>JBBYHK010000001.1:3617660-3632158 GCA_038382065.1 Adansonia grandidieri | reverse complement strand
GCGTTGGAGTAGTGGCATATATATTCCCTATCATTAATTACTCGGCGTAATAAATAAATCAATATATATATATATATATATGAAGATGCAAAGTGAAAATATACCCTTAATCTACCTTTGATTCGTTTAGGGAATATATTTAAGATGATTAGAAGCGATTTTGTAGACTATCTGCTATGAACCCATTCGAAGACCCACCGCCCATTTACTAAAATTTGGCTTGTCTGGTGTTATAAGCTAAAGGACAACTTTTCAGTACATTCGGTTCTTTTTTTTATCAACAAAGTTAAATTTAATGTAAAATATTCGCATAACGAATTCAAAATTTAGTTTAACTAGTTCATATAGCTAGTTAGCATCCAATATGTTTAGATTTTGAGTTCTAACATTTACTTTCTTTTTTTTATCTCTAAGTTATAACCACCTTTTGTAATAAAAGAAAGGCAGGTTTTTATGTAACTAACTTCAACATTCATAAATTTGGTCAACTAAACCAAGAACACCATTGATCAATAGATACGGATTTATTGAACAAAAAATAATAAAAGAAAGAAAGAAGACTATGACAAGGTTGATATATATAGGTATTTTAATGGGTTAAAGTTTTGCGAAGTTGGTTTTGCACTAACGATGATAAAAATAAGTTGGAGTTCAAAAATTATTATGTTGACCATAAAAATTTGCAATTAAATTTGTCATGAGCATTTGATGTTTGATTTTGCTAATGAGTTGATGGATATTAGTTTATCGCAAAGCATTAAAAATAATGAATAAAGTAATTAATTATTACATTTAATTTAATAAAATGTTATTGTTATAAATAACATATTAACCAACATTTAAAAATACTCTAAAGACACTTGTTAACAAAAAAAAATTTTAATGCCTTGGTGGTAGAAATACTTGCTTAATTTTGATTGGATGTGAAAGGTTAAAAATTTCCGTGGTGTTGTGTTCATGGATTGTTTGGGTTACTAATTATAAAATTAGTTAATAATTGTATTTTATATTCAAATATTTCAAATTTTTTAATTTCATAGATTATTTTCATTATGCATATAAAGAAGAAACCGTATATTGATAATGATAAATATACGTATATATATTTTATTTTAAGAATCAATTTCAGTATTTTTTTTCCAAAAATCATTTATTTCTAGTACATATGTATAAAATTTTTGTAACATAAATAACAAGTAATATATATATATATATATATAAAGGCAAAATAAAATCCTTCTTTGTTGAACAAAAAGTAATAAATTACTACGATAATTTGCCGTACACAAATAAAAAAAGATACTTTTCAAGTGAAAAGTATTAAAGTAGGCACTTTAAGAATTTGAGACCCATGCGCATATAAATAAAGAATAATTCATGCAGTCTTAGAAAAAAAATAATAAAGTAAACAAATTCCACACCAAACCTAATTGGAAAGTTGTACCACAAACAGAACCAGCTTGCCCACTTGTGAAAGCGGGGGCAAAATCCGCCGGTATTGATATTAGGGGCTTAGGGTCTCGTTGATTTGGTTGATCCGAGTATAAAATTTTATAAATTAAATAAATTAATCATGTATGAATTATTGATTGAATGAAGTATAAGAAATAATTAATTTAAGGATTATTTTTTTAGACATTATCATATTTTTTTATTAAATTGATCAATATTTTTTAAAAGGATATATTTTATGCCTCTTAAATGTCGAGTTAACCTTTTTTATTTTATAAAAATAAAAAAATTAAGAAATAAATTCTTATGCATAGAATTTTTATTTCAAAAAATAAAAAAATATTATTTTTTTATTAATGATTGATGTTTTTTAACTTTATTTATTTAATTATAGTTGATTTATTTGATTGGATCAATTACCAAATTCTAACTCTAATAATTGACTAAATTAATCGATTTGTATCAAAACCAACAAGAGAGACTCAAATTAATGGAATAGAGTCGCTTTCTATAAATTTAACGAGTTATGACTTACAAATGCTCACCCATGAACGAGAACCAGAGAAAATACACGTGGCAATTTCTTAGCCATGATCATTTTTTTTGGTGGGGGGGGGGAGACCTAGAGTCTGTGCCAAAAAAGTGTACCGACCAACCCATCAAATGCCACCATATGTCTTCCAGTTTCCTAGAAATACGCACAAGAAAGAAACGCAGAGTAAAAAAATAGACGCACGAGTGGCGTTTCGTAAGGGGCAGCCAGACAAGACAAACCAAATTTACTGTTCCAACTAGCAACGTGCTCTTTTTACAGCCTAGTGTTTTCTCAGACTAAGACTCGCTTAGAATCGCAATAAGAATCCCTGGTAATGGTGTTTGAAACTTGGAGATGCCGATTTAAAATTATTTGTGAATTACTTAGTACATTTGATACATGATACTATAATAATAATTATCATAATGGACAAGGAGAAAAAAATAGTTCTAGTCTTCTAGAAATGAGAGACGGGTAAACGATCTTAATTAATAATTTGCAGACTTTCTTAATCAGAAAGTTATTCCCAATCAAAGTCGTTTGGTTTTTCGGGGCCTGAACCAACCAAATATATTTATTTTCTTGGGCATCTCTTTGATAATCTAACTTTGGTTCGCCGAACACCCTCTCTTTTTTGACAATCTTCGTCCAATCGAAATTTGAAACTGAAACCTTCATTATTTGTCACATGAAGGGTAGCTTCCAGGCATCTTCCAGGCCACCAGTTTTGACTGTTTATCATAATTCAAACAGTCGAAAAGCAACGGAAAAACAAAGATGCCTAAATATTTTAATGCTCAAAACGAAACGTGAAAGTCGGTATTGAAACTATATATCGCATGCAAAAAAAGTCCAAAGCATGCAAAAGTTCTTGTTTACTGCATCGAATCTCGTTGCTTTTGATTACTTAATTAAGTTGAAGTTCAGGCTTCTAATGGAGTTGGGAAGTCGGTTAATTACTTAAATTCTTTGGCACTTTCTCGATCGGCTGTTCTAACCCTATGACTAAGAACTTTTTCCAAGTAAATTACTCTTTTGTTTGTTGTCCATCTTGTGGGCGATGGTCTCTGTATTTAGGCAGTTTCGATTTAATTATATATATATATATATATATATACCTGCTCGAGCATAATTTATATGTTTAAAAGTGTTTTTTATTATTAAAATATAAGATACAGAAAAGGTGAAAATTAAGGAGATATTCTATGAACATGGATCGGAAACTTGAGGCCGCTCAATAATTTCTTCGAAATATAACCCTAAGCTAAAGAAAACTGAAGGAGACAGTAGAAAAGCTGCAATGTCCTGCTTTCAGATTTGAAAAGCCCCTTAAAGAAATTTCAACATATGTTTGTGCTTCAAAAGAGTTTTGTGTACAAATGACAAAAAGCGAGATTCCATCGAATAATGATTGACAAAATGAAATGGATTTTTGATTTAAGCAAAGATCTTTATGAAAAATAGGTTTTCATTGCCGAATGCCGACCCTCTGATAAAAATAAAATAAAAACCATGCAGAGAGAAAGAGACAAGCTGAGTCACAAAAACGTAATGTAGACAAAGGGAATGGCTTAAATGTCAAAATTATAAGACAAAAAAAAGCTGCTGGTTTTGATTCAAACTACATGAAGGGTTAGGTCGGAGCTGCTTGTTTTGTTTCAATAAGCTAGCTTTACAAGGGGCGGTGATGGAAGAAAATTATGCCATTTTTTGGCTGAATTTTACGGTCTGTACTTTCTTTTTTTCTCTCGTTCATTGTAGAGTGCCCGATAATGAAGTTGTACTATCATATGAATAAAAAAATAGAAAAAAAATAAAGCTTTCTATTTTTAATTTGACAGTACGTTCGTTTATTAATAAAGTTTGGTTAAGTTATATATTAATAAAAATTATGTCTGTTCAAACGCATAATAAATCAGTCTAAATTTATAAATAAATGAATCAATCCCTCTCTCTTAAAATAAAATCACTCACTCATCCAAAAAATGATTGATTCTTCTAAAGAAAGAGTTATTCTTTTTTAATAGAGAAAAATATCGTGTCTAAATTTTAGTTTATTTTCAAACTTAATATATTTACTTATCATTTTTAAATATCGATTAAGCATTCGAATTTAAACGAATAGCCAAATCTTAACCAGAAGTGACCATTAGGCATAAATTAAGAAGAATAGTCTAAAATTGCTTCTTTGACTCATACTTGGAAATCTAGGAAAATTGAAATTAGCCAAATTCATTCCATTCGATACGAAATCTACACCGAAATTGCTAGCTAGTTAGTTGTTTAAAAGATCTGTTTGAATTTAGCTACTAATTTTTCAGTGGGAACTCCTTACAAGAAAGCCTATATTTTTAGGTTTTCAAGCTTAATTCATTGTTAAAGTTTTATAGAAAAAACATAAAAGTCAAATACTTTTTTTTTCCTAAAAATATTTGACCCAAAATTTAAATTTCGCAAACTGTTTCCAGTGTCGGGACAAACCTACACAAAATAAAGCATAGAATTCGTTTTAAAATGATAGTGCGTATACCATAAATGACAATAACACCTAATATCATTATTGCATAGTTTATTAAAAAATTATGGGTTTTCTTTGTAGTAATAAAAATAATAGTAATAATGAAATTAATCATAGAGTAAAATGATTGATAGCACTAATGCTACATTCGGGAGCATAAATTTAAAAAATTTAAATTTGGATTTCATTTATTATATAAATTACGATAATGAAATACATACATTATATATAAATTATTTAAGATTCAATATTATTATATATTTAAAAGATATAAAAATATAAATTTTAAATTCACAAACATTATAGGTATTGCGAATTTTTTATTTAACAGATCCATAAATTTTAAAAAAATAATCATAAATATTATACTCACATATGTTTTATTACATAATCTATATTAATTTTGAAATCTAAATCCATATTTTCAAATTTAAATTTTCAAATACAACCTAAATATTTTCATCGGAATTGAAATGTATGTTATCATTTGTCAAGAATTCATTTAATTAGTCCAAAACACATGCAGGATACTCTTTGAAAAATCTCACCTTTTTTATGAAACGAAAAACCGAACCTTTATTAATAAGAAAGTGAGCTCATTTCCTCAGCAAATGATCTTGAGTAATTTCTTAAACTTTCTAACCTAATAATAACACCCTTTAATAAAAATTAACGTGACAAAGTGTCACTATCCCTACATGTCATTTTACCCTATTTTATGCCCAATGGTCAAACCATGCGATGCCCGATACCCATATACTACTATTTTAATTTCCTAGACAGCAAAACATTTGTTGAATTCAAACTTAACAGGAAATTTTAAAGTGTTTAAATATATTTATATTTTATATTTATTTTTGAATTCAAATAACGTAATAAAAACAATGCAATAAATACAAAATAAAGAATTAAAAAAAAGTGGCAGCAAAAACGCAACAACTTTGACAAACATAATATTCTCCATTATTCCGTCAAACCTGAAACCAATCAAATATACAAAAAACAACATTGGACTCCTCAAGGGGTGCTTCGCCATTTTTATTATTAAACTAATAAACATAATTAAATATATTAAAAAATATAATACGTTATTTTTACTTGTTTAAATGGGTATTTTCCGATGCCAACAAATCAATGTAAAATTGCATTGACAGCTAAAACCAAACCCCAGAGGCGAAGCCGAGGGACAAACAGGAGCCTTTAGTCCTCCTTGATTTTCTTAAATTTTTTTATTTTTAGATATTTTTAAATTAAAAATAATTAATATTCTAAAATTGTCCTGCCAACATGCAAAACCCTGCACAATTTACCTTCTTTTTTTTCATTTTAAAAGGCTTTGGAGAGGACAAAACAATGTACCTATCGATGATTTTTTACCTTATACAACTTTATTATTATTATTTTTTGTTTAACGCGGAGCCAAAAACAAACAGTGTCTTTGAAAATGGAATAAGACAGTTTAATCCTTAAATCCTGCCGATCAATGTAATGATGACTTATTTATGCCTTATTCCACACCTTAACAGTAATCAGTTTTAAGTACAATGTTTATCGTTTGCAAACAAGTTGCAGAACAACACCCATATTTTTTTTTTTTTTCAGTAAGAGGATGAGAAATATTCCTCGGGATCAGATCACTGGTCCCCCATATTCAAAGGAGAAAAAAAACAGCAAGAGGGTGAGGTCATTGTTGAGTTAAGATTTAAATTGTGATCTATAACATATTTTTAATTATATAATATTATTATAATTATAAATATAATAAATATTAATAATAAAAAATTAAAATTATAAATAATAATAATAATAATAATATTCGTATTGTGATTATTATCTAAAGTAAAAAAGAACAGATGGCCAGGAGAGTTTGCGGGTGTTTCGTCGCTTAGTGCCGTAAAATCAAGGTTTTATTTATTTATTTTTTTGCTTTGAGTTGTTCGGGTGTTTAGTGCGCTTCTGTGATTTTCACCTTTTCTTTTCAGTATTTTAATCTTTTTTCTTTTTTCCTCGGCGTGGCTCTCTCTTTCTTTCTCTCAGCACTTTGCTTATTTAAAACCCTGCGCCTTGCTGTTTTTCTATAGTCCTAAGATCTCTCGCATTGCCATCTTCTCTGTTTTTTCACTATCTCTCTTTCTCTCTCCACTCTGTTCAGGTATCGAACCAGTCATTGAAAATTGATGTCTTTCTTTATTTTGACAAATAGATGTGTAAGATTTTAATGTTTTTGCCTACCTGGGTCTTAAAGTTTTGATTTTGGGTTTTTCAAATATGCAGAGGATTAAGTAAGAAGAAGTTGAAAGATCGAAGAATGACTAACCAACAAAATGTGGCGGTTCTCGATGTGAAATCGCGTGGTGTTTTTAGGAACCATGCGTTGCCTCCCTCATCTCTGCCAGTGGCAAAGTCCTTTTCGCCGCAAGATCTTAAGATGTTATTAATGAAAAGGTTTGAAACTGAGAATGGAGGCGCTAAAATCAATGCCTGGGTTGATTCCATGAGAGCTTCTTCACCTACTCGTATTAAATCGACTGCTTCCTTGGCCGAAACTAATGAAAAAAGTTCCTGGATTGTAGGTTCCATTTCTACCGGGTTCTTCAGCTGATGTTGTTATATCGTTTAGATTACCATTAATGACCCCCCTTTTTTTTCTGATGAAACAGGAACATCATCCATCAGCTTTGAGCATGTTTGATCAAATAATGGCTGCTTCAAAAGGGAAACAAATTGTGATGTTTCTTGATTACGATGGTACACTTTCGCCAATTGTTGAAGACCCGGATCAAGCTTTCATGCCAAGAGAGGTGTTTAATCTTATTCCACAATAACTGTTCATCATCCAGATGCCTCTCTGAGTTACTCAAAACTTCCAATACTAATTTATTTCCCTTTGGCAAAAAAAAAAAAAAAAAACTTCTTTTTTATATCTAAATCAGATGAGAGCAGCTGTAAGAGATGTTGCAAAATATTTCCCAACAGCAATACTAACTGGAAGGTGCAGAGACAAGGTACATTCTTATCCGATTAACCCATTTTTTTTTAACTGAAAAATAATATTGATTGAATTTCATGATGGAATTCTACAGGTTTACAGCTTTGTAAAATTAGCTGGGCTTTATTATGCTGGTAGCCATGGTATGGACATCAACGGTCCATCTAAAAGTTGCAAAGACAAGAAAGTAAGAACGTCAGTGTACTTTTACAATTTAATCTACTCTACCCTCTTTTTTCTTTCTTTCTTGCTTTCTTTCTTTCTTTTTTCTCTCTTCTGTTTTGTTTCTTATTTCCTTTGGCAACTGGTAATAGTTTTCATTTTTTACTGTCAACTTTTGTATTATTTCAGGGTAACCAGGGAGTTCTTTTCCAGCCAGCCAGTGAATTCTTGCCAATGATTGATGAGGTTTGTAATTGACTCCACCCTCATCTTCTTTATTTCACAAAGTAAATAAGAAATAACCAAGAACAATGCATATTCAGGAAATATCAAAATTTTACACCTTTTCTTTTTAAACTTTCTAGGCGTACAAAGCCTTGGTAGAGACAACAAGATCCATTCCAGGAGCAAAGGTGGAAAATAACAAGTTCTGTGTCTCCGTACACTTTCGATGCGTTGATGAAAAGGTTCAAATCAAACCCACTTCTGTCATTTTCTTAAAGTCTTCCTCTTACTATTCGTATATTAGCTTAATTTCACCGGTTTTCCTGTATTTTTGGCAGAGTTGGGCTGCATTAGCTGAGCAAGTTAGATCAGTGCTCAACCAATACCCTAAGCTTAAACTAACTCAAGGGAGAAAGGTATAAAATCCTCTTTCTTTATCTCTGTGTTCTTCTCTTTTTTCCAATTTTTCTTAAAGAAGAAAAAAAGAAATTAAATTATTTTGTTTTTTTTTCCCCTTGATTTAAGCAGGTATTAGAGATCCGCCCGACCATCAAATGGGACAAAGGAAGAGCCCTAGAATTTTTGTTGGAGACATTAGGTGATTATTATTTCACTAAATTTCTGCCTTTTTTAATCATTTTATTAATAGTGCTACAAATATAGTACTAATTTTACTTTTATTATTTTGTTTTTTTTTTTTAGGATATGCCGATTCAAATGATGTTTTACCGATATACATTGGTGACGATCGAACTGATGAAGATGCTTTTAAGGTGTCTATAATTATAATTAAATAATTTTCAAAAAATCATATTTCTAATAAATTTAGTTTGTTTCTATAAATTGAATTAATTTCAAGTCAACTTTAACAATTTTTTCTTGGTCTTTGCATGGTTTATGATCAGGTTTTACGTGAAAGAGGACAAGGGTTTGGGATAATTGTTTCCAAAGTACCCAAAGAAACAAATGCTTCCTATTCTCTCCAAGAACCATCTGAGGCAAGATTACTAATTAATCTTAGCATCCAATTTCCTTTATTAATCTGATAATATTTATTTTTATTATTTTGGACTAAAATAATTGTTTTTTTTTATTTTTTTTCTTATTATAATTTTACAGGTTATGGAGTTTTTGCGGCGTTTGGTGGAGTGGAAAAAATTGTCACTGGAAGCACCATAATTGGCTAAAATAAGTGCTTAGAGACATACACAGATATTGGAATCCCACCACAAAATCTCTGATTAATTTAAGGAGAGCAATACTAATTTATGCAATTTTTCTTGTTTAGAGAGAGTTTCTAATTGTAATTAACTACCAACGTGCATGGGCTATAATTGATAAAAAGAGAATTCTTCCGTAATTTTGGAAATTCTTTGAACTAACTACATACCTCTCTTTAATTCTCTTCTCGTATTTGCTTAGCCATTTGCTTATAAATATTATATATTCTCGGATATAATGACTAGAAAAAAGATAAAAAGAAATATTTTACAATGTTTTCATGATGCACCAACGTCACCTGCATCTGCCATATTCATTTGTTAATTATGAAAATTTTATCACTCTCCATACATACACATATTCATTTGTTAAAAGATTAATGCAAGCACTTCGGGTTTTGTTTATAATTGTTAATAAGGTCGAATGGAGTTTGAATTTTTTTTTCTTATTTAAGTTTAGCTTGAGTCAAATCTTGTTTTATTATTTAAAATATATTAAAAATAATTTTTATATTAATATTTATATTTTTTTAAAATTGAATTTAAATAAAATATTTATCATGTAAATAATAATTTAAAATGATTCAAATTATTAAAAAAAAAAAGCTATATATATCTTAAATTTATTATTAAACGAATAACCTAATTAACCCACGAATGAAACTACCGAGACAATTCTTATAAAAGAATTTGCCCAATAATACCTCCAAATCAGAAGCTACAAATCCATTGGTTATTTTCCTTTCTTAAAAGGAAAAAAAGGAAATACAACAAAATGTACATTATGGGAAATTATGGAGGCAACTTTATTCTTTTTCTGTCCATGAAAAATAAAAGAATAGGTTGTTTATGATGAGCTCAAATCACCAAATGGGAAAAAAAAAACACTCAAATAAAGAAAGAAACTTTTGAACACGTCATTATTTCTAGTTTTAGGAAAGCCCTACCATTGGAGACTTTTTTTGTTTTCTAGGTTTGGAGAAAAGAAAAATATGGTTACTATAGCTTTTTTTTTTTCCCAATGGCTTGCCATTATTGATTAATTGAAATCCAGTACAAAGTTTTGGAACTGTCAGCTTCATCTTTCACACATATGTTATGTTTGTGGGGTATTTGGTAGAGTCATAGTTAATAATAAGGTTATAGGGAAGGTACAATGATCGTGATTCACGTGCATGTTTGTGTGAAAATGAAAGGAAGAACAATTCCAGAGCTTAATTAATGGTAAACAGCTTTCCTGAATAAGTTCATGCAATTGAGAATCCGGTAATATTCCTGAAAGTTATTAAACTAGCTTAGTTAATGCATTTGCATTCCATTGGGGGACCATTTTACAAAGATACTATTCACAGCAAGAAAATCGAATGAAATTTGTTCATATGTATAAATTTACGACGAATCAATCACTCAATCTACGAATTTATTCTAACCACAAACAAATTCTTATGTGCAGTCAAACTCATCAAATGTGAAATTTTCCACAGCTTGTTATGGCCATGTGAATTAGCACCTCATGTTTGATTGCTTAAAATGATAGGGAGAGCATCTCTATTCTCTGGCATCAAGGTTTAAATATTTAGGCTTATAATTGAGCAAATAAAGCCAAGGAATTCTATTGAAGTTGGATCAAAAACTATAATAAAAAATGTATCCAAGTGGTTGATGTTTACATTCTTCCTATATGACATATAGCACAAAGCTCCTCTGTAAGCAAAATGCATCCTCTATCATTTGCTTTAAAGTGGATATTTTCCCTTTTTTGGCAAAGAAAGGACCATGCAAATTGCATTTCTTTTAAATATGTTGATGAATATTACTAGAACTTAGGGCTTAATCTCATATTTCGTATGCAAATAAATTAAAATTTAACTTAGTGAATTCGTACAATTACTATAAAAAAATAACATCTAATATATCTGGATTCGAACATCAATATTTCATCATGCACAAATTTTTCCACTTTGGGGAGAATTATTTATCTTTGTATGTAAAACCCAATTGTGAATGGGAGTTCTAAAAAGTTCCCAAATGCAAATTTATGACAAAATTGTACATATTGCACTGACATTGTATTTATTCTCATTTGTGACTTAACTGTATCGTAAAGAATGGGACCCTTTAATCGGCAAATAATTACACAGATCGATGGTTAAATGACCACAAAAAGGACAAAACTTTGGTTGGCATCCTGAAAAACTTGAAGAGAAGTTACTGGTTGCTTCTTGTTTCAAATCATTAAAATCCAACTCTGAATCATGATGATAATTACACCTTCTGAAGAAAAAAAAAATCTTTATCTCCCTTACCCTGACTAGTATATCCATCTTTTTGAGGTAATTTTCTTATTCTTTTAGACCAGTAAGATAACATCAGTAACAGATTTCCATAAGAGGATGGTACATTGATCATTTACTAGAAATTTTATCCATATTTTAACAGAAATTAATGATCATATCTTTTAATTATTGAAAATAAGTATATCCTAACAAAAATAGTGCTTTAAGTCAAATTAATTAACATATAATTTCTCCAACTATAAAGCAAAAAAATTAACATATATATTCATCCAAAGGTTCTTATAACTTCCCACCCACATAAATATATATATATATATATATATATTATTGCAGCCACCTGTCATGAATGGTATACATCTTAAAACCCCAACGCCGGCAAGAAATTAAAAAAAAAAAAGAAATAAGGAGAATTGGCAGCATTACAGGGTACAAGAGAGATGAATTAATAAAATACATTTCACATTTGTTGTATCTTCAAGCAGATAGTTAGGAACAGTTAAAAGCAGAGAGCTTTTGCTCTTAAAGCAGAAACATGGGCTAATTGGGGTGATGGACCAAACAAATGAAATTAAAAAAAACGGGACTGGAGATCTGTGAATGTTTATGACATTAGGGACTGAAAGAGTGGAAAAAGAAGATCATTGCTCACAAACAGAAGTATAGCGCTACACCATTGGGCACTTGGATTTGAGATAGCCCACCTCAAAAAGATTAAAAAGGAATAATCTTGAAGATTATTTTTTTGTTTTAATGGGGTCTAATTTTTTTATTATTTAATGGTTATAAT
The DNA here is from genome assembly GCA_038382065.1 of Adansonia grandidieri. Taxonomy (NCBI): domain Eukaryota; kingdom Viridiplantae; phylum Streptophyta; class Magnoliopsida; order Malvales; family Malvaceae; genus Adansonia; species Adansonia grandidieri. Next base: position 3,619,973 of record JBBYHK010000001.1, on the reverse strand, counting down.
TTTCAGAAGGTTAGGTGGTGAAAAGGATGCCCACTAGCTACTTAGGTGAAGGGGGGAATCTATGGTTGAAAGAGGAGTTGGAGTCCACTTGGGGTGAAGTGCTTTGATTTGAAGAGGACATGGGACATGGGACATGGATTTTTTAATGGCGACATCCAACAACATATATGCTTTCAAGCCATGAAATCTCTCTCTCTCTAGCTCTTTCATACGTGTAAAGAAAGGTCACACTAGATTCAACCCATCATTGGGTCCTTAAAAAACTCGAATAAACTAAGTTGCAGAAGCTCCAATTATTGGATAAAAAGAAACCACTTCCCTCCCACAGCCGAGTCTCACTCGTACAAAATACTTGTGTCTCAAAATTAAAACATGTTGGATCTCCTGTAAATGGGTTTCCAAATACATAGACATTTAATTTTGTTCGAATTATTATAAGTTTATTGAATTGTTAGATAATTATTATTATTATTTGTTCGAATTATTATAAGTTCATTAGATTGTTAGACAATTATTATTATTATTTTTTTTATAGAATTGAATGTGTAATTTCAAGATCGAATTAGATTGAATTGATATTTTTAAAGTTTTGCTTAAATTAAGATTTATTTTATCCATTTAAGCTTTGAATAAGTGCAATGTTGTTTAAAATAATTTTGATGTTAAGATTTTAATATTTTTAAATATTATAATTCATTAAATAATAATATTATATTAATAAAATAATATTTTAAATTTGGTAAAATATAATCTTAGAATGTCTTTATTTAGAATTCTATTTAGGTCAAGCCTAATTTATCTCATTTAATTAATAAATAGTATAAACCATGCACAGATCTAAAAATAATAAAGAATAATCTATGTATAATGATACGAATAAGCGTCAAAGAGTGTCTCGAAATTTATACCCAAACACGGTTTACAGCTCCCAACATCCTTCCACCTTAATCTCCTAGGCTTTTGCTTTAAGAGAAGCTCAAATAATGGATTCTTTCATAGACCTGTCGCTACGGGCTGATGGTCCCCGCATGGAGGGCTGGGGAAAGTAGCAGGGATAAGGATAAAATCAATTTTCACCCTTTGCTTTCGCCCGTGTTACATATAAATCTTCAATTCAAATCAGCTTACCATGTTTTATTTGTATCTTTCGACTCTGTTTAAACCACCAAAAGGGTGGGGGGGGCATGTTTTTCACCATTTGCTAATTGATCTAATATGAGATATTGACTATATACGAAAAAGGTTCCCACCTGTATTAAAAAGGGTTTATCTTTTCTGTTAATTATATACGAAACATACGGGCACCTGGCTGTAGATAAGGTGGTAATTGGTCGATGAAGATCGAGATGTTTCTGTTTTAAATCCAGAACTTTAGCGTAGTGCTTCTTTTTTATCTTGTGCCTAAAAAAGAGATTAGAGACAGAAAAAGGGATCCTGCACCTTTATAAAATAGAACTGTAGTCTTAATATAATTAGACAGCGAAGCACCTAGATGAGCACACAGTTAGATTAAGTTGTAACACGAAAATTTTTATTTTTTTAAATGAGTGTGATTGTTTAACTAAATTTGAATTATACAAATTTTTATTTAAATTTAATTTAATATAGATCAAACGAATTATCCGATCAATAATCAAGTCTCAATGTTCTTAACATGGTGTTTTTTTTAAGCATAAGAGAAGCTATAACTTCAATCGGAAAGGACTTGTTTTGCTACCATTTTTGGGTTGTTTAAGTTGTTGGCTCCAATCATGTTCAGTCTAAGCTAGCAATGCAGTTTTGTAATTAAAAACTGAGGGATTAATCCAAATCCGTTACGTTTATCAAATAAAAAAGTCAAGCCTTAATGTACTTAAGTTCGCTTTGCATACTTAAGTTTGAAGTACTGTATTAATATGGTCTTGCATTCGCTTTGCATACTTAAAAGAATCTCTGCCGCCGTTCAGTTACTTCTGATCAGTTCTCATCTGCTAGCTTTGAATTTCGTTTGTAATTAGCGCCTTTATTTTTTCAATAACTCCTGCTAAACGCTTTGGAAGGAGATTGAAGATTCATTTAGTAGATGAGCAGTGAGATTGATGTTAGTGAAATTACAAATAGTAATGATAATGCGATTCAAATCACTGATGAGATATGTATTTTGAATGCAAAAGCAATAATGACAATGAAATAAATTACAATAAAAAAAATATTATCAAATACATTATTAAAATGAATTTATATATAATAAATATCAAAAAATTTATTTATGTTAAATAATAACAATTAAAATTTTTAAAATATATTGAATTATGTGATAGTGAACTAGCTCAA
>JBBYHK010000001.1:3537106-3548055 GCA_038382065.1 Adansonia grandidieri | reverse complement strand
ACCTATTTTACTATTATATTATATATATTTATTTTATATTTTATGTATTATGTAATTTTTGTCATATAAATAATACATTATATAATATTATAGTGTAAAATTTAAAAACTAAGTTAAATTATTTATATTTAAAAATTTAATAAAAGAAAATTATTAAGTTAATAAAGATTAAATTTAAAATATATTTTTCAAAAAATAAATTATAAAAAAAATAATATAAGCGGGCTTAAAGGAACTTGCATTGTCTGTTTACGAATATGACGGCTTTAAATAAAATTCGAGTCTCATATTTTGAGCCAGACAGACTTCGACAAACATATTTAATCTTAATATTGTATTTAAGCACGACTTAAATCTAAACGATTTGACCCATGAGCAAGTCTATTTTGAAATAGCTATTATTATTTCTACCTTAGACGTATAAAATTTAAATTTCTCTTAAAAAAATTTAAATATCATAATATTTTATTTTACCATATCAAATAATTACTATAATTATTTTATTTTAATATAATTTTATTTAATTACTATAAAATAATTATTTTATTATAATTAATTAATCAAGCGTACGATAAATATGTTAGTAACCGACTAACTGACAGAGCGAAGCAGAAGCAAAAAGCGAAAGGAACTGCCTGACTACTCCACGCCGTGCCGTCCACAAATTTCCCGAATTTAAAATATTTATTTTTTATAAAAATATGAAAATAATTTTAAGCAGAAAAAAATAATACAAAAATTGAATTTTTATTTATTTATTTATTTATTTTAAAAAAGACTCAGTCAGATTCAAATGTTCGTTATCAGAACCTCTTCACTTCCTTCACGTCTTCTTGCCTTTTTTACAGTTTTCAGACTCGGCTCATGCAAAATCCCCAATTCTCACCTCCAAAAAAAACCCTAAATTTTCAATTTTGTTAAAAATCTTATTTTCATTTTCTTTTGTTTTAATTTTAATAATTCAAGCTTATAACCAATTCCCAAAAAGAAGGAAAAGAAAATGAGCAATTTGAGGACAATTTGTAGACCGCACACGGTCTTTTCTTCGTTGATTTGTTGTAGCAGGCACCACCACCACCACCATCAAGCTCGAACCAGAACTAGGGTTTCCTTTCGAAACCCTGATTTTAGGCCATTTTCATTATCTCCTTTGTTCGATTTGTCCAGAGATTTGAGCAGGAAGGAGCCTTGGTTTCGAGTCAATCAAAGGAGAACTCTCGTTAGGGCATCGACTTGGTCCGATCAAAAATCTCCCTACGAAACTCTTGGTAATTGTTTTAACCCTTATCCGGTGTTAGCTTGATGAGGGAAGCGTCATTCTTTTTTGTAGTTTGGTTATATTCCAGAAAATAAAATATTATTTTATAACAATTTCCTTTTTTTTCCTCGCTATTTTTTGGGGTGTATGCTGATTCATAAATTCTGTGGATATTTGATTTCTAAACAACAGAGTTAGAAAGGGATGCTGATGAAGAACAGATAAAGACTGCGTACAGACGCTTGGCCAAATTCTATCATCCTGATGGTATGTCTTCTTTTAAGTTTCATAAGTTAACTAAGTGTGTATTGTTTCAATATTAGGTCAATTGTTTTTAAGTGTATGCTCATCATTATGGTTTCAACATTAACCCTTTGTGTAGTAGCTGCAAATGGTGTGTTAGACTGCAAGGTTATTATGTGGTAATGGGAGATTTTATTCTTAGGAATTATTTGGGGTATCCCTCATGGTAGGATGTTTCCCATGTGAAATGTATATAACCGCATTAAATATGAACTTAGCGTCTGAGACTGTTGCGAGGAGAGTGTAATCATGTTATATTGGTGTTAACTTTAATTGGTTCTTCACTCCTTTTCAATGCTACAATAGATGTTTTATCTAGTTCACTGAAAACTTGTTGCCAACTTTACCGATTTCTTAAAAAATTTGGCATCTATTCTCACTAACTGATCAATTTTCATTTTGAAGTCTATGATGGTAAAGGAGCTCTTGAAGAAGGTGAAACTGCTGAAGCGAGATTCATTAAGATTCAAGCTGCTTATGAATTGCTCATAGATGTGGAGAGACGGAGGCAATATGATATGGATAACCGTGTCAATCCAATGAAGGTAAGATATGCAATTTTATGGAATTGAACTTTGCTTGGGAGCTGTGTCTATTTAGACGTTATGCATTTTCTAGTTGTCATAATTTTTTTAAATAGTGGATGCAAGCTGTACAATGAGAGATCTAATATCCTCAATCCAAATTTATTTCATAATAAATAATCTTGCTGTTTTACATTTATATAAAATACATGGGTTATGAACTTTGAGTACTTAATATTCTTAATTAAGCAACTTGAAGACAGACTTGCTGCTAATTTTGTTGCCAAAAACCTAGATAAGTGCTTTCACTCTTTTTTTCCTCCTCTGTGTTGGTTTCTTCAAATTGAAGATATAACTTATAAAGTGGAAACGCAATAGTGATATTAGAGGTCGTGTATTATTTATAGTGTTTAGTATGGTGACGTTCCAGTTATTCTCAAAATTTGTGTGTTAAGCACATTTTGGATTATTCTCCCCTTATTTTACTTTTTTTTTGCTAGACCCTTGAGAGTGGCATTTCCTCATTTTCTCCTTTCTTCCAGGCATCGCAAGCGTGGATGGAGTGGCTTATAAAAAAGCGAAAAGCTTGGGATCAGCGTGGAGATATGGCTGTTGCAGCTTGGGCTGAGCAGCAGCAGCGTGAGTTGAATCTCCGTGTCCGCCGTCTTTCCCGTTCTAAGGTAACTAATTATTTCTGCAATGTCTCTAATAGTGTAAATGTACCAGGTTGGACTTTCTAAACACATTGCCTGGTTTGCCATCCTATTTATGGTTAGTTTTAATGTTATACCCCGTCTAGAGCAGTAGAATCTAATTTAAGTACAGTGGTACACACATGGTTCAACATTGAAGAAATAGATTTTCATTTTAGAATTTGATGAACTTGGAAGGGCCTTTATCTTGAGCTTGAAATTAATTCTGGGTAGTGTCGCAAAATCCTTGAGACTGTTTCTATTACTATTCTCTTCCGTTATCCTATACACAATTGACTTCATATCAATATTTTATATTGCAGTCAAACAAATTGTGAGTCTTTCCAATATAGTTGCTCCATATCTCAGAATTTATATTTGTGTGGAGTTTCAGATAGACCCTGATGAAGAGAGAAAAATCTTGGCAAAAGAAAAGAAGGCATCAATGGAACACTTTAACAGTACCCTCAAGCGGCATACCCTTGTGCTAAAGAAAAGGGATTTGATGCGAAAGAAAGCAGAAGAGGAAAAGAAAAAGGTTATAACTCAGCTTTTAGCTGCAGAAGGCCTTGAACTTGATACAGATGATGAATCTCAGTAGAAAATGATGTACATATAGGCCACCACTAAATTCTTTATGTAGCACTTGTATTGGATCTCCGATGCATATGCATATATTTTTGTGCTAAAACGAAAGGGAAAACAGAAACTGTATATAGAAAAATTGTTCCTAGTTTAAGAAAGAAATTGTTACTAATGATTTAAGTTTCCTTTTCTCTCCATTCTTTTTTAATGCGGGTGTATGTGTCTGTCTGCAACTGCAAGTGCTGATGCAAACGTTGGCTAAACGGGTCAGGCGAGTTATAAGCCAGTCTTGATTCTTCTAGCAATTATAGGTGAACAACGTGCTAGGGTGCTTCAAATTGATTTAGAGTGGACGTCTGAAGAAAATGAGTGCTCAAATATATGGGCACCGGCTGTCTTGTAGGCTTGCAGTTTTGTGGGCTTAATGAACTAGGGGCATGTGCGTTAGTTTAAGGGACTAAAGACCTGAAAAGATTAGCTTGTCGCTGCCATGCTACATTTTATGCACAATGCTTCATGAGCTTGGAACTTGGGCCTCACCGAATCGTGCGAATTTAGGCCGATTCGTTTTTTAATACGCCTAGCCTTCTAACACACTAAAGAGTGGATGCAAGCAATTGAAGACAAATTTAAAGCACATTAGCAAAGTAATTTTCAACCTAGAGCCGCATGATTTTGCTAAGCCCAAGCCCAAGCCATGAGACCGACAAACAGGTGTACCAGTTTCAACATGAGGCCGGATCCTCGGTGTTCGTCAGCTGCAAATGCCTATTTTTACTTGAACTTCAACAAACACAGTAAAAAAGGAAATAAAAAAAAAAAAATTTTGACGCAGGAAATTTCCTAGTGGCATTTATTATTACATTTTTCTTGAAGATGGAAAAGAAACCTAAGCTTTTGCCTAAGCTTTTGCTAACTCTACTCTAGCCATACAGAAATTGTGCAGTTTGTCAGTTCCTAGTGTCCAGTGAAGGAAAAGAATGGGTTGCAGACTTCGTAACAGAACGAAGTAAAACAATTTGTTATGGACTTTGTAACAGTAAAAGAAAAACAGAGTTAATGATGAAAGACCTTTTAATAGAATGGAGAACTTCAAAGGGTAAAAACGCGCTTTTCAAAGCTATGTTGTATTATATCAAGGATCCCCTGTTTGCCTAAACATCATGTGCTAGGATCTTTCATGTAAGTTGAGTATCTGTCCACAAGGAGTTCAACAGGGGTATCCTCCACATCAGACCCAGCCCGAGACTTATCCCGGTGAACTCAAATATTTCCATCACCTGTGACAACTGTGACCTCCTCTTGACGGGTCAACAGCTCATTGGCTACCACTGAATGCATTTTGTACTTTTTAAGAGCCATGCTGGCCTTATCTAGGAGAATATTTGAATCTGTCTGAAGATGTTGATCAAACCCAGAGATAGAAGAGAGCCAATCAATTCATGGCACGTGATACTAAAGAGCATTCATTTCAATAACCACTTTCCATCAGGCCTAGCTTCCGAAGCAAACAATAAAGCAAGTGCACCACCGAGTTCTGACCTTGAAGGATATGCAGAAAGCCATCGGAGTCCATTCCATCCTTAACACTGAGAGCATCTTTGGCACTTGCATAAGTCGCATTTCCAAAGGGACAGACGCTGACTGAATCTTGTGCTTTGCCTGTGCGATTAATCAGTCTTTTTGCCAAAGAATAAAGAGATGTATAAAAGATAATTCAAACGACAATAATATTTCAGTGTACAAAAGGAAGATTATTTCATTATATTGAACCATTACCATGCTCTTCCAAGGAAAAGTCAGAGATGGCAGCAGCAAGATAAAACATTGCATAAGGCCCAAGCCTTCTCATTGATAATGCAATGATCCTTAGCATACTCTCTTGCAAGAAAAACAACTCAGGCTATAAGAGATGGTTGCTGTACATGATGAATTTATGATAATTTTCGGTGTAATCACGGGAAGTACAATTAAAAGCTACCATATAATGACCATGAGAATTATATGATTACCAAATATGGAGAAAAACTGAAAAATTACAATGCCTTACACTTTCTAAAATTTACTCCAGAAGATATCTCCCCATATATTCATAAATATAGAAAGGTCATGGCCCTTTCCTGCCAAAGCTATTACTATACTTCTCTTCGCCAAAAACAAAGATAAAGAGTTCAATGTGTTAAAGCTGTTTCAATCAAAATGGTAGCTCACCCATAGAAAAGCATATAATAAAGGCCAAAGTTATAAAGATGCTTAACCATACAATTGAAGTTTGACTTAAAAAAATAGAGAAAAGTCTATTTTCACCTCTTATACTTGGGCCATGTGGCACTTAATTTTTGTATTTTTTTTTACACTTAATTTCCTGTATTTTGGTTGTTCTGATAAAAAAAAGCAATGCCGCTAAATTTTTGTCTACCTAATATTTTTATATCAAAAATACTTTCGTCTTCTTCTCATGTTTTGAAATCTTAACCTTAAAAAAAAAATTAAAACTGCATCAATTTTAATAAATAACCAAAACTTAATTTAATTAAACTCAAATGAAGGCAAACCATCATTCAAAATTTCAAATCTTATTTAACTTCGGTGCTTAAATTGAAAGAAATAAATTAAGATAATGACATTTCATTCTTGCTTCCATCATAGTCATTATCAATGTTGAAATCATAATCAAAATCGACTTCCTCTGCGCTAATGCAAGGGAGAATTAACCGCTTGGAAGGAAAGCGGTGCATCTTGACCTAGACAATGGGGGTTTCATCGAAGGAAAGCTTGCATTCCTGATAATAACGGCTGATTTGATCATGATGACAAATAGCTGTTGTCTGTCCGAGGCCTTTAAGGAACTTAGGCACCAATCGTAGCTCCATCATAAGCCGTCTTTTGAATACGCCACCTTTTCTTGTCCATAACAATTCCAGACGCAGAAGACTCCATGCTATTTGAGTAACATCACAGTTCTTCTTCTTTGCCATTTTCATCAGCTTCATAATTTGCAGTAAAACTATATAAGTGCTTTAATTAGAGAGAAACTACTTGGTTAAAAATATAACTTGGGAACTTTTGTTGGGTACTAAAATATTAAGACCGTTTGATGAAAAAAAAAAAGGGAAAATTTTCAAGTTTTCATTATAAAAAAAGGAAATTAAAGAAAAGAAAATGAAAAGGAAAAGGAAAAAGGAAAATTAGATGAATGGAAGAGAAATTGGAGAACAAGGTTTAGATTGTGAAGAGAGGGGATAAAATGATGAAAATTAGAGAGAGAAAAAATGAAGAAAATGAAGTAAAAAATGTTAGGGATTTAAAATTAAAGAGAAAAAGGAAAAGAAAAAAAAATAAAGAAAAATAAAGGTATAATAGGAATTTTTATCAAAATATAATAGACTTAGGTTGTGACAAATAGTTTAAAAGCATAAAGGATAATAAGTATATGGGATTTTGTGTAAAAACTCTAAACTATAGAAGAGAAAATGAATTTTTACATATTATGAGTTTTCAAAAACGTCCAAAAGTAATCTCAAGAAGTAAAAGTACATTGAAGGCAAAGGTTAAAATCAATGTAAAGGAAAATTGCTATATCGACAAAGGGTCATTAATTTAACCTCAAGGGTCCTATAAGAGCTTATTGAAGCTAACTTGATAATATTCAAATATGGTCGTAAAAGGTGGCTTCAAAAGGAAACGACCTACTACTCGCTACAACAAAGTGCAAAGAGGCTAGCTTTGAAAATGCTGATTTAGTTAGCAATCATGAACTAAAAGAGCCAAAAGCTAGGTCAAAGATTAAAATTGGAAGAACGAGTAATTAGTAATCTTCATAGCCCATATAGTATGATGACCCCTAATAGCCCCTTTCACTACTTTAGAATGTGGTTGTCACACTGAAATAATAGTAAGGGTGAGCAGAATTTGGCGATACCCGGATTATCTAAGAAAACTGACTCCATTCGGTCTAATCAGTTCGGTTAATGCAATGTCAGTTTTGGTCGATTTAGAGTCTCAATTTCAATGGTCAATTTGGTTGGTTTTTAGGTAATAAAATCTAAAATCGAACTGATCAAATTAACTAAATTATAATTTAATATATTATTTATATACTTAATAAATATATAAAATATAATTAGTAAAAGATAAATTATAACCCAAACCTTACTAAAACCCAAGCTATCCCATCCTATTCTAGCAACTATTACAAAGGCCCAGAAAAAAAAGCCTATATCTAATAAAATGGCCATTAAATCTAATAAAACCCAACTAAAAAAAAAATTTTAATGAATCTAATAAAACCCAAACAACGAAACCCACCTAAAAAAGCATTGGCAGCCTTTCATACTCTCACTTTTAGCAGTCGACCAACCCTAAATTAAATTTGAAAAACATTTCTCCCCCAGTTACATCGCATCATCCCAAGTCACAGCTTTAATTTGCAGTCTTCCAGCTTTATTTTGTTTTTCGTGTAATTTGTTTCTCGTCTTTAATCTGTTTCTCAAATTTAACTTCTTCATTTGTGTATATATTTATATATTTTTGCTGTATATATTTATATGTTTTTTTGCTATATATTTTTATACAGAAGTTGCATGATGTTCTGGATCCAAAAAAGTAGCTCAAGGCATAATAAAACTAAATCATCAATGGTTGTGAATGGTGAATCAATGTTTGATTAAATACTGGGATAAACTCTAAAGTTTTGCATGGTTAAAAAAATTTAGTGAATTTTTATGGGACGAAATCTTCTCCTAAATTTTCCAATAATTATGTCTGTATAAAAGATTATCATAGCTACTTCTTTTGCTTTCGATCTAATAATACAGCAGTATTTTAAACTTGAGGGTGAAAAGATTGTCTCACTTAATACTATTTGGATTTTTAAAATATTTAATATTTATATTCCAACCTATATATGGATATTAGTAAGAAAAGCATTACTTTTTAAATATACAAAAATTTAAAAATTAATTATATTTGCAATATATATACATATATATGTATTCAACCCTTACTTTTAAATTTGAATAGCTTAAAACTACAATAATACCTTCAACATATATACCTAAAAACTATATACTTATTTGATTTTTGTTCACATTTAATACCTTCTAAGTAGACCTTTGAATCTATACTCGAATTTGTAAAAGTTTTTTGTCATTGATATTTAAGTTGATATATTGTATAACAACCTAAACATGATTTTGATTGTATATTTTTTTTGTGCAGATGTCTACCGAAAATACTTCGGACCCTAATCTTCCTACACAGTCAAGCCTTCAACACCCTCATTCTGAGGTTGATAAAGCACCAAGATTCGAAATTCAAGTTGCAAGCTCCAAAGTGATGAAGAGATCATCTCAGCCATGGTCTGAGGTATGGGATCACTTTACCAAATTTATGAATGAGCAAGATGATAGAAAGCTAGATGCAATTACTGTAAAAGAGAATTTTAAGCTCATCCGTAAAAAATGGAACAACTTCTTTGAAGAATCACATGCGGTTTGTAGAAAGATCCCATATGGTTTTGGGATGGTACTCAAGCAAAGTTAGTGTTACAATTTGAAGGGTCGAGGTCTTTAAGCAGTTGGAAGTTTAACCAGGAAGTTATTAAAAAAGATGTAGCCGAGATTATAATCATAGATGAGTTGCCTTTTTGGTTTGTGGAAGGGAAAGGCTTTAGCCATTGCATGTCTCTTGCTTATCCTAGATTTCATATGCGATCTCGATGGACTGTGGCTAGGGATTGTTACGAAATTTATAATAATGAAAAGAATAGCCTAAGGCAATTCATGAAGTCATCTGCTATAAGGGTATTTCTTACAATAGACACATGGACCTCATTACAAAAACAAAATTATATGTGCCTTCGGCTCACTTTATAGACACAAAATTGGAATTTAAACAAAAAAATATTAAACTTTTTTCCCGTGTCTAGTCACAAAAGTGAAGCCATTGGTAAGACAATTGAAAAATGCTTACGTGATTGGGAGGTTGATAAGGTTTTCATTATTACTGTTGATAATGCTAGTCCCAATGATGTTGTAGTCTTATTCTTAAAGAAAAAGTTTAACAATTTAGGAACTAGTATACTAGGAGGCAAGCACATGCATTTGAGATGCATTGCGCATATAGTGAATCTTATTGTTTGTGATGTTTTGGGGGAAATGAATGATTCAGTGGCTCCTTTTAGAGGGGCAATGAGATATATTAGAAAATAACCCTCTAGGTAGGCCAAATTTAAAGAATGCATTGTGAATGAACATATTCAAACTAAAAGTTTATTGTGTATGGATGTTAGCACTCATTGGAATACCACATATTGGATGTTGAATGTAGCCCAAAAGTTTGAAAGGGCCTTTGACGCATATGAGAAAGTTAATCCTTATTATAGAGGTGAACTTTTTTGGGAGATGGGGTGCCCAATCAAAATGATTGGGCAATTGTTAGGAGGTTTTGCCTTTTCTTAGAAAAATTTTATGACCTCACAATAAAGGTTTCAGGTTTTTCTTATGTCACCTCTAACATGTTTCCTGATGACATTTGTGAAATTTATTCAACCTTGAGATAGTGGCAATTTAATCATGATCTTGAATTAATGCCATGGCTAAGAGAATGAAGGATAAATATGACAAGTATTGGGGAAATATTGAGAAAATGAATATGCTAGTGTATGTTGCTTCTATCCTTGATCCATCAAAAAAACTTTCTTCGTAGAATATAGCTTTATGAAAATGCTTTCAATGATGAAGTTTCTGTAATGATGAAGAAAGTGCAACAAGCACTTGAGGATTGGTTTAATTGATACAAGACGAGGTTGCAAACTAATTCTAAGAATGTTGCTAAAAGTAGCCAAGTGAGTGAGGCTACAAAATCGATCACTGAAATGCACAAAAGCAAAGAAGTCTTAAGTCTGAGTTTAAGAGGTACAAGGTTAAACAAGGCAAAAAAGGGAACAAATTAGAATTGATTAGATATTTAAGTGAATAGACTGAGGATGAGGATGACGAAGATTTTGATGTTCTACTATGGTGGAAACTCAGTAGCCATAGGTTCCCTATCCTTTTTAATATGGTTCATGGTGTATCGGTGAGTCCCATATCCACAGTGGCTTTTGAATCTGCTTTTAGCATTGGTATTGGTGTGCTTGATGCATATAGAAGTTATTTAACTCCAAAGATTGTGCAAACCTTTATTTGTGCTCAAGATTGGCTACATGGATCATCTGCTCTCAATGTGTTTCAACCTGAAAATGATGTTGGACAACTTGACAAATTTGATCTAGGTAATACTTTGTTATTTTTTAAAGCTTGACAAATTTGTTACTTTTGTTCAAAGTTTTACTTTTGTTATTTTTTAAAGCTTTTGTTATTTTTTATGTTATTGTAGATTTGTCAAAGATTTTATTGGATCCCATCATTGATTAGAAAAGGAGATATGTTGATTACTTGAAGAGTTACGGTAAGCTCGCCATTTTACATTGCCCACTATTGTGTTTGCACTTGTGATTATGCTTGTGGTTGTGCTTGTAATTATCTTTAATGCTTGTAACATGTCTACCGGTGTTGTAGGTTATGGTGGTGGTTGGTTTTTAGT
>JBBYHK010000001.1:3478372-3489820 GCA_038382065.1 Adansonia grandidieri | reverse complement strand
TTATATAATATTTAATATTACTATGGGTTTAGAAGTAGCCACGCATGCAGGGAAGGTGAATATGAGGTGCCACTTGACTAAAAATCTTATGCCACATGAGATATAGAATAGCCAATTTTTTCCTTCTTATTCTAATTTTCTTTATAGCAAAAAAAAAGAAAAAAAGAAAATACACATTTCCGATAGATAGCAAAGGCAAAAGAAAAAGACTAAATATATGAATTTAGTACTTAGTTTAATTAGTTTATTTATTTATTCTTGAAAGAAATATATTTTCAATCTCTAAAATCACCTTCTTCTTTTTTTTTTTTAATTCTAAACTAGCCTTTCCTTTAAGATTTTATTTGCAAGTATTCTAAGATTATTATATATATTAATATTTTTTTAATGCATTAAAAATAATGAATAAAATTACTAACTATTATATTTAATATAATAACATTATTATAAATAATATATTAATTAATTTTAAAAAATAATTTGAAGAAGATTCATTAATAGAACTCTTTTCTTTATACTAAAAAAATCCAAATATATTTTCTTTCAACTGTAATTTTTCCCACATTATTTATGACATTTTTAGTTATAATAATCTTTTAATAATGACCCTTTTCAAAGGAGAATCACATCTTAGAGAATTGTGGGAAACAGAGCTGTTGTTTGTCAACCATTATTATATCTTAAAAGAAAAGAAAACAAAAAACAAAAAGCTTGTGAAAGTTGCCCCCCCCCCCTCTCTCTCAATCTATGGACCTTATTCAAGTTTGAGATACAAACTAAGTTTTTTGTCTGTTGGCGGCAGTGTTACTGATAGGTAAAAAAGAGAAAGAAAATGAGCCCACCCCTGCAACCAAAGGTGGCTCAAAGCTACACCAAAGGGCCAACGTCTCTCTCAATTCCCTATGCCGACCTTTTCCACTTTGATATAACATTAATAATTCAAATATTAATATTATATTTATGTATAATATATTATATATTATATATTTATATAAATTTTATTAAATTTAAATATATTTATATATTTATATTGAATTTATATTATTTTTAATTATATATTTATATCATATATTCAAAATAGTATGCTCTATTTTAACCCCCACACTCTGTTTTCTTTCTTATGCATGCATCAAAAGTTGAAAACCCACATTATATCTTTCTTCGTTGGCCGTTGGGCTTTCCCACGAGCCACTTCCCGTTTCTCCCTCGTTAATCGCTCATCTTTGGCCACGGCTTGACCCCTCTTCCAATCTCCTATTTTAAACCTACCTCCCTTTTTAACTTTTACCCCCTTAATAATTAGTTGGTCTAAACATCTATTCTTTAATAATTAAAACCATATTTCACTATTGTGGGATAAGTTAAAATTTATTTCATCACAATGGGTACAATTTTATCATTATACTTTTAACTTGAGAATATTTATCATCATACTTTTAATTTAAAAAAAAATCCAATCTAGATGTAACAATTAGAAAATATTTATGTAAAATATTTTTTTTTAGGAACTGCTTTGTAAACGATGATATGGAAAAAAAGACCAAAAACAATTGAAAAACAATATTATATGCTATTATACTTAGTAAAAGATGTCAAGATGAAAAGAATATGTAAATAGAAAAATCAAATTATGTGGCTTTAAATGCCATAATAAAGAATTATTTGCATATCATTTTTTTTTTAACTTTTTCTTGTTTTTCCTTTGCATATAATTTTTTTTAAAATTATTTTTTGACTATGGAATAATTTATAATAGATTTTTTTACTGAATATTCTTTAATTATTCTTAAATTTGAAGTATGGTGATATCTTTTTGTATATTAACTTTGTATGTGTACATATATATATATATATATATATATATAACTTTATTTTTGAAATGCTCAATCACAAGAATCGTACGAAGGATAATAAAAAAAAGGTAAGTTCCTGTTTTTATTGAGTATTAACCCATAATTAGATCTGTTTAAATAATTAACCCGCTTGATTTGTTAAATTTAATTTTAATTGCATTAGATTTAAATAAAAATTTTAATAATTTGAGTAGGTTCAAATTATTTTTTCTATAATAAATTATTTTTACTTAAATTTAATTATAAATATTGATGTAAAATATATTTTTTTAAATTTAAATATTATTTTAAAAAATATAAATTTTCTTATCAATTTCACCTGAGTAAAAAAAAAATTCTCGAATCGCACCCCTATCGTAAATAACTCTATCCATAAGGCTACTACTCTCTTAATTGTTGGCTTTACCTCGTGCCAATTCAAAGAATCTTCACATTTTAATTAATATAATCTACTTCCATTAACAAGTTTATGAAAGATTTAATTAAGCATGTCTAAACCTTGCCGTCACATGGATTATTTGATTAAACCTTTACTTCTCATTATCCAAAAAAATAATAATAATTCTTTACTTTCAATTTTAAAACCCTAACTAGCAGCCGTCATTAGAATATCCATAAAGGGCATTACTACTATTTATTTATTTATTTATTTATTTTATATATATTTCAATATCAATTACTTAAATTATTCCAAGTTCGTGACGTCAGTTCTGCAAAATACCGACTAATTTGAATCTATAAACTAAAAATTGCACTGCATGCATGTATCTTTCAACTTGATATACGTAAAATTTTCTTTTATGACATTAATCCAACTTAATTATTGGCAACTTCTCGGGTCTTAGTATTATAAATCCATGCGAGCTGTAATAATATTATATGTGCAAACGCAATAATTCAAAAATATAAGATCAAATTTGGTTTGCGTTTTATTTTCTATTTTTTTAGTTTATATTTCATTTTTTATTAAAAAATAAAAAAAATAAAATTATCAATCAAATGGAACCAAATCTCTTTTCTTTTTTCTTTTTTGGTTTCTTTCTATTTTTTATTTTTTTAAATCATGGAAGAAATTAAATTTCCATTGACCAAGGTTGTTAGGCTTTTTTATCCTCAAGATTAATTACTTGGAATTTATGTGGTAGAAAATAGTTCGAAAAATTCTACCACAAATAAATAAAAAACTAAAAATATAATATTATTTCTTTTTATTACATAACATAACATAACCTAGCAAACAAGTGATTTGACGAAAAAAAGAACACTTATATGGTGGATTTTTTTTTTTTTTTTTTCAGAATGAATTAGAGAATTGCTATTTGTATTATACTGATAGTATAATTTTTAAATTTCACAAATACAGGTAATATTTTTCGCACCATTGGTAATACTTACATGTTATTCTTTTAGTTAACTAAAATGCATACTTGTACTTTTATAGAGTATTATTAATTTATGATTTATGTAATATTTTAATTATTTATTCATTTTTAATCAATTTATAATATTTTTTTTATCTTCTTATTTGATTTAAAATTGTTATTCTTATATATAATTAGTAATGGAACTTTCTGCAAATGTACTTTACAATTGATATTTGTCTATTTATTATTTATATTAATCAATTTATTTCTTTAAATAATCATTAAAATAATATGTGATAACTATTTAAACTCAAGTATAAGAAAATATTTGAGTTATAAATTATTATATTGTACACCAAGTTGACTGTTTTTCAACTCCACAAATATATAATATAACAGCTAGGAAATTTTGAGATTAAAAATTAATAAAGTTGTGGAATTATTGGATGTGAAAGTTGCAAAATATTATTAATAATGGCTGTTTTTAAACATGTTGAACCTACCCTCGTCACGCCGATTTGGACTATTGCATGCATATACATTAGTAAGCTTTTAATTATTTAATAACTTCAAACGTAATAATCCCTTAACATATGAAAGATGATATTATCCATAATGATTGTAATTCAATTAATATGATGTTTATCAATAATCACAATCATAAATAAAATTAAAATAAAACACAAAGCAAGTTTCTTTTGAATAATCCTTGAATTCATACTTCAAACATGGAAGTACAATGTAATGGCTTTGATATTTTTGTTATCTTTACAGTTTTATCGCGATCTTAACCCGACATCTCTCCAAGATTTCTTCTGCTTACTCTTCAATTGACGACAACAAATTATTTAATTTTCAAAAAAAAAAAAGTAAGACAAATCAAAGCTATTTCCAGTATTAGACAAGCAGTGCATATTTATTTAGGCTGATGGCATCTGAAAATAATCGTGTGGCAACTGCCCTCTTGACCCACTGTAGCCACACCCGCCTGCCAAGGCTCTGTGCTTCGGGCCACGAGACGTCCCAAAAACCAAACAAAATTTTCTCTCAGCGAGGAGAGAGAGAGAGAGAGACTTAAAAATCAATTTATTTATTTATGTGAAAGGGAAAAACAATAGGCCTCGATGTCGCTTCATTTATGGTGCAATCGTGCAATCCTTGAGGGTCCCATTTTCTCTCGACAATTTCTACTCTACCCACCACGAGCCTATATAAGGTCCTTCAGCCGAGTCCAACCTGCTTCATTTTCCCACTCAAACACAATTAAAAAGCCAAAAATTTTGTGGAAAGCAGGAAAAAAGAGAGGGGGAAAAAAAGTGTGGGAACGAAAAGACTTTTTTTGTACTCTTCATAATTACGGCGGCTTCTGTCGGTAATCGACCAGTCAGGGGTATGGAACCGGCTTCGAATGGCGTTTTTAACCCCTCGAAACCCGGTCCAACCCCAACCCACCGGCCTGTCCAACGTGTTTTCGACGACCATGATTATGAATCTTCCAGCGAAGATGAAGAAACCGAGATCAACTATTACAGATACATGGTTATCAAATCCAACAACGAGCTTGAACCCTCCATCTTGGACCCTAGAGATGAAGCAACGGCTGATAACTGGATCCAGCGTAACCCTTCTATGGTCCGTCTCACAGGGAAACACCCTTTCAACTCGGAAGCCCCCTTGAACCGCCTCATGCACCACGGCTTTATCACCCCTGTTCCTCTCCACTACGTTCGCAACCACGGTCCGGTTCCTAAAGCTACGTGGGATGACTGGACCGTTGAAGTAACCGGTTTAGTTAAAAACCCGATGAAGTTGACCATGAATCAGCTCGTGAACGAGTTTAAAAGCTTTGAGTACCCCGTCACCCTGGTTTGCGCCGGGAACAGACGTAAAGAACAAAACATGATAAAAAAAACGATAGGTTTCAACTGGGGAGCCGCTGGGGTTTCCACTTCGCTGTGGAGAGGTGTACCATTGCGTGACGTGCTCAAGCGATGTGGGATCTTTGGCAAGAAACATGGGGCCCTCAACGTGTGCTTTGAAGGGGCTGAGGATTTGCCAGGAGGCGGCGGATCCAAGTACGGAACTAGCATCAAGAAGGAGATTGCAATGGACCCGTCTCGGGATATTATCTTAGCTTACATGCAAAACGGCGAGCGTTTGACTCCTGATCATGGTTTTCCAGTTCGGATGATCATTCCAGGGTTTATCGGTGGGCGAATGGTGAAATGGTTGAAGAGAATTATCGTTACCACCCAAGAATCTGAGAGTTATTATCACTATAAAGATAATAGAGTACTTCCTTCTCATGTTGATGCAGAACTAGCCAACGCCGAAGGTACCCCAAGAAATAAAGTTAATTTACATTTTTTTTACAAGAGTAGCAAATATTATTTTGCATGGGAATGCTAATTAATGTTGATAATATAAGACGGTGATCTAATGTTTGCAGCTTGGTGGTATAAGCCGGAGTACATAATCAATGAGTTGAACATCAACTCGGTGATAACGACGCCTTGTCATGAAGAGATCTTGCCAATCAACTCGTGGACGACTCAGAGGCCCTACACTTTGAGGGGCTATGCATATTCCGGTGAGTTTTTAAACCTCGTTTATCTAAGGGGAATCTTTTGGTCTTTTCCTCCAATTGAATCCATGGATAGAAAAGACCCCTCGACATGTTTTGCTTTTAGTTTAGGCCCATCCACCACTGTAAAACAGGACAAGATTTAAGGTTGTTTTCTATAAAAGCTGTACTTTTTTTGTTGGCTATACATCAACTCCTTCGGAATTCCTTTAAAGTGGGGGTTTTGATTTGCCTTTTGGGCGTCACGTGAATACTAATATAGGATGGATAAAATGTGTTTTTTTTTCCCCTTATTACTTAGGGAAAAACGCTGCTGGTTCCCCTGCCAAATTTCAAAACCCAGTAAAATCTTGAAAATCTCAATGTTTTATCTGCTTAATCGGGGTCATTATCATTTTAAGATTTTTTTTTTTTTACATTTAATTCATATTTTTTAAAATTTAAAAAAATAACGTATTTAATTATATTTTTCTTTTCATGTGTATCACATAACCGGTTACCATTTCCATTTTTCTCTTTGGCAAATGGCAATTTCTGTGCATTACAGATAAAAACGACTTTAAAAAAAGGTTAGTGGAAAGATAGCGAAACGTGAGGAAAATTGCTAATGCCAAAGTCAAGTTGTTTGATTGAAACTTATGTGCATGGTTCAGTGCAAGTTGTGTGGTACCTGTTTTTGGAATAGCTGTGGAAATGAAGGTAAACCGTAAAAACCCATAGTTTGACGTGCTTTTTTTTTTTTTTTTTTTTTGGTGTGTAAATTGACAATAGGGGGTGGGAAGAAGGTGACACGTGTGGAAGTTACAGTGGATGGTGGTGAAACGTGGCAAGTGTGCACGCTGGACCACCCTGAGAAGCCAAACAAATATGGAAGATTCTGGTGCTGGTGCTTCTGGTCGCTGGAGGTGGAGGTCCTCGATCTGCTTGGAGCCAAGGAGATTGCCGTTCGAGCCTGGGACGAGACCCTTAACACCCAGCCCGAGAAGCTCATTTGGAATGTCATGGTAAGTATCAGCTTTTTACAGTTTTTTTGGAGAATAAACTCGCTGTGTATTCCATAGTACTTGGTAGGGTAGTTTGGTCAGCACATCAAACTTGATCATCTATTCAAGTTCTGACACATGTTAACTGATTAAGTGGTCAAAACTGGCTAACAAGTTCTGTTTTCAGGGAAAAATCAATTGATGTTCTCTAATGAAGTTAATGGTTGAATAAAATGTGACAGGGAATGATGAACAACTCTTGGTTCCGTGTAAAGACAAACGTTTGTAAGCCACACAAAGGAGAAATCGGGATTTTTTTCGAGCACCCAACGATGCCAGGCAACCTAGCTGGGGGATGGATGGCTAAGGAACGACACCTTGAAAAATCAACCGACGCTAACGCAACCTTAAAGAAGAGTGTCTCAACTCCTTTCATGAACACTGCCTCCAAAACATTTTCGATTTCCGAGGTCAAGACACACAACTCAGCTGATTCCGCTTGGATCATCGTTCATGGTCACGTCTACGATTGCACTCGGCTCCTCAAGGACCACCCTGGTGGTGCTGACAGTATTTTGATCAACGCTGGAGCAGATTGCACCGAAGAATTTGACGCGATTCACTCTGATAAAGCCAAGAAAATGCTAGAAGATTATCGAATCGGCGAGTTGATCACAACGGCTTATGCTTCAGACTCGTCAACATCGTCGCCTAATAACTCCGTGCATGGGACATCGAACATCAGCTTTTTAGCTCCCATTAAAGAAGTGGTTCCCTCTAGACCTGTGGCGCTGGTTCCACGTGAGAAAATCCCATGCAAACTTGTCGAAAAAACATCCATCTCTCACGACGTTCGTTTGTTTAGATTTGCATTACCATCGGAAGATCAAGTGCTAGGTTTACCTGTAGGGAAGCACATATTTTTGTGCGCGACGATTGATGGTAAGCTTTGCATGAGAGCCTACACCCCAACAAGCAGCATTGATGAAGTGGGCCATTTTGATCTAGTTGTCAAGGTGTATTTCAAAGGGGTGCATCCGAAATTCCCTAACGGAGGGCTCATGTCACAACATTTGGACTCTCTTCCACTAGGGTCATTGCTGGACGTGAAGGGTCCGTTAGGTCACATCGAATATACAGGTCGTGGAAACTTTTCAGTTCATGGCAAACACAAGTTTGCCAAGAAGCTGGCGATGTTGGCTGGCGGGACAGGGATCACCCCAATCTATCAAGTCATCCAAGCCATCTTGAAGGACCCTGAGGACGAGACGAAGATGTATGTAGTGTACGCAAACCGAACGGAAGACGATATTTTGCTGAAAGAAGAGCTTGACGGTTGGGCTAAGAAGCATGATCGATTGAAGGTTTGGTACGTGGTGCAAGAATCAATCAGGGAAGGATGGGGTTATAGCTTGGGTTTCATCACGGAAACTATCCTGAGGGAGCACATCCCGGAGGGCTCCGAGGACACCCTTGCGTTGGCTTGCGGGCCGCCGCCGATGATTGAGTTCGCCGTCCGGCCTAATTTGGAGAAGATGAACTATGACGTCAAGGATTCTTTGTTGGTTTTCTAGGAAAAAGGATGGATATATGGGGCGATGAAGTTGAAGTTTATGTATATATTTATAAATTATTGCATCAAATATAAACCATTTCTTTGAACAGAAATTAATGTTAGTTTGTGCTAAAGATTCAACGTATCCATAGTGAATAGCATTCGGAATCGCGTAACTTCTTGATCCAAGTTATCAATTATTCGGTGATATAAGTTAAGTTCTAAAAGCGCAAGTTGTGCACTTTGAACTAATAATGGAATCATATGTCTTTAAAACAATGAAATTAGATGCAGGCTTAATATAATTAGCATGGATTGAGCAACGAGCGGTGAGGAGTGTCGTAACATGCAATCCGAACATTGAACATTTTAAAAAAATGCAGTAGTCATCATTAATTTTTTTTATTCCAATAATTATTAATTATAACCTAAAAATATTTTTGATAAAATTTAAATTTTATTAAGATTTAATAAAAATTAATTTTAGTTTACAAAAAAAAAAAATATTGATTCAAAGAATAATATCTATTGACTACATTTTATCTTTTAATCTTGATAAAGATATAGTATTTATAGATCGGAAATGGATTCAGAGTGTTATCTTTTTCAACTTCTTCATTTTGATTTAATCGATTGACGAATGATTTAAGACCTCAAACAGTAGATAATTGGAATATCCAATTTTTAAATTAAAAAAAGTATTATACATATATATATATATATATCACCAGAAATTTCATACTAACAACAAAATCTCCGCAGGGGAAAAAATTACTGAAATTGAATGCAATTTACACGAACACTTTATATTATAGATTACATAGAATGTGAAGTGCGTGCCCGATGAACCCCAGCCATTGTCATGCCTAGTTACATGTCAGAAAAGCATGAGGCAGCCAGAACCAGAATGGGGGTGGTGGGAGGGAAATGAAGAGTGGGCCCAATGGAAAGAGCATTGCTTTTTTTTTTCTTGTGGGGGGGGGGGGTGGGGAGGGGGCCAACGCCGCGTACGAGAGTTGCATGGCTGTTCCTCTTGCCGTGAGCCAAATTAACAACGCATTGGTTGGCAAATCCACCTTTGGTTCTTGGAACGTTGAAGGGTCACCTTCTTTAGTTTCTGCGCTCGGCGCCTTTACGTACATTGGCCCCTTGCTCTTTTTGTTTTTGTCTTCTCTTTTCCTCTCAATTCATGGCACCCAGCAAATAATTTTCCCGTCGTTTCTCATCTGAGTTTGAGTTCTATGGTCAAATTGATTTCTTTGGTATCTTTGAAAACTGAAGCCTGATTAGGATAATTTAATGGGTTCAAATTAAAAGTGGCATGTTAGTTGTGTTGGTAGGCTAGAAATTAGACTATTGAATTAAAGAAAATCTCACAATTTAGAAACAGCCTCCAAAGACATTGGGTGTTGATAGCATTTTTATCATTTATAAGCGCATATATTTTCATTAGTATTTAAATTTTTTTTATATTTAATGTACTGCAGTCAAGCATTGAGTGACCAAACGCAGCAATTCATGTTGTCACTTTCCCAAACGTTTAATTAAACATCGATAGAAAATAATTGAGTTTGGAAATTGAATTTGGAGCTTAATTGTATATGTTCTGAATTTAAAATTCAACTTTAATATTTATAAATTTTATATAAAAAATAAGTTACATTCTTTTAGAATTTACAAACCAGGTTGTAGCTATCATATTATTAATCCACAAGGTTTGTTCGATATAGAGGCATTCGTAAATATTTAGGTCTGTTAATTTTAATTATGACATTAATATTATGTATACTTATTTAAGTTTAGTCCAACTTAAAATACGGGTTCAAATTTTATCAAAATCTAATTAAATTGGGATATGGATAATCAAAATCTATCTAGATCTACCTATAACATTTTTTTTAAAAAAATTATTTTTTATTTCACATATTTTTTAATATTTACACTGTAATATTATTTATATTTATTTTTAATATAATATAAATTATATAACACATATAAATAATATATATTATATAAGTGAAAAATGGGTTAAGCTAGTAAAGATTGAGCCTTGAATATTTAAGTTAAGGCTTTGACTTATTTCTACGAGGCTTATTTGATTATTCAAGTTCATTTTCGAATTTAATATTTTTGTTCAAGTTCTCTCAAATATTCGTTAGCCTTTGGGCTTGGACAGATAATCCAACCTTAGATAAGTCTAGTTGGATTATAAATATAATTTGATTGTTTTTTATCAATTTAAATTTTTTGAATAATTTGTCTCTGAGCTTTACATAATATCAAAGCTTTCAAGTTTGAATCCAAGCAACCATCAATATTTTTCATCTAGTGTTTTGTTAATTATCCACTGGATTATCGTTGCTGTTTTAATTTTTCATCAGCCTCTATATTTTTTCTCCATTTGGTTTCGTATGTAAGTTTCATTAATTATTTATTCAGTTTACACATTAGTGGATATTAGAAATTAAATATAATAGTTAAGTTCTTTTTTTTTTTTTAATTTAAAATTTAGGTATAATTGATTTTTCAATTTAACGCGGTTAAAATACAATAAAGACAATGTGTTTTAAAATTTGATTTTTGACCCTTTTGAAATATCATTTGTATCTTTGGTGTATAGTTGACATTGCCATTTATTAAAATTGAACCATAATGAGATCAAAATATATTTTAGAAAGAATGATCTTTACAAGTTGTTAAGCATCTAAAAATTCGAAAGAAGTAATATATACGGAAGAAAAAATTAAAAGATCACAAGCAATAATTTTTAAAATTTAATACTTTAATATCGTATTAATTTTTAATTTAAAATTAATTGATAATATGTTTAAATACTCAATTTAAATATAAAATTATAAATAATTTAAAACTTGTAATATATGGAAAAAAAATCACTTATCTGAACTATTCTTAACGTGAAATTAAGATAGAACTATAAATTCTCCATTTTCTTCTACAAAAAAAAGTTTAATTGCCGACTTTCAGACGGCAAGTAATAGAACTTCAATGCGATAATATTTTCTCTTTTAGGAATGCGAACATCCCTGAATGTTCAGCTTCTTACAACACAGTAAGAAGTCAAGGATTTTAAGAGAAATAAATTAAAGGG
>JBBYHK010000001.1:3433754-3464440 GCA_038382065.1 Adansonia grandidieri | reverse complement strand
TGATATTTTATTTATTAAAAATATTCATAAATCAAAAATTGAATCAATATATATATCATTCATGATTTGAATTTAATTCATTTGCACTTCAATTGGGTGAATATTGAAAAAAGAGTCAAAACTATAAAATAATAAATATTACTCAAATCTTTCTCATGATTGAAATAAAAAAAATAGCAAAACGTCAATGCAAAGGGGCAAAAAAAATTGGAAATTGTTCATTGCAGGTCTAGTCATTTTTATGATGCGTAAGCAAGCAAAATGAGAGTTTAAAGTTTCATTTTTATTTTCCCATTTTTTTTTCCATTTTGGAAGAGATGATTGTTAAACACAAATCTCCATGAAAATACAGTAACTAAACAACCAATCCCTTGCCAACCACCCATCCAGACACTGTTTGGCATATTTTTTGAATGCGTCCCTTTCGTCACGTGGGATTCCACCAACCATCCTGATTTTCATGTTGGAATCCAAACACGAAAAGCAGTAACTTTGCATTGTCTCTCTCGTGTGCTTTTGTACTCATCATTAAATATTATTACTGTATATTTTGTATTAATATTGTATGAGCTTCTTTTAGCTTCTTTTTCTTTTGGAAATTTATATATGCTACCCTTAATCATACAACAAAATTTGATCAATTTTGATATATAACATTATTATTGCATCTATTTATTTGTAACAGTCGATATCTCTAATTCACTGATCCCACTCATATTTTAACAATATTTTTTGTCCATATCATATGAGGATTAGATCTCACATGGATTCAAAATGTCTGTACACTATGACTTGATTGTATATCAACCATCGAACTAATTATTACTGATTAATTATCTTGATTTACTTAGTTTTTATATTAGATATAGGTAGAGATTTAAATAACAATCGTAACATGATATTGTAAAATTTATTTAGTAGTTTTAATTTTTTTGTCATTGATATTTTCCTTTATTATTTATTATAATTGATCAAGGCAAAATTCATTATATGCATAACTATAATAAACATGACATGACTAAAATTATATTTGCAATCGTAATTTATATTCTTAGATATGCAAATATATATCTAACATGAATATACTAAAATATTTTTAAATATTTTTATATATTTGAAAGATTGTAGCTTTATATCATGTTCAAACATGCAATCAATATAAATATTTTTTAAAAAAATTTATATTGGAATTGACAGATGAGACAATAAAATTTTGGGTAATTTGTGAAGGATGAAACAAATGCTTGCTTCAAGTTTCTTCTACACAAAAAGCAATGAATTTGAACTCAAAATTTAGTTTAGTTTAATTAATTCGTAAAATCATTTTTAAAAAATGATATTAATTAGCACATTTAAAATTTAAACTTTAACATATGCAATCTTTTATTCTAACTGAGAAAAAAAGGCAATGAATATATTGACAATGAAATGAAATGAAGAGGCAGGCAGCAGTGAGAATAAGAATAAATTTTTATCAAAGCAAACATTCGAAATCATCAATGAGGCAGACTGGTTTCCGCTTCACGCATAATTAACGTCAGAGATGGCTAAACTAAGTGATTATTAAATTAGCAAGCAATTAAATCCAGTTAGCATCTTAAACTCTAAAGAATAGCTTCAACATGTTTAAGAAACGCTTAGTAAAAAATTTCTTTGGAAAAGTACGATTATCATATAAAAAAATAATATAAATACAGCAAGAATATATGAATTATCAAATTATTTAGAAGTTAAAGCAAAATCAACCATAAAAAAAGGGACTAGACTTGCTAATCGGATTGGTTCAACCAAGAATAGGAGGATTGTTCAATCCAGTGCTATATATAGAACAGACCTAAAACCAATTCAATTGATAGAAAAGCAAATTTTTAAATTTTTTTTAAATATTTTTGTAAGTAATGAGATTTAAATTCATAGTCTTTTTTATTTAAATTAAAAAGATACTATTAAATTAAATTGCATAATTTTATTTACTTATTTAACATAAAAAGTATATTTTAGTATTTAAAATTATTTTAATTCAAATCAACTAATTCAAATGAATCGATTGAATCTGTATAATCAGAGGTTACACTAATTTAAAATTTTTTTTCCCTTTTTTAACATTGAGCAAATCTATCTACCGATAAAATTTTAGATTTTATCAATGAAATTAAAAGTTTTTCGCGTAACATATATTTTTTTTCTCTAATCTATTTACAAAATTTAAAAACTTTACGCTATGTATAAAAAAATAAATTCGAAAGTCAACATGGAGAGCAAATCACGGTGAATTCCGTGAATATATTGAGAGAGAGAATTTTTAAACAAACAATGATTTAATTTAGAAACGGAGGACACGACTCATAGCACCCAAAACTCTAACCCACAAAGGGAAAAAAAATGCTGCATGTAAGTTTTGCGGTTGCATCATGCGAACTTAGCCCAAAAATTATTTGATGAAATAATAATAATAATAATAATAATGGCAAAGCATCATATTCGCAGAGATCCACAGAAACAAAATTCTATTTTTTTTTTAATTTTCCTCTGATTCTATTGACAAAGTGAGAGGATCCAAGCATAGGGTAAGGTTTTTGGCTCAATGGATAAGGGAATCTAAACTAGAGTGAGAGTTAGTGCCTTGACCTTAAACAGTTCTTACATTTATTGCAAAATAATGCACTTGCTTTATTTCTTTTATTTTCGTCATGGATTTAAACAATGATAATAATATAATATTATCGTGAAACATTCAATCTAAAATCAATCGATAATAAGTGGAGAGACTATCAATATTTGATTGATATTTAGGAGTAAGATGCAATAATAGCAAAACAAAATTAGACTTCCATGTCATGTTAAGCATTTAATCAAAAAATAATTGGTAATAGTTGAAGTGTCCAACTTGAAGGTTTAATTGATGTGGGATAATATTGCAGTCGCTATTTTATAATTTCAATATTTTTCACGATCAATATTAATGGCACTTCATTACATCCACCTATCACAATAAGCATGATACGGTTAAAAATGCATAACCAACCACAGTTTAATCTTGGCATTTTCTTGTCTATAAGAAGGGCATATCTCATTCAGAAGTTGGCAGCATAAGAGCAAGTACCATACATACCTGGTAGAGAGAAATTATGGGAGGCCAAACGCCATTCGCATCTTTGTCTAATATGTTGAACAAAGTGAAACCATACCTGGTAATGGTCTCCCTGCAGTTTGGATAAGCAGGGATGTACATAGTCTCCATTGTTTCTTTGAAGCATGGCATGAGCAATTTCATCCTTGCTACGTACCGTCATGCTGTCGCAACCATTGTCATTGCACCCTTCGCTTTTGTTCTTGAAAGGTTTTCTCTTCTCCTAAATTCTCCCTATGATCTCACAAAACGCTTTCATAAAATATATTTCTTGGAACCCTAACCTTATTGCTCCTTTCCATATCCTTCTATATATATATATATATGCAGGAAAATAAGGCCAAAGATGACCCTCCCTATCTTCCTCAGGATTGTCATTCTTGGTTTCCTTGAGTAAAGCTCTAAACTCCCTTCTTTTCTGCATCTTCATGTAGGTAAATGCTTCTCCATATGTATCCAATCTGCTTCTACATATGGTGAATATGTATATACAAATATACATATATATGTAAGTCCAGTGTTACTTGTTCCTCTAGACAAGCTTGCGTTGCTTCTTGTAACATGATCTGGTACAACTCGGTTCTGCAAGAACTGGATTCTCTGTTTCTTTTTTTACATTAACCAATCCATTTCTTCAATTCCAGGAAGTTCACATATTCATTCCATTCACAGACGATGCTGGCAATTTAAATGACAAAATCAAAGTTTTCATCCTTTAACATATATTTGGAAAACATCTTTGCACTATCCAGTGAAAAAAAATGGAATGTGAACTGCTAACCATGGCTGCAAAGGTTTAATTAATGTTGTTGATTATATTGTGCAAGCCAGTGCTTGACCAGAATTTATACTATCTGGGAATGAAGCAAACTAAAGCAACCTATGTATCTGCATTCGTCAACATGCTTCCTGTTGTTACCTTCATATTGGCAATGATTTTCAGGTGAAAAAGATTCAACTTCACCATTTATTAATATTTTCATTGAAAATCACACTTGGGATGGCGTCGATAAGATCCTACAAACTGGTACTGCTCTGATCGACAACTAAAGGATCTTGGAATTTTTTAACATCGTCAACAGGATTAAAGGAATTTATCATTGTTTAATACGATAATCATGTCATGTCAATCAGGTTAGAGAAGATCAATGTCAAGAAGATACGAAGTGTAGCAAAGATTATTGGAACTGTAATCACGGTCGTGGGAGCAATGGTCATGACTTTGTACAAAGGTCCCATTATTGACTTCGTCAAGTCAGGAGGAGCTATACACCATGGAACCACCACTGAATCTGCGGATAAGCACTGGGTTACCGGAACCATAATGCTTCTTGGAAGCATCTTTTGCTGGTCAAGCTTCTTTATTTTGCAAGTGAGTCAAAATATTTCAAGTCGGTTGAATTTTTTTTTTTTTTTTTAAAAGCTGATTAAAAATACTTAACTAGTTATGAGCTGCTGATATTGGGTTATGAGTTCTGGTTCAGTCCTTCACATTGAAGAAATACCCGGCAGAGCTTTCTCTTACAGCTTGGATATGTTTCATGGGAATGGTGGAAGGTGCAGGAGTGTCCCTCGTTATGGTCCGTGACCTAAGTGCCTGGAAAGTACGCTGGGACTTAAGGCTTCTTGCTGCAACTTACTCTGTAAGTGCTCAAATAAAAATACAACGAATAAATACACAATCAGAAAGAGATACCAACTTTATTTATTTATTGCTTTATTACAACAACCCTTTTCTTTCCAGCCATGAATGATGCACTTGAAAAGTCTTTGTAAAACAAAATAATTAAGCAGACACATGAAAACACAAGTGCTTAACCCTTTAATATATATTTTGTGATTTGATTAGGGAATAGTGTGCCCGGAATCGCATATTATGTGCAAGGAGTCGTGATCAGGGAAAGAGGGCCAGTTTTTGTGACATTTTCAGCCCTCTATGCATGATCATCACCGCTGCACTAGGGGCCATTGTTTTGGCTGAAAAAGTCCACCTTGGAAGGTAATGATTGCGCTTTGATCTTCAATAAACATTAACACCAAAACCATATCCTACTATTAATCCTAGGATGATAATAGTGTTTACCAAGACATGAATATATGGTGCAGTATCAAATACAATTAGAGATAATTACTTTCGAACATAGTGACAGAATGCACTGTCAAGTAGTTTTCTTTGCTTTATTAACCTTTAAACAATTAGAACTCTTATTCATTTAGTGGATTCTGGATTGGTTTTCCTTGTTTTGATTGCTCATTTGCTTTTATTTATTTATTTATTTTGTGGTTGATTTCAGCATATTTGGAGCCATTATCGTAGTCTCAGGCCTTTACACTGTGGTGTGGGGTAAAAGCAAAGATGGGAAATACTCAGAAACTGATGAGAGAAGCAATGCCCTGCAGGAATTGCCAATCACAAACAATGCTTGATCAATCACTGTTGATGATGGCATTGATGGCCCCGCCGCAATTGCTAATATTCCCGCTTCAAAGAACCCTTTTAGCCCTCAAGGAAAGGTAAAGAAAAATTATATATCTCCTTTCAAATGTTGATAAATTTCTAGCAGAGTTGGTCTTCCCAAATGGATAAAAAAATTATTATGTAACCACCCCCTTCCCCTCTCTCTCAAAACTGCTCTGTAACCAAGCAATTTGCAGCTTAGTTATCATCTTTTGATTGTACTTTGAGGCCTTAATTTGGTGAAGTAAAAAAAACCATGAATCGATGCGGTTTGCCTATGTTCTTGTAACAAATATTTCATTTCCATACTGTTTTCCACTACAAAATAACAATCATCCTTTAAAATTGTGTATCTAAAAGTTTCGAAATAATATTCGTCTTTAATATTATTAAATTAAGATGATATTTGTTCCAATAATATTAAATTTAAGATAAAGCCTAAAAATCTCCTATTTTGTAACACTCTTTTGCATAAATTCATCAGATGCTATAACAAAAAGATTTACTGCAAAAGTCAAAATATAGGAATCAAATCAACTAATCTTGTTCCAGGAATTGTACTGGTGATACAAATATTCCAGGGTCATCATTTTGTTTAGGTTCATTGGAATTTTTTATTATTTCACGTCCTGGTTTCTACATATCCATAGCTTGATTGAAATGGACTAGGGGAGAATAAAATTCTTCCTGTAACTTGGCACAAAGGGCTAAAAAAATTAATTAACCGCATTCTTGATTTTTATTTATTAAAACATGGAACATTCCACTTTATTGATAATTATCCTATCTTTTAAGTTTTTTTTTTTTTTCTTTCCATTTTTTGTTGGTATGGGATAAGGAATGAGTTGCAGATGTTATGATTTGAATGCAAAATTTATTAGATACTATTTTTTAAAGATAATTACATGAACCAATTAGATTAAACTCTGATTTTGTTTTTATCTTTTGTTTATAAGTTAAATATTAGGCTTGGAAAGAGTCATTGTATAACATTTTTTATGTTTTTGAAACTCAATCCTTAAACATTTTATTTTTTTTACTTTATTTGTTATTAAAGATTATGTGTTCTCCAATCTCTCACCTGCGATTGCTTAAGGAAATGTTCTAATTAATAAGTCAAGAACTTTTAGTCCCCATAATCATGCGTTGCATTTTGTTATTGCAAGGTAAATGATTTAAAAAAATCCTAGTTAACAACATCTGAACAAATTAAGGAAACACAATCTATTCTTGGAATATATATTATATTACCTACGATGATATGATATTTTAATTTTTTGAGTAATTCAAGGATTATCAAACTCGTAATTTTAAGAAGTCTGTTAACAGTATTATGCTAATTAAGCTAATACTTAGTAATAAATTTATTTTAAAAGGACAAATAATGGTATTCAATTATCCAAAACAGAATTTTCCAAAAAAAAAAAAAAACAAAAAAAACAAACTGATTAATAGATGATACAAAAGATCAATCATGGTTGACAAAAAAGAAAGAATTGTTATGAGGCACAATTGAATCCATTCTGCTTCTTTATTTGATCTAGACAAATAATTCATCATGATGGGTAATGCTATACTTTCTCCAACATAACTGATATTGACATACAATTCATCAAGAAAGGCATCCGAAGATTTGTTTTTGGAACCTAGAAGAACAAGCGCCTAATTAAGATTTCATTACTTTTTTTCCCCAGAAATCGTGGCAAGAACATGACCTCAAAAGGATGGTGGTTGATGTTAGTTGTCCATTTTAGCTTGTT
Source organism: Adansonia grandidieri (assembly GCA_038382065.1). Classification (NCBI taxonomy): domain Eukaryota; kingdom Viridiplantae; phylum Streptophyta; class Magnoliopsida; order Malvales; family Malvaceae; genus Adansonia; species Adansonia grandidieri. Next base: position 3,457,092 of record JBBYHK010000001.1, on the reverse strand, counting down.
TCTGAAACAACTATTGACTTAAATTTACATTGCTACTTGTCTTTTTTGATATATAAGATATGTTCTAAATCGAAATTTCAACATAAAATTGTTAGAATCTTAGTAACAAAATAGTATACTACTTATCACTAACATGTCTGCTTGTTTAGTCTTCACGGTTCACGGTCATAATCAAATGCCCTATCAATACTTGCAGAATTACAAAATTAAAATTGAAAACCGAAGAAAAATGCTAGTCTTCAACTGTTCAGATATGTGTCAATACCATTGGCTTGTGATCAGTTATGCCGGAGTGGTTATCGGGCATGACTAGAAATCAGGTGTGCTCTGCCCGCCCAGGTTCGAATCCCGCAGCTCACGTTGTCTTGGATTTTTTTTTTTTTTAATTTTTATAGAAAATTTATTGTCTCGGTAGGTTGCTCGTCCAAAGTGAATGGTATATAAGAAATTGGGTCTTTTTTTTTTACCTGTCTGTCACTCTCAAGCTCTACACGTAGGATGCAATTGAGTTTAGTTGAAAAGTTTGATTCAAAGTTTAGTTTTAGTTTGATAATTTTTTTTTTTAAATTTTAGCTCGATTTTAGATAAAAATTGTACTGTTTGAGTTTACTTAATTAAATTCACTAAAAAATAAGTTTGATTTTTATGTTCAATTTTAAACTCGATCATTTGCATTTAAGATTGACCTCAAGCTTAAGTTTAAATTTAAAAATTTCAATACTAATTAAAAATAAAAAAATATATATTAAAAATGAAAAAACTTGATTAAGCTTGCGAGTTATTCGAGTTGGGCATTAAGATACTTAAATTCAACTTGCTCGATATCTTGAGTAAAATTTAACAATAATCTAATTTAGTTCAATTTTTTTTTAAATCAAACTCGAATAACTTATAGAAACAAATGTTTTCTTTATACCTACACACAAAAATGCAATTTGTTTAGGATTTTTAAAACAATTTCCATGAATCATTGATCGAAAATTATTATAAGATGTAAAGTGGGAATGAAAACCTTTATATCTTTTCTTATGAATATAAATCAGCAATCCCTTTACTGTATATAAATGCCATATGCAATAATATTTTTCCTGAAAATGATATTCAAATTATATATAAAACTTTAAAAAATAAGAAAGAAAAGCATTTGAAGATTTAAAAAAAAATGATTTGTTTGACATTACTTGCAGCTGTACTTGAATTAACAAAACAAAGCCAACATCAATATTGGGCTCAATTCATTCACTGATCAACGAAATTGTCCAAATTCAACGCAAGGCCTAAATTCCAAATGAATATGGACCGTCCATGCCTAGGTGTAAACAATACCAATAAACGGTTGACAATTCAGCACTGTTTATTTTTCTTTAAAAGGTCGCGCAACGGTTTTAAAATTTTTTTTAGAAAAAATTAACATATTTAATCAATTATTTTTATGAAATTTAGGAAATATAACGTAAAAATTGTTTTTTTTTTTTTTTTTTTTTTTTTTCAGTTTTTGCACCTTAACCAATGCCTAACATTTGCATTCTTTAAATGTTTTACCTTGTCTCTCTTATTAGATAATTTTCTCTGCGACCTATTCCTCAGCTGCCATTTTTCCAAGTAGTTGTGGAATAAAATCATTTAGGCAAGTGGGCTAAGATGTTAGCATGATTCTGGCAAGAGATGCTTATCTCTACCTTCTCAAGCAAGAAAGAAATAGTAATTAAAGACGCAGAAAAGAAAGTACAGGATGCAAGGATTTGAATCTTGGTGAAGTCCAACCTCATGCAGATATAGAATTTCAAAAATTCATAAAAAATCATAAAATGTAGTGGAAGTAGTAAACATAGAAAAAGCTGAACTTCCCTATAAATCTTTAAGAGGGACTTATGTCTAGTAAATCAAATCAGATTATAACAAAATAAAACAATCATCTATTAAGGGATTACCAAACTCTTAAATATCGTAATCTGGAGTTAAATCCAATTTAGGAAATTCCTATAAAGTGGCCGTTGGGCTTCTCGACAAGATCTCTAAGGTCATGAGTAATATACGTGTCTTGTCCCTAATAGTAATCCACACAGATGATCGTAAGAACCTTCACAAGCATCAATGGTTCTTTAGTGCTAGCTAGAAGACTTATTGAATCTTTACCAAAAGGTAATCTCGATTGGCTTTTTCCTTCACATGATCCAAGACCACCTCTAGGATAGTGTTTTCCCTAAAGAAAACGAAGGAATGGCACAATCTAAAAAGAAGAAGATGATAGTTTTTGGTGGTTTCCTTCTTTAGAGGGCAACAACTATGGTGTTTCTTAAGAGAACACTTTTTTCTTAAGTATTTTCTAATTACCATAAAACAAAGTGTCTTGGTTCATTCACCTTATCAGCAATGCTTGGCCGAATTCTCTTGATCTAATCAAGAAAATTTTTTGACCAATTTAAAAATACTTAACTATGTAAAACTCTTTTTCACTTAAGTTAATTTAATTTGATCACAAACACTTATTTTTGGTAAACGAATCTTGCACATAAAATGGGAACTAGGATTTTCAGCCAAGGCATAATAATTGTTTTCCAAGATACACCTAGGTGTGCCATACGTAGGTTAGCTAGGTTAAGTCGAGTTTTAATTCATCAATTAAACTCTCAATTTATCTATTAAATTATTTAATTTATCTTAGATAATTATCTTATAATTAAATATAAGATAAATAAGTAGAAACCTATTTAGCTAAGTAAATTATCCCTTTTATGAATTTTATATAAATTAAAATTCATATTTAATTAAAATAATTTAATTAATGATAATATTATTTAATATTAATTATCTAAATAATTAATATTTTTCATAAGATTATCCAAGGGATATTCGGCCAAGACATTATCCACCTAGACATGGTATGTATTAATTTGAACATTATCCATATAGGACAATCTTATCCACCATGTCATAAACAGACAACTAAAAATTTATATTTCACAAATCTATTTTTTATGTCTTAAATTAAATCTTAATTGAACTTCTTCAATTAAGTCCTTCATTTAATTACTTTTTACTTAATTAAGTTTTACTTAATTAAATCTCGAATTTAATCAAACAATATCATTTTATAGTGTGTGACCCATTAGGTTCCTAAAATGTTGGTAATGAACATAATTAATTTTATTAATCATGTTCATAGATTAAGAGTAAGATCTAGCAACCCGTCATGACCATTTAAATGTTTAAGAGTCGAATTAGCCTTATTGGAATCTTTTAGTAATGAGGCTATTAGTGTAATACGGTCTTTTCACCATATATGCCGGGCTGAGCAAGAGTATGGTTCAATGTCTACTCATGCTTCAATCCATGTTAGATTTTTCAACTCATAGTTAAAGATCATGAATCTATGAGAAATGTTTCCTGATAATTCACTATGCTCTGCTTTAATTCTATTAACCATGTAGAGATCATTCGAGATTTGTCTACAATGTCATTGGGAGTGGTAAATCTTTCTTGGATCACTCATTCATCTACCATATGCTTCATGCCATACCCAAAACCAACTTACCATAGGCATCCATCTATTATGGACTCATCTGTGATTGAATCAAAGCATGACACTCCCCATATAAGATAACCTAGTACCATAAGTCTAAGGACTATTTACATGACTGGTACTCGAGAACATATTCCATAAATACTTGAGTGACTAATACCAAATGGAGTTCTCATATGGGTCATGTTTAGTAAACTTGTTTCCATAAAACAAGAACCCATATGCTCTCTTAAAGTATCTCTATACTTCAACTAATGAGATCAACAGGTTGCATGTCTCAAATGCATTGAAGCTTAGCATATTCTAGTTTTGGTGAATTATCAATGCCCTATCCTGATAAGACGATAACCAAAAAGGTTTTTAGAAACATGGCTTCAATGCATAAAGATCTCATCATTGTAACTCATTACATCTTTGCAAGGGCATTGTGTTTCATGGGCTTCATCTAGTTAATGGTTTCATGATAATCAATCATGCCATTAACAAAAAAGAAAACCTTGTTTTATTTTAGCTAGTAATAGATGCAGTTAATTGATTGTATATCTTCCTTTATTGAATCTAATTGGTTCATGGGCATACATTAACATCTCTTACTTATAATTGAAACAATCATAGTGCTCTTAGGGTCTTTAATGGAGAATATGTTTATTCATATGCAATAATCTCTACTATCAAGTCATTAAATAGTTTCGACAATAATGAGACCTTGATTCTTGTCACATGGCTTAGCTGTCTTACAACTATAGGAATCAACTGAATAGTCGATAGCTAATTGTTGTGACGTGCACCATACCTGGGCACACAACAACTGAATTGCTAAGATGGTGATGCACGCGACTTAAAAGGATTTACCTTTGGGTTATTCCTTGATCAATATTGAATTAGGCATGATGAGATAATAGCAAGAGGTAAGATCATTAGACGAATCGCTCATCCAATAGGTCTTGGATAGCCACCATAAGTGGCTAAAGACTTGGAGTCGCCACTAATCATTTTGGGCTAGGCATGATCGGATGTATTGAAAACGATATACCAAGTTACGAAACTTGAAACATTAATTCCAATGTCTATAAGGTCTAGAGATTTGAATTGGTTATGGGTGGAGAAGGATTAGCACTCCTATAACGCTCAAAATTGATGCCACTAGCCATGTCTTATGTTGGTTTTGATTCCTTTTATTTTAATTTGTAATTATTTTGATATAATCCCCTTTTAATGCATAAATTTTTTGTGAAAATCGTAAACCCAAGTTTTAAAGAAAAGTGTAAATCATTTATGTGCCTTGGAAACTTAGAGAACATAGGGAATTTTTATGAAAATGATCTCCAGATTTAATTTTAAAAATTGGATATTTTGTGTCAAGCACTAGAGAGATACTGATATGGAACATTGCCTTATAATTTTCAAAAATAATTTTTGAAATATGAATACACAATGGACATAATAAAGAGAAATATGTTAGTAAAACAAAAAAAAATAATAATATTGCATAAAAACAAACACATAAGAGCATAAAAAGAAGGGAGGTTGAAATATATCTCGTGATTATTTTCGATTATTTAAGAATAATCAGAATAACAATTTGAAATTTGTTTGGACTTGGTGCTCACTAGAAAGAAAGTTTTGATTAAAAGGTCCGAGAGAAAGAATTTAGATTTTTAGTGAAGTTTGAAAAGTGGGGTTAGAGTATCCCCTAAGAAGATGGGGATGAAATATCTCTAATGGTGAAAATTTTGGATAATTTTTGAAAAGAGGTTTTGATTAAAAGGATTGAGGATGTCTAGGAGAGAGAAAATTTATATTTTTGAGTGAAAAGTAGGGTTGGAGTATCCTCTTGGAAAACAAGGTTAAAGTATACACAAAGGTGGAAATTTTGTTAATTTTGGAAATAACTATTGTTGGATTTTTTTTGATGAAAATATAAGTTGCAAATTAAAATTGATGATTTAAATGAAGACAATTAATTTTTGCAAAGCGTTTATGCCTTGATCTGAGCTTTGTAGGACTCTTTTGTGACACTCAACTCTATGAGGAATCAATCAGATGCATTTTAGGGCATTTAAATGCCTCGAGAAAGCTATTCAAGAAATTAGTTTAATTTTTAAGTTTGAAAACAAAGGACAGCATCACACTGTCACCATTCCCAAATTTTTCAGGGTTCATTTGAAGGTTTCTAGGATAAATAAGCCCGTTGGAAAGGTAACTCGATAAGGGTTAATATAAAATATTCCAAAAATCCAAAAAATTGCTTTCTAGGTGGAATTAATTTTTAAAATTGTGTTTGTTTTAGCACTAGTGGCACTTATGGGGAAAAATGTAACGAACTTTGAAAAATCACTTTAGACTCATTTGGAATTATTAAATTGCAAATGATACCTTTTTGGAAAGAAAATTTAACTTAGCTTTTGGGAAAAATATTTTAAAAATAAAAGAAAATCATCTGGTGGGCCAAAATGGCCCAAATAGAATACCAATTATCGATTCTAGGGGTTCCAAACATCATTAGTTCAAAAAATTATAACTTCCTCTTCCAGAATGATCCGAGGGTAAACTAGATACCATTAGAAAGGCAATCTGATGCCCTTTAAAGGAAAAATATTAGAAAATTCTGAAGAAACATTTTAAGGCTCAAGAATGATTTTTTAAGTTGTGCATACAGTGCTGTTGGTGCCAAAAAAATGAGTTTTTTTTTTTAAAATTTTTTTCAGGTTTCTTAGGACTAGACTTAAGCGATAGACATCTGAACATCTGTGATAGAAAGGAATGGGTGATATTGGCTTCACTAGCTTATTACATAATCCTAGAATAGTTGGGGATGATGAAACAACCCATTGACCATGTCACAAACAAAGGTATTAAACTTAAGGCATAAACACTTTAAACAAGTAAAGAGTCTATTTCATTTTGAAAACCAAAAAATTTAACCTTATTTAACCATGAATCTAGACATGCAAAGCTTGATTTATCCCTAACATTAGAGGATCAATTTAGTGAAAACATTAAATCTATGTTATTCTTCATTTATTGGAGATAACATAAATTTAACTTGGGGGTTTTTATAAAAAATTAGAATCTTGCAACAAATAAGCAAGTATGTTGAGAACATATTATGAACTAAACATGACCTACATGAAGATGGAATTGGGTAGCAAATTTAAACAAATAATGATGACATTTTGGCATGGCAAAGATTACAAAAATGCAAGAAAATGGTAAATATCATCCATGAAAGTGTTAGCATCATGAGTGACATCAAAAATCATGCAATGAAAGATGGAGTGAACATATTTAAACAAGGAAAAACTTGCTAGAATTTTCAATCAATATAAAAAACATGTTTTTGATCCAAACCAAGCATGTGAGCATAGTAAGACATGGTGAAAAGGATGAACATGGCATTAAAATCTTAAATCTGCCATAATCAAGGCCACAAGATAAATGAAGTCTTAAGATGGTCATGATAACATGGAAAGGATCTCTAACATGATGAAAAATATGAAAAAAATAGAAAATAAATGAAGCAAGGTAAGGAATACATGCCAATAAGCCTTAGACCTTAACTTTTCCTTTGAGTAACAGCTGTAAGTATACTTTCTTCCCTTTTTTTGCTATTGATTAGCAAAGAGGGAGCTTTTTGTTTATGGTATGGATGGAAATGAGTCATGAGGGTGAAAATGAAGGAAAAGAAAAGTTTTTGGAGGGTTTTTGGTCATGGCTTGGAGGAGCCACGAGAATGAAGAAAGTTTTTGGTTTTCTTTTTGGTGGCTGAAGAGTGTTTTTTTTAAGAAGATTCTATTAGAAGTATGTTTTAATCAAGAAGCGTGTCTTTCGGTTAAGCTATAGTTGGCTTTATTTGTACAAAAATGCTCAGCCAATGTTTTTTGAAGCAAGGGTATTTTAAGTTTTCTCCATGTACCACACAATAGCTTTAGGTACTATGCTTAGCTGGTTGGATTTTCATTAGCTGTAGCAAGCAGAGTAGTGAAGTAAAGAGGTTGAAGGTGTCTGCAAAGTGGAGAAAAGCCAACCATGCCCCCAAATAAACCATGTTTTCCATGAAAATGTCTCATTTTTTAGTTGTCTGGTGCTTTAAAAATTTGTTAAACCCAATCATAAATCTAATGATGACGCCTAGTATGAATTTTGATAATTTTTGGTGCCAAGAACGCATCCAGTTTAGATTTTTAGACTAATGGTGCAAAGGTTAAAAAATGACATAAATTAGATAAAATGTCTTAGTGTATCAATATAGTGATCTTTGTATCGATATTAAGAGCCAATTTTGCCTTCTAGTATAACTGCAAATGGCCGTATCTATACCAAAAACAAAAATTCCTTCCATTCTCAAGATTGGAAGGCTTGTACCAATACACACCAATTGTATCAGTATTCCCCTTAATGTATCGATACATTTTGGCCAAAAATGATGATTTTAGCTATGACATAAACCTATATCAATACAACTTGCAATGCATTGATATCAGGCCTTTTTGATACAACAAGTAGGATTTAGGTTTTAAGAGACATAAAGTGCCTTGTATCAATACCTTCTTGCAAATTTATGAGTTTTTCATATCTTTGGCTATCCAAACCTTTTACCATGGCTAAGAAATAATGGGGAATTGATTCATGCTTGCTCAAATAATCTCAATGACATCTTGAATAGTGACCTTTGATGCATTGAATATTGGCGTGGACTAAATAAAATGTTTATAGCTATCCTTCTTTAGCCATTGCTTAGTATCAAGAACAGGGCAAAAATAAATAGACATTATTTTGTTTGAAGTAGGGTGATGCCTCTTGAGTGCTTACAAAAATGAGATTTAATTATTGTTTCATTGTGATGGGTATAACTTATTGGCAGTAGTTTCAATGAAAGTTTAAATAAGTTTTTGTAGGGTTTAACCTTTCTACTAGGTTTTTGGATTTTTAAAGGTTTAGCTCCCCCAAATAGGCGTAAACTGATGTGACTTTAACTCGTAAGTGCCTAACTATTTGTGGATGACTCAATTGGTGCCCAGCTCTTTATGAACAGACTTAATTGGTACCCAGCTCTTAATGGACAAAATAGATTGGTGCCTAGCTTTTTGTGGATGGATTAGACTACTCTTTGTAGACAAACTCAATTAGTGCCTAGGTTTTCATGGACATACTTGATTAACACGTAGCTCTTTGTGGACTGACTTGATTGGTGCCCAGCTCTTTATAAATAGACTTGATTGGTACCCAACTTTTTATGGACAAACTCAATTAGTGCCTAGATCTTTGTGCATAGACTCGATTGGTGCTCAGCTCTTTATGAATAGACTCTATCGGTGCTCAGCTCTTTGTAGACAAACTCGATTACTGCCTAGCTCTTTGTAGATGAACTCAATTGGCACCTAGCTCTTTATGGACTAACTCAATTGGTGGCCAATTCTTTATGAGCATACTCAATTGGTGCCTAGCTCTTTATAGACAAGCTCAACTAGTGCCTAGTTCTTTGTAGGTAACTTGATATATGGATAAAAGTCCTTGTGAGAGGTGCTGCTCCTATCCTCGAGAGAGACTTGAACACTATCCTAATTAAAACATCCTGAAAGAAGCTTTCGAGGATATCCTTGGGAGAGGCTCTGAAGTGCTTGATAGAACATCTTGAAGAAATGCTTTAGATGAAATGTCCTGAAAAGAATCCTTAATGGTTCTTTTTTTTATGAAACATCCTCGAGAAAAGATTAAAGGTTTTTTGAAATATCCTTAAGAAGCTTAAAAAGTTTTTAAATTATCCCTAAGAAAGGCTTTGGGTGAAATATCCATAAAAGAGGTTTTGAAAGTTTTATGAAAACATCCTCGAAAGAGGCTTTAGAGGTTTTCAAAATATCTTTAAGAAAGGCTTTGAAAACTTTGATGAAAATATCTTTGAGAGAGGATTTGGACATTTTTGGAATATCCTCAGGAAAAGCTTTGGAAATTTTAATTAAAACATCCTTGAGAGAAGCTTTGGAGGTTTTTGGATATCCTCAAGAGAAGCTCTAGAAGTTTTGATGAAATGTCCTCAAGAGAAGCTTTGAAAGCTTTTGAAATATCCTCAAGAGAGGCTTTAAAATTTTTAATGAAAACGGACTCAAGAGAGGCTTTGAAAGTTTTTTATATATCCTTAAAAGAGGCTCTGAAAGTTTTTAATGAAACATTATCAAGAAAGGCTTTAAAAGTCTTTCATAAAATGTCCTTAAGGGAGGCTTTTGGAGATTTTTGGTCGATATTCTCAAGATAGAAATGTATGCTGTAATGTCATGCCAAAACACAAATTCCACTTTATGTGATGTCATAGGTAAGTTGATGCTTGTGCTTGTTATCAAGAGGCCTATGTGCATTGAATGATTCACGTGCATGTAAGGTGACATGGTGAATGTTTATGAATGCAAATGCATGAAAATGTGAATGCTTGTTGAAGTGAATGCAAGTGAGTGCAAGTAGATATAAATAGGAATCCACATGAGTATTGATGCTTGTGTAGGAGAATGCACATGAGTGCTAATGCAAGTGGACAAGAATGCATATGGGTGTGAGTAAATGTAAATGGGAATGCAAATGAGTGCAAATATCTGTGAGTGAGAATGCATGTGAGTGCAAATGTAGGTAAGCACGCTTGATATAAAGGAAAATGCACATGAATGCAAAAACATGTGAATAGGATTGCACGAGAGTGCAAATGTGATACAAGAATATATATATGCGTATGTAGGTTTATACATAAGTGCATATGCATGTGAGTACAGAGACTCATGAGTGCCAATGGACATGAATGGGAATGCATCTATGTGCAAATACATGTAGATATGGATGCACGTGAGTGCAAATGCTTGTAAATGTGGACTAAGTGCAAATGCTTATGAATTAGGGTACACCTAAGTATGATTGTAGGTGAGTGAGAATGCACATAGTGTTAGTGCTCATGTATGAGAATTCACACGAGTGTTAATACCTGTGAGTTCAAATACCAAGACTAGCCATTATCCAAATGCATAGAAAGTAATACAAACACTAGGGTTTGTGGTGATGCAAACATGTTTGAAGTGAACTGTATATTGATGAATGATGCTTAAATGCATATGCTAATGATGCGTATTTTCATGTATGATGACGTGAATGCTCATGTAAGGTGTAGACATAGAAACCTAATTTGGTTATTTCCCTAAACTTAGCTTAAACTGTCTTAATAGTTCCTTTTTCAAGTTAAGAAGTGCACTAAGCCTGATTTTGCCCATTGTTTAGAAAATCATTTATTTTTTTTTCATGACATCCTTTTTGTTGACATCCTTTTTGTTTAAGATATTCATTTAATGAAAACTTTTAAGTTAGCATGATATTCAAGTCCCCGAAAGACTGATGATCTATCGTTAAAAGATTTCCTAAATGGCAATTTGGCTTTTGATTAGGTTGGAAAGCTTGAAAAAGGCTCTGATTAGTTCAAGAAAGTTTTAAGATAAGTGAAATGGATTCCTTATTATTCTAGTCTTACGAATGGACTAGTCTTTATACAACATGAATTCCTTAAAAACCAAACAAATTTGTATTCTTTTAGGGTTCTTACCATAGATGCTTTAACTAGCACTAAGATTGGCCGTAATGGGTTCAAGGTTGTAAGGCTAATTTGGACAAGAAATGAATGTAATCCTAATAGTAGATCCCTCTAAGATGATACTTCGTAGATGTTTAAGGGTTTTTGAGTGTCCTTAGTTATCTTTGGAATGATGGTTTCCTTGTCAAGACCTTGATAATCCCATGAATGGCACAAAAAATTCTCTATTTTGCTATAGACTGCCTGTTTTTCTAGTTTTCACCTTAGAGCTTCAATCTTTCCATTTTATTTCTTTTTTTAATTGATTGCTTCAGCATGCTTCTTAAGAAGGCTCAAAATTTATCAAAAGAACAATTTCGCAAAGAATAGGTTCAGCAATTCACATGGCCATGTTCGATCGGAATGGACTTTTTGAGGAGTATGATCTAGGCTAAGGTTCATGGTTCCAAAAGAAAGGGTATAAAGACCCAAATTTTGTGTTTAGGGATGATCGCATTAAAGATCAACTTTTTCATGAAGGCATCCATCCCTTTTCCCCTTTGGAATGTCTTTGTTTCTTACTCATTTGCTCCCTTTCCCTCGATTTTGCTTTTGGTTTTAATTCTTGTTTTTTCTGCTTTTTTTTTTGTTTAGTTTTTTTTTTTTTTGTTTTTATGCTTTTACTTGCTCTTTTGTTTTTTAAAGGGAATTCTAAATTTTGTAAACTTGATACATTTCCAATTGTCATTTTTCTCTCTTATTGTTTTTCAAATGCATGCCTCAATTATCTTTTTCATTTCACATGCTTAGGCATGCTTTATTTTGGTTTGCCACTAATGGGAAGTTATGTAATGCCAAAGTTTCGGCTATAGGGAATAATTCACATTTGATCCGGGGGTTAGCATTGGCAAGGAATTTGGTTTCGCGATATGAAAGTGATAGGGAGAATTAGGGATAAGATGTGAGACCCAAAATGTGCCTTGGGAAAGGCTTTTGGAAAATGGTTTGGAGGTACTAAATTGGTAGGAAATGATATGGTCAAAAAGTTTTTGATAGGGATACAAAGCAGTTTTATGGTGTTGTCCAAGATGTGATTTGAGAATCTTTCCATGTATGGCCTGGTAGCTTAGCTTTTGAGTTATTGGGAAAAAATATGGGTGTTTTTGGCACAATCTTGATACATGTTAAATTACCACTATTAGGATTCTTATAAGATATCATATTTGTTTGATTCCGAGAAAGTCCATGAATGCTGAAAAAATGGTCTTTATCACTCTTAGCCTAAATCGAGGCTTTGTTGGTTTGGTTGTTATTGAGTGGTCGAGTGGGAGTCATGTAAGATTGATTCCCTAAAGTTGTAGGTCTTTTAACTAGTCAATTTTATGCACAGAAAAGCTAGAAAGAAAGATGAAGAATGCAAGCAATCATTCGTATTCTTGAGACTTTCCAATATCATGCTTTCATTATATGATTCAAAGTTTAAAAGATGTTAATTTCATAAAAATATGACAATTCAAAGCCAAAAGCTTTTCAGATGAAGCATGATAAACTAGAATGCCCCTATTACCTTAGATTCATTTATCCCATTTCATTCATAATTGGTTAAGATCTAGCTGCCCGCTTAAATCAATTGTTACACTTTTCTCTTTCGAGCCCCGAATCCTTCTTCAGAATGATTTGAGCACCCTATGCGGTATCCATAAGCTATGGTGTCATGACCTTCTTGGTAAAGTGGCTCTAGAGGTTCAAAGTAGATTGGCGCAATCAACTAATCCTGTATAAGCTGGGGAAGTAATTTGGTGTATGAAATTGGGATGGTTTTATAAGGGTTCTATCCCAACTACCTTGTTATTTTTTTTGTACTCTATAACCTTTTTACTTGATGGTAGGTTCAATTATGGTCAGAGGTAACTTGAGTAAGGATTTAAAGCACCATTAGCCTCAGTAGGGTGAACATTTAGCTTGCAACATATGAATGATGTATGGTAAAACCCTTTGTCAACTGCTAGATGGCGATTAAAGCGTGGACCTCTTTTTTTTTCATATACAGGTATTCTTCTTCCCTTACTATAAAGTAGCCCACCTATTTCAAGGTTTCCACTATTGATGGCATTTTGATCATTTACCTGGACATGACAAGACTAGCAAAGTTCCGTGTGGCATTCCTTATGAGCTTGTCACAGAAAGGGACATGTAAGGTGCTGACGAACATGACCGTCATTTCTTTTTCAGTCAATAGAGGATGAACTTGGGTAGCCCCTTCCCTTCATCTTTGGTCATACTACCTCAAGCTTTCTATAGCATTCTTTTCCATGTTTCTCAAAGATAACCTATTAAGTGCCTAGATAGAGACGTATTGTTTTGGTCCAAGAAGGTTCTAGCAAGATCAATCCATGTTCAGATCTGGGCTCTTTCCAATTTATTATACCACCGAGCGACTGCCCCTATCAGACTGCCTTTGAAACAGGGAATTAAAAAATTCTCATTTTCTTCATACGCAACCACTTTTCGATAATACATCCAAATATGGACAATCAGATCTGTGGTCCTATTGTATTTCTCGAACTTAGGTACCTTATGCTTAAATGGAATGATAAGGTTGGAAATTAGGCCTAAAGATTTGGTGTCAACAATTCCAAATTTGTCATTCTCCTCAATTGCACTGAGTTGTTTTTCTAGCAATTGGTATTTGCTGAGGTCTTTTGCAATTTCCAAAGGGTTGGCATTATTAAGTTCCCTTGCTTTATTAGGTCATTTAGATCGAAAATTGTCGGATGGGCCAGGGAATATTTAGTATTTGCCCCACTAAATCTGGGATGCATAAGCACTGTAACCAGATTCATGCAGATAATTGAGTGCATTGGCAGAATTGGTACTATATGAAGTCATTGCTCTTAGAATGCTCCCTATAATATAGGTGTAACTCTGATGCAACTAGTGAGCTGATCTTTGGAATTTGTCAATCATTTCTTAATATCAATTGCACTAGCTTACCCCTTTTCTTTTGTTAAGGCTGATAACCATATCCCCAGCTTAATTACTTGGGCTTGTAGTTTTTCATTTTATGTAGCACTTGCTCATGAGCTTCTTTGTATATAAGTTCTAGTCATTCAATCCTAGCTTGATGATCGTTCTCCATGATTAATGGCTCTAGTCAATCTTAATACCCATTGAAAGAAAAATAAGGTTTTTTTAGAGAAATTCTCTACATCGATAGGGACAGTCACTCTACTCCTCAGGATCACATGTCATGAAGGGATGTATGTAAGTGAATGTAATGAGGATATTAATGAAAAGATGATATAAGCATGAAAATGTTATCACGAAAATCTAGGATTGCAAACAATATTAGGAGTGCTACATGGAATGCATGAAATGCATCTTTAACGCACCCTGGTACACTTGCCACAATAGTATGGCTCTTAAAGGAGGGAGTCCATACAAATGGATGACTTATGCCCTGAGCCTTATCAATGAGACATAATGCCAAAAAGGCAGAGATCTTTTTTTGTTATAGGCATTGTGCTGTTTGTTCACCATTGACCCATATTAATCTTCTTTACATGTTTGATGAAAAAAATGATGCATGCGACATGAACATGAGAAATAGTAAAAAAGTAAAGGGTTAAGGAATACTTGGTAAGCAATAAATATAAATTATAGAAATTGCATCGGTGATAGGCATTTTGATGCCTTACGATGGCCCTGAAGGATTAAAGAAAGAATTACTCATCCTTTATAGTACAAATTGACACCGATAGCATAATGATGTCTCCAAGTTAAAACCTCGTGATGAGGTGGCATTTTTCAGGTTAAAACTAGTGACCCATGTGATGGTATTTGTTCATCATTACCTAGGGGTGGTTGGTGCCAAGCCATCAGTCGGACAACATGGCAACTTAGCTTGATTAAATTTTATTCCTTTCAAGGCAATACTGAGCCTTAAATAGAATTTTAGATGATAGCCTTCGCATGCCATCATCTATAGGAGTGCAATAATTGTTGGCCATCATCGAATAACATAATAGCTCATTTGCATTAAGTTCGCCCTTGACAATATGATACAAAAGCCTTTGAATGAAATTGACCAATTAGGTAATGATATACATCCATTGTCACTTATTGGGAGACATGCGTTAAACCATTAACCGATAGCATGACGGCTTGATAGGTCAACTTTATCACTTTAAAGGTGATAGGAAGGCCTTAAAAGGATCATGGGTGATAACACTCACATGTTTCACTTGAAGGAAAAATGAGTGTTAACCATCTATCGAATAGCCTAACGCGTGCCCTAGTGATCTATCAAAGGGCAAAATAATAAACATGGGTGACAATGTACATTCATTATCACCTATGTAAAATAACGGTACAAAGGAATAAAAAGTAAGAAATGTTTCCCTGAGTGTTTCTATCTTTCAAGTTATTATAGTACTGTTTCGATATGGTTTGTCATGGTTTGGCTCATAAGTTTACTATATGGATTTAAGTTGATGCCTAAATCGATATCCTAATTGCTCTTTCACCTAATAAGGGTAGTTGAGGCACCCTAATCCTAGGCCCATCATAGGGTTGGTAGAATAGGTTCGATCTAATGGATGGATGTCCCTTTGCAAATATGAAGGGTTACTTGTAAGAGAAATAAGTAATTTACACCTCAAAAGTTCTTGCTATGCCTATGCAAAGGGTTATTCATGAAGCTGGATAACTCACTTCCTCCCAGTAATTGGGACCTTAATTTCACAATGGAGTTTGGCGAGAATCGAATGCAAATGCACGTGCATGGTGTGTGACAAAGAAACAATTAAACCTTTTGTTTACCCCTTGTTACCATACCTATCAAATCAGAACCTATTTCAAGAATAAGACAATCCCTGACAAAAAAGACAAAAATCATGGAAAATATTAGTAAAGAAAGATAAAAGGGGATCATAAGTAACTAATGATCGAAAACCAATGGAATCAAGAAATAGGTTAGACACGATGAGTCGTAGGTCTAACTTTCTAACTTGTCCCTAGCAGAGTCATAGACTCGGGCACATAATACCTATATCGCTAAAATGGTGATGGGCACGACTTAAAAGGAATTGCCTTTGGGTTATCCGTTGATCAGGATTTGAACTAGGGGTGATGAGATAATAGCAAAGGAAAGGACATTTGGACGAATCGCTCATCCAATTGGTCTTAGATAGTCACCATGAAGTGGCCAAAGACTTGGATTTACCACTATCATAATATATAGAGATATGAACCTTAATATATCAGAGTAGACAACACTTCAGATCAATGTAGGGCTATAGCCGATCAGACGAATCGCTCACCTAAACCTCTTCTACTAAAATATAAGAGTGGCTGGGTTAATAAGTCACCACCGATCTATTTTGCCTATAGGTATGATTGGTCACCTATTAAAAGCATTCATTAAAGAGTTACGAAACTCTAAAGGAATGATTTTATGATCTGTGTATACCAGAGTTCTACAAAGTTAGGCTCGAGAGTTAGTTACACCACAAGTAACGACTCGATCTCTCTTGTGATGCGTAATACTTGTACCAACTAATCACATGTATCTGTATTTGTTTTTCCATGGTTTCAATAACATGTATTCAGTCATAATCCTCTTCTTATTTATTCTATTAAAATCAAACAAATATCGTTGAAAAATGTATCCCATAATGTTATTGGGACTAGCTCGAATTTACAATTGATTTAGACGAAAAATAATTTAAAAAGGAAAAAATTCCATCAAAATGCTTGACTCTAAAAATATTCCCTTATTGACTCTATTTTCAACATTTTTTTATCAATTTCAACTCCATTTAAAAGAAATCACAAAAATGACTTAATTAAAAGAGTCGCAATTTTGGAAACAATATTAAAAATTAGTTTATTTAATCAAACTTTGAAGCTTTAATGTGAGTCACTATGGATTTCTATAGGACACTCCTAGCCATTAACACACTAAACATGACTTATGGAATCAATTGCAACGCATTCGAATGCCTTAGAATAGTGGACAGTAAACCTGGAGAGAATCAGAACAGGGATAGATTTGACCTTTTAGCTTTTCGAATTTATCTCAGATTATTCCTGCCACGTAAAATCACCAAACTATATTTTATGACTTCTGACTCACTATACTACAACCTAAAAATATTCAAAAAAATTCCAAAAAATCATTTTGACTATCACATAAATTTTTTAATTGGACACTACTACATCACACAGCATGTCCGACTAATTGCCTTCTAGATTTTCTTCTTGGTTCGTATGGAATACGTACTAGATGAGCCATACATGCTTAGAAAGCTTATTCACTATACTTTTATCTAAGAATATGAGAAAAATAGATAGCAATGATTATTGTCATAAAAAATAGCTTGTATTATTGATCAGGCACTAAAACATAGCCATGTGAACCGAAAAGTTAAGACACCATTGCTTGTGGATATCAAAGAAGGTGCATGAGGCATTCCACAGAAGAATGTAGGGCTTTGAAGAGAAAAGTGTAATGATTAATCAAAGAAGTGCATCTAGATCTTGCTTAACTGTGTAACATGATGTATGAACCTAAGACAATGGGGGCACTCCAATTTAGCAAGCTTCATGTGAAAAGCTTTTGTCTTTAAAATGTCATCTTCCATGTTTTGAACTTTAAATCATGTATTCAATTAAAGCATGATATTAAGAGTCTCAAAAAGAATGGTGATTGCTTGCATTCTTCATCTTTCTTTCAAGTTTTCATGCATAAAACTGACCAATCATAAGACCTAAAACTTTAGGGAATCAGTTTTAAACCATGCCATATTACCACACCAAAACCATCAAACAAACAAAAAACCCTATAACTTAGTCTAAAAGCGATAAGGACCAATCCTTCAGAATTAATAGAGCCCTTGGAACCAAGCAAATGTGATATTCACTTAAAGTCTTATCGACGATAATTTGACGCATATTAAGATTGAGCCAAAAAATCCACCTTCTTCTTGACAAAGTAAAACCCAAAGCTACCAAGACATACCCCAAAAGATTTTCAAATCACATTTTGGGAGCAACGCCACCAAACTAAATTACATCCCCACCATAACCTCTTAGTCCTTCGTTCTCTCCTTCCATTTTGATACCTCCAAAAGCCTTTCTCGAAATGTTTCTTGCATCCTTACCATAACGACTTGATCCCTCATTCTCTCCTATCATTTGATACCTCTAAAAGCCTTTCTCAAAACATTTCTTATGTCCTTACCATGACCTTTTCGTCCCTAATTCTCCCCTTTTAAATTATTTCCCAAAGACCATTCTTAAGGCAATTTTTAGGGACCTTTCACGACCTTGTTCCTAGTTCTTCCCTATCATCTTGATATCAGGGAACTCTAATCCTTTGTCAATGCAAACCCTCAAGGATTGAACATAAAATGTTCCTTGCAATTTGAACCTTAGCATCATGTAATTTCCTATTAGTAGCAAACCAAAATAGGGTATGCCCAAGTATGTGAAGTGAAAAAAGAGTAAAAAGGATAACTAAAGCATGTTTTAAAAAATAATAAGAAAAATGAAAATTAAAAATTGAATGCAACATCATGTGATTAAAAGGTCCAAAATGTCTTTAAAAGAACTTTCTTTGAGAAATGGTTCTTCACGTTCATATAGTCATGCTTGAGATGAAAATCGCCATCTTTCATCATCCTCTCTCAAATTATAAGAAGTTCCCTTTTTGCTACCCTTTTGAGCCAATGAATTTATTCTTTTGAAACCCTGATCAAAGATCAAATCCCACATTTAGGGGCAAGGAAAACTTGTCTAAAGAGTATAGGGGATAAATATTACACTCTATGATTCTGAGAATGCTAAACATCAAGGGGCAAACAGAAAACATATAAAGTTTCCATAGTCTGAGATTCCCTCTAATGATGAAAAAAATGAAAGAAAAAAAGGAAAAAATGTCAAAGCAAAGCAAAAAAAAAAAAAAAGCAAAAGAAAAATCAGGAAAAAAGGAATAAAAGATCAGGAAACAAAGACATGGATGCCCTCACGAAAAAAATGATCCTTGATCTAATCTCCTTTTATTACCATTTTTTGGAACTTTATACCTTTTCCTTTAAAACAATGAAGCTTGACCTACATTATAGTCCTTAAAAAGTTTATTTTTATCAAACATGGCAATGTGAATTGAGGAACCTATTCTTCAGGAAATTGTTCTTTTGATAAATTTTAAGCCTTCTTAACAATCATGATGATGCAATCAAACAAAAAAAAATCAAAAACAAAAAAACTGAAGCTCTAAGGTGAAAACCTAAATAGGTAGCCTGGAACAAAATAGTGAATTTTTAATGTCACTTATGGGGTTACTGAGATCTTAACAAGGAAACCATCATTTCAAAGAGATCTATGAACATCTCCAAAGTGTCATCTTTAGTCTCATAATCCTAAACCCGTCATAGCCAATCTTGGTGCCGATCAATGTATCAACAGTGAAAGGCTTAAAAGAATCTCAAATTTGTTTGGTTTTGAAGGAATTCATAAGGACTGGTCCATTCATGAGCTTATCAAAACAAAGAATTTATTTCAGTTGCCATTCAAAAAATTTTTTAACCATAGATCAGCAGTCTTCAAGAGACTTGAATATCCTGCTAACTGGTGAGTTTTCATCAACATATTTTAAGCAAAAAGGATAATAGCTTTTCCAATCATGGGGCAAAACTAGGATTAGAATGCTTCTTAACCAAAGAGAAAAACCATCAAGAAAGGTTAAGCTAGATTCAAGAAGAGCCAGCTGCAGTCTCAACCTTTACAGTAAGCATACATATCATCCTTCATTAAATTATGCATTGTTCGCATAGGCATTTGAGCATTACTCATCAGCATACATTTCACTCCAAGCTTAGCATCGATAATGGCTAGTCTTGGTGTTTGCACTCATAGGCATCAGAACTCATGAGAATACACGAACACTAACACTCTCATATCTTTTCATCCATCTATAATCACACTTATGCGCACCTTCATTCAGAAGCATTTTGCATTCAGGTGCATCCATATTTACAAGCATTTGCACTCGTATGCATCCGCATTCATGCATTGACACACACGTGCATTCTCCTTCATACTAAACATTCTTACTAACATACCTGTGCTCTCATATGCATCTTCGTTTGCCTAGATTCACACTCATATGGAATCTTATCTACCTTCACACTCATGCTTGCCTTAGTTTATGAACATTCACACTCTCTGTATTTTCATTGCACTCATGTGCACCTTTATGTATTTAAGCATTTGCATTCATGTGCATTTTTACTCGCGTCTAGTAGCACTTGGGGGAACCCATGTCATAGGCATTTGTATTCACGTGCATTTGCATTCTAGCACATTTGTATTCATGAACATTAACCATGTTGCCTGCATCACTCTATCGCAACATACCCCAGGGTGGATCCTCGCAGATCTATGAGTGCATACGACTGAAAATATTTTTTCGACTTGAAAATGTTTTCTTGACTAAGACTTTTCCTTTGTGACATGATGAGAACAAGAAAGTACAGATTCTCGACTTGTGATACAGTGAAGGCGGCCATAAGATGAATCGCTCATCTTATTGGTCTCGGATGACCATCACGAAATAGCCAACGCTTGAGTCGCCATCAATCATTTCAAGCGAGGCATGACCGGATGCCTATTGAAACCTATGTTTTGAGTTACAAAACTCAAAACATCGATCTCGTGGTCTACATAATACAAAGATTCGTTGTTTGGGTCCGGGAATTGGTTATGCATGATAAGGTACGAACCTCTTCACGACGCCCGAAATCGGTACCTTACTAGCTATGTCTTATCTTAGTTTTGATTTTTTCAATCTTAACTTCTAACTATTTCAATATAACCCCCTTTTAATGCATGAATTTTATAAAAATATGAATCCAGGTTTTGATGAAAGAGATTTAATCTTATATATGCCCTGAGGAGATAGGGAATATAGAGATTTTCAATAAAAAAAACCTTTGGATTTTATTTTGAAAAATAGAATTTTCCACTTTAAGCACTGAAGAGATACCAATGTGGAATATTACCCTTAGTTTTACTTGAAATGATTAGGAAACATGAGTGCAAATAATCATTACAAAGAAATCATGTTAGTATGGCAACAAATGAGGTAACATAACATGGATCATTCAATGCAATGATAAAGAAAAGGGATGGACTATTGGAATTTATCTCACAATTGGCATCGATTATCTGGGAATAACCGAATTGATAATTTTCGAGATGCATCTGGGTTTCTTGATTGAACAAGGTTTGTTTGACACATTTTATGGAAGTCTGAGAAGAAGAAATTTAATTGTAGTTGAAAGATAGGGTTGGAGTATCCCCATGGATGACAAACAATTTTGACGAAGGAAGATTTTTTAAAGGTTAATGTAGACATCTAATTTCATCCAGGTCTTTTTTCCGATAATCTTGAATATCCAAGATCGAGAACTTAATGGCCATTCTCATTGGGAATAATCCTTTGCTTACGAACAAAACCTTTTTGGTCATAATATAAACAGTCGTAAGTTAATGAAACAAAAAATGTTTTATTTTGGTCTCTAATTTTGGATATACAAAATGAACATTTAAGAGAAAGATTATTATTTTTTATTATTTCATTTCAAATTTTGAAAATCTATTTTTGAAAATGTTATCATAGTAAATTTTCCATTCTTAGGAATTTTACGAGAACCTTTTTGTTAAATTTGAGAAATTAACCTTCGTATATTTTTACCGACACCTGTGTGGTATTTATGCTAATATGCACTCCAAAAATTAGAAATATTCAATGGAAATTTTATTGGCATTTTATACCCCAGGTGTCAAGTTGCTCATTTTTGTAATTAATTTTGATTTTTTTTAGTATCGCGAGTATTGTACTCGTAAAAATTTTTAAATATCATTTCAAATTTTTAATTTTAATTTTTATCATTTTATAAATTAATATTTTGAATAATATAATTTATTTAATTCATTTTACAATTTTTAGTGTACTTTTTAAAAATTTTCTCAGCTCTAGAATACGAACTTTTCATTATTTGTAAAATGTTTTGGTTGAATTTTTTCGGGTTTTAAATTTTAAAATTCTTCAAATATTCACATTAAACTACCATTGAATCAGTTTTTTAAATTTCACTTGTTTGTTATGAATTTTAGATTTTTTTTTTGTTTTGAAAATACAAAATTTTTTTTTACCCTATAATTTTTGGGGGAGATTTTCCTTAGTTTATGATTTTTAAAATTTTTTAAATACTATTATTTAACTCATATTAAATTAGTTTTAAAAAAATTAATTTATTTTATGAGTTTTAGAATTTTTTCTGTTACCAAAATATAAATTTTATACTCCGTAATTTTTTTAACGAGATTTTTTTAAGTTTTTAATTTTTAAATTTCTTTAAATATTATTATTTCATCCATATTAAATCAGTTTTGAAAGCTTTAATTTATTTTAGGAGTTTTAGAATTTTTTTTATTATTAAGATACAGAGTTTTTTTTACTTGTAAAATTTTTCGACAGGATTTTTTTTCTAAATTTATAATTTTCAAAATTCTTCAAATATTATTGTTTAAATCATATTAAGTATGTTCTTTTTTTAAAAAAAAAGAAAAAAAAGAAATCAATTTATTTTATCAGTTTTGCATATAATAATTTTTATTTGATAAGATTTTTCTCGTATAATTTTACGAGTTCTGGAGCTCTAATCAGTTTTATTTATTTATTTCATTTTCAAATTTGATTTATGATTATTAATTTGTAATTTCTTATTTTATTATTATTTTCTTGCAATTATTGATTATTTTCAACTAGTTTCATGGAAACTAATTTAGTTGATATTCAATATTTCTCTAACCAATTTAGTTGGTTTCTAATTACCAATTAAATGATATTTTCTAGGCAATCATGATAAAATATTTTGAATGACCTTTGGTGGATTGTCAAATTAATACAAATTGTAACTTTTTATGCTAATTATGACAAAAGTATGGTAAAAAGGAAAAAGGCTTTTTTTTTCTTTGACTTTTTTTCTTCCATGCTTCCTTGGAAGCATCGGCCAAGAAGATTTGGGAATCCTCTTGGCCGATCCTCCCCCTTTATAAAAGGGGGAGGATGTGCTTTGATTGTTTTTTTTTTAGTGGCTAGAAAAAAAAAACAAAAAACCAAACACTTAGTTTTTTTTCTTTTTTTCAAAGTTCTTCCTTAAGGTATTATCTTTCTTTTCCTCTCTTCATTTTGATTCATTCTCATC
>JBBYHK010000001.1:3413548-3429205 GCA_038382065.1 Adansonia grandidieri | reverse complement strand
TAGCTTTCAACGCATCTTGAACTTCCTTATGAATGCTGCGAATATGTTCAGCAAAAGCTTCCCCGTCATCACTCACCCTAGCTTGTTGGGGTAAAGGCACTAAATCAAGCACATGTTGGGGTTTAATGCCATAAGAAACCTCAAAAGGTGTCTTCTTAATAGTTCGATTAATTGGGTTGTTGTAAGCGAACTCAGCTTGCGGAATAATTGAATCCCAACCCTTTACATGATTTCTAACCAAACACCATAGCAAGTTTCCCAAACTACGATTAACAGCTTCAGTCTGGCCATCCATTTGAGGATGACATGTGCTAGAATACTTTAAATCTGTCCCTATTTTTTGCCATAAAGTCCTCCAAAAATGCCCCAAAAACTTAACGTCTCTATTAGAAACAGTAGACATTGGAACTCCGTGCAAACGTACTACTTCCTTGAAAAATAAATCAGCAATGTGACAGGTATTTGTTGTTTTAGAACAAGGAATAAAATGGGCCATCTTAGAGAAGAGTCATGCCCCTTTGAAGTTTTGGTAAACCCAACACAAAATCCATACTCAAATGAATCCAAGGTGAATTTGGTTTTGGTAATGGAGTACACAGCCCTGTATTTTGATAACTTCCCTTACCAAATTGATGAAAAACACATCGCCTTACAAGCCTACTCACATCCTTGAACGTATGAGGCCAAAAATAGCGATTCGTGACCAAAGCCATTGTTTCATCTCGGCCAAAATGTCCACCCAATCCATTCCCATGAAGCTCTCTTATGATTTGTTCTTGGAATGATCCCTTGGGAACACATAGTTGATTACCCTTGAATAGATATCCTTCATGCAATATCTATGGCAGCTTATCTACAGTTTCTGGTCCTTGCAAATCTTTCACCACCTGACTGAAATAGGAATCTGTTTGATATTAGTTTTTTAACTCCTCAAATCCAATAACTCGTGAACTCATTATGGTTAAAATCAAGGTTCGCCTACTCAAGGAATCTGCAACTACATTTGTTTCTCCAGTTTTACACTTCAAAGAGAAATTAAACTCATCCAAAAATGAACTCCTTCTAACATAACGACCATTAAGGTTCTTTTGAGAGCTTAAATACTTTAATGCTTGATGGTCTGTATAAACAAAAAATTCCTTATAAGCCAAATAATGCTGCCAATGTTGGATTGCTCTAACCAAAGCATAGAACTCTAAATCGTAAGTAGAGTACCTATGTTTGGCATCGGATAATTTTTCACTAAAAATTTCCAAAGGCCTCCCCTCGTGACTAAGAACAGCCCCAATACCATTTTGAGAAACATCATATTCTACAACAAAAAGTTTATTAAAATTTGGTAATGCTAGAATAGGTGCTTTGGTCACGAGTACCTTGATGTGTTCAAAAGCCTTTTCAGCAGAATTTGTCCACTTGAAACTATCACTCTTTAAAATTTCAGTAATAGGACTCACAATAGTACTGAAATTTCTTATAAATTTCCTATAAAATGAAGCTAACCTATGGAAACTTCTAACGTCTTTGAAAGATTGTGGTGCTATCTAGTCCTTCATTGCCTGAATCTTTTCAGGATTTGGTTTCAGCCCTTCTTCAGAAACAATGAACCCTAGAAACACAACCTCAATTTGCAAAAATGAGCATTTCTTTAAATTCATGTAGAGCTTCTCCTTTTGCAACACCTCCAAAACTTGCCATAAATGCTGTAAATGGTTTTCCTTACTCGGACTATAAACTAGAATATCATCAAAATACACAACAACAAAAGATTGTAAGAAGGGTTTAAATACCTCAGTAATGGCTCGCATGAATGTACTAGGAGCATTAGATAGGCCGAAAGACATTACTAACCATTCATACAAGCCTTCAGGAGTTTTAAAAGCGGTCTTGCATTCATCTCCCTCTCTCAATCTGATTTGATGATATCCACTCCTTAAATCAAATTTAGAAAATACCTTGGACCTTGCCAATTGATCGAGCATGTCCTCCAATCGAGAATAGGAAATCGATATTTGATCGTAATCTTGTTTATAGCTCGGCTATCAACACACATCCGCCAAGACCCATCCTTTTTAGGAGCTACTAGAGCTGGGCAAGCACATGGACTTTTGCTTTCGCGCACCAATCCTTTCCTTATCAAATCCTCAACCTGTTTTTGAATTTCCAGTCATTGAACTGGTGGCATTCGATATGCTAGCAAATTCGGTAAAGATGCCCTAGACACAAAATCTATAGCATGTTGAATGCTTCTCATAGGTGGTAACCCTTGTGGCAAACTATCACTAACTGACAAAGCAAACAATTCCAACAACTCTTGAATTACAACAGGTTGTTCTTTAAAGTTCTCATCACTGTTAGTTTTATTTGTGATCTTGCTGGCTTCATTCTTAAAATCCTCTTCATCATCTTGGCTAGCGGTAGTCATCACCCTTCAGATCATCAAGGATTGTCCTTGTGCAAGGTATATATCTATGTGCTCCTTATCGTCATTATATTCATCATAAATTGGATCTAGTAGTTCTAGATCTTCTTCTTCAAAATAAGTTTCTATAATGGTTCCGCATTCCAAGTGGTCTCCCTCGGGTAAGTCCATGTGGAAATTATTCACTTGGCTCTTTGCTCCTCCTCCCATTAACTCGAGAGCATGCAATAACTGTTCTTTCAATTCGCCTCGTACTGCAAAGTTTGCAAGTCCAGCATTATGAAAAGGGTTCACCGGCTCTCCTTCATTTGAAACATCTTCAAGACCACCTTCTGGTAGGTCAAAACGATTGTGGTCACCTTCCGGTATCTCCATTTGTGCTCCTACATCTATTTGTCTCTGCAAAGCTTGTACAGTTTGCGACAAAATCCTCCACCATGCGCCTCAACTTGATCAACTCTGTTTGTTGTTCTTGATTCCTTCTTCCACGACCCCTTGCACGTCCTGCCATGGCTCTAATACCAAATTGATGCAAGATGGAGATGGTAGGAATGGCTAAATCACAAAAGAATTGAAAATAGTCGAAAAAGATAACGCTGTAGAGATATTTAGGTTCTAGAAAGAAACCTTTTATATAGAATAATAAAATAATAATCGAATACTTTGTAGCAACTCTCTAGATGCATATATATAAGCTAGAACTCCTACTCCTACTAGATTTAGTATTCCTAGTAGAATACTAATTAAGCTTAATCATAAAACTTATCCAAACTAAAACTCTAATTGTAAATAATAATCTAATTAAACTAGAATCCTAAACATAGATCTAAATGGATTTCTTTATTTCAACAGAACTTAAAATGAAATAGAACTCTTAATTGTTAATGCTCCTGCATCACATTGCCACTAGGATCAAGGTTCAATGGCGTTCAAAGTTAAAGCAGTAGGCCTGTCCTCTCAAACAAAATGACCAAGCATGCCATTCTTTTTGACTTTGAGGGCATTGGAAAGAGATTGACAAATATAAAGAGCAAAGAAACAATGGTAAAAGGAATGGTGAAACATACCTAGCCGGAGCAAGTCCCCATGTTGCCAATGCATAGAACATCTCTCCAGCATGCTAAATGCTCAAAACCATCTCCAATTTGCTGACTCCTAATGCTTTCAGCAGAGCTGCTCATAATTTCATCATAGTAAGTAATGCTGCTCGATTTTCAAAGTTGATTAGAAGAATTGGGGCAAAAGCATGATATTGATAATTAGTTACAAAATCAACGGAAACGGTACTCTGTTCTGAAATTCACCAGCAAGTTTGAAATGTCAGGCAACATACTCATAAAACAAAAAACCACTTTTCAGTTGTGTAAACATTAAGTTTGCCCAAACATGAAAATGGAACAAAACTATAGAATTAAATGCATGGAATTTATTCTTAATTATTACGTAGTGCTGCCCATTTTCTTCTATAGAGTTTAACGATGGAGTGAACTGTAATTCAATTTCATATTTATCAAAAGAATGGAACTGCAACATTTGCCATCAATTATCATGAACCACTTATCTAGTCAGGTAAGCATAAAAAGGAAAAGAAATGGGAGAAGATAAGTCTATTTTGGTAGTAAAGCAAGTGAATTAAGCAGCAAACTTACTTTTCTGCAGTTCTTCTAGGGTAAAAAAATCTGCATTATCGGGATCACAAACAAGCATGAGGACACCGTATATGAAGTAAATTTTGAAAAAAGAAAAAAAAAATCAGATCTAATAGCCAAAAACCTGAGCTTTAGGGTTCGACAAAATGCATTTCGCCATAAAGTTAGCAACTCCATCCACAACATGCTCTTCACTTACAACAATGTAATTCTCATCATCAGTTCTAGTCCACTCCTCAACATTGCTTGGAACCATTTCATCAGCTACCCACACCCACCAACCAGGTTCTTTTTCGTCAACATTAATCAGAACATCAGCTGAATGCATATCATCTCCTAATTTAAAAACAAATAAAAAAAAAACCATATTACCTAATCAATCAAATTATACATTCTTAACAAAAAAGGAACAAAAAAATTGCCCCAACATTTATCCCTAGCTATGTATCCCACCTGATGAGGTAATACTTTATAAGTCCAATTATGAATTTCTAGATATCGTTAAATGCAAATAGTTAATATAAAAATGATGAGATAGTAGCATTACCTGACATAATTTAATCAATTGAACAATTAAAATTCAATCAAAAGATTTAGTATATAAGAAACTGTAGCTTCCTTGAATGGAAACTCAATTTTAGTATTGGATTCATTAAGCGATTTGAGTCGGGTCAAAAAGTCTCTAGAATCTACGGTAGATATCAACCGAGCCTAGAGCTGCAATAATTCCAGAGATTAGAAAAAAAATTAAACAAAAAAAAAATTTTACGTACGTCAGGAGGACAATTTTTTAATAGAGCAGGAGATTCAGATAGGTTGTTGAGAAGTTTGAGGTTCTGTTCCAAATGATTCCTTAGACATCGAAAGTCAGATTTTAGGGTTTCCAATTCTTTTTCGAGCTCGAAATTATCATGATTTTTGGGAGACTCATTATTGTGGTTGTGATGATGGTGGAGGTGGTGGCAACATTCCATGGCAGTCCATGCAACGTCAGCAACCTTGAGGACGGTCTTGGCAACCTCCACAGCCCCATGGCCGCTCATTGCTCGAACCTTGATAACAGAACTTCTTTTTCTGGGGGGTGTTTAGAATTTATATTTGGGGGAAAATGATGAATTTTAGCAAAAGAAATGGGGTTTGGCTGCTGTCGTTTCACGTTTGCGTGCCCGAAGAATGCTGCCTCGTTAGACCGTGAACCATTTTTGTTCAATGTCGTTACGCGGAATATGAGTTTTTTTTTTTATTTAAATATTTTATTATGTTATAATTATATCTAAAATATTTTTTATTTATATATTTTAATATTTTAATAATTAATATTATATAAATTTTAAGATACATAATTATGTTCCGTCATGTTTAAATTACTTTATATATATTAAATTTATGTAATCGTATTTAATATTACAAAGTTTGTTACAGTTATTAATATTTGTTTAGTAATAATTTCTTTTTATCAAATACATATTTTATGTTTTTAAACAAATATTTGTTTCATAATCTACCAAAAAAAAAAAAGGTACCAAAAAAATTAAAAATATACTCATTACTTTATTAAAAATTGTTTTTTCTTTTATACTAGGTCAAAAAATTTCCTTTACTTCTTTTAATATTTAACAATGATTTTTGCATATATTCTTACATTTAATTTCCTACCAATAAAAATGGCAGTTAAGTGAATATAAATAAAAAAATTTTAATCTTAATTTTTTCAATTTAAATTTATTTATTTTCATTTTTTTTGATATTTTGAATATCAATAATTTGTTTTTCATGATACATCAAATTCTTTAGAAATTTATCTGTGTAGTAAAATTGACTTGAACTAATAACAAAGGTCATGAATGGTATCTTAAAAACTCCAAAATTTCCCTTATTATTTTACTATTATTATAGTAATGATATTTTAATATTGTGAATCAAATATACACATCTTTTCTCTCCTATACATGAATCAAATTAATTTATTAAATTAAATGTATTCATATTCTCTCCCCCATTAATGAATCATGACTACTTTAAAATAAAAGAGTTCTTTTTGAATGTTATATATAATTAATATGTTCTCCACCAATATACTTGTCAAAGCAACAATTTGAAAAAGACTAATTTTTTAGGAATAAAATGTCTTTCAACAAAAGAATAGCAGCAAGTGATGAGTAGTATGTTTCTTATTGTCAAAACACATGAATAGAGAAGATGGAAAGAGATAATTTTACTATGAAAAAATATTATGCTTACAGAATTCAACAGTGAAGATGTGAAGCATATACACTTGTATCCGTAAGTCAATTATTTTAGAAATATGTTATGGACGCTTACACTATTATGAATGAATATTTCTTAAGATGAATTAGACAAAATGCAAAATTTTTAACATGTTTCCATGTTCTTCAAGGTTTAATAATTTTTACGTTAAAATTTTAAATAAATTTTTAGTTAAGGTAAGTAAGACATGGTATCGAATTTTAGTCTTCAATGTATACATATGATTATCTTCTTGAAAGGAATATATGCAGCTACATTATTATCTTACTTTTATTTTAATATGTAGTCAAACTATAAAGTAATGAAATTTAGTTATTTTCTGCGCATATAAACTTCTTATTCTCTTATGTTTGAATTTATTTACTTTTTTTATAAATTGATAACAAAAAATGTTATCATTAAAAATTACAAAAATTAATTTATTTAGAATAAAAAATTAAAATATATTTTGGTTCTATAGAATAAGACATAGAATGGAATTACTATTTTATGTATTTTTTGCTAATAAAGATGAAAATGCTCACTTCATTAAATAAAGCATGGAATATTCATAAAATGAATTTTGTGGAGAGAATGAACTGATTGTTGCATGTATTTGATTAATATTCATAATATTATTTCATTATTAATCATGATAATGTGATTTAAATACTCAAATTAATTTACTAATAATAACTTCTATTCAAAGTAAGAATATATATGTACTGTGAAATTTATAATAATTAAAATTAATTCATTTATCATTAATGCCACTTACATGCAAGTAAAGTAGCTCGATTAAGAAGAAATTAAAATAAGATAAGTTTCATTTTTATATAGTAAAATTCATTAATTTAAACTTAATAAATAGAATTTGTAATTATTGAAATTAATAAATTTCTCACGAATGTTATTTACACATAACTCAAGAAGTTAGATAGAGAATAAATTTAAGTAATATGAATATTATTTTATTAATCTTGATAATGTGATTTGATTATTGAACCAGATAATGTTATTTAATTGTAAAAATTAATTCACTAATAATAATAGCCATTGATTATAGTATTTTATATGTAACTCAAGTAGTTATGCTGGAAAAATTAAGTAATATAAATATAATAAACTCTCATAAATATCATTTATGACTACTTTAAAGTAATAATAATAATAATAATAATAATAATAATGTGATTTAAAATATAAGATACATTACAAACCCATGCAACGCATAGGTTTGATATCTAGGATTGTAACTATTTTGATTTTTCTTCCAGTTTTCTTGACTTCGAATGTAATACTTTTGTTACCATATATATATATAATCTATATTATATATATAAAAGCATGAATTGAAAAATCTTTTAAATTGACGAAAATAGTCATTATTTTTTATTTCATTTCTAAATTGCTATAATAAATTTTATTATTGATAATATTTATCTAATTTATAAGTGAGAAGTTTAATTTGATTAAAACACTTTTATTAAATGGTAATATCCATTATTGTTTATTATATTTCTTAATAACTATTGAAATAATGTTTTACTATTATACTATATATTATAAGATTGAGTTTTTTTTAAATCTTTTATCCAAATATTCGGTTAGAATAAAATAATGATAATGTCATTTCTTTATATTTAATCATCGGTTAATTTATATATATATATATATATATATATATCTTTGGTTGGTATATAGTCTTAGAGTAATACTATATATTTTCAGCTCCTATTGAGTAAATGGGGACAATTTATGATTTTTAAGGGAATTAATTCGATAATTTTGACATTTTCATTTTAGTATTTATTATTTTACCTCTTAATATATGAAAAAATAAAATAAAAAAAGCCTTCTTTTGAAAATTCGAAATATCACAAAGAAAAAGGTCATTTCTTCTACGGCAAATTTAAATAATCGAAGCTCTCTGTTTACTGCATACCTAATTTTCGACTTTCAAAATAACTCTCCTACAGTGACATTTTCTATTGAAAAAAATAAAGAAACTTTTTTTGTTATATATATTTATTAATTAAAAAAAAGCAAAATAGTGAAAGGCATTTTTTATGGTTTTTTTTGGTAATATATAATACTGTGTAATTTGTATTGAGACTAAGATTGGACGGAAAGAAATTGTAATTGACAAATATTAATTTTGGAAATTTTCTAAAGAGATGAATAAATATTAATTTGACTTACATTTTTTTGAAAAAGTTTTAGAGGTTATGGTTTTCTTTAAATTGTTTTTAATTTATGGTAGCTTTAATTTGATTTGAAATTTATATTTTTCAATGATAATATGAGTTATTTTTAACCGAATATTTTTGGAGGTTATGCTGTTTTAAGATTGATTTGGATTTGAATTAATTTAAAAAAATTATATTTTCATTTTTAATTGTGAGGATTAGATTTAATTTTATGTAATATTTATTATTAGTCTTGTGTATTATTAATTTTCGGTTACATTTTTATGTAATAAATGTTAGCTTCAAACTACTGCAAAAACGATACTAAAAATTAAATAATCTAATAAAAAAATCACGGAATAAATATACATGTTATCGAAAAATCCGAAACGTAGGATGTTATACGATCAAGTCAAGGTTGAACCTCTTACCCTAAGACGTTTATTGCCTGCCACCAATGTGATTGACAGTATTTGCAACACGTCTTACAAGCCTCCTCGATCACGTTGCGATAGTTAGCACTTACAAGTGCAACACTACGAACTAAAGGTGATGAAATTCTCTCTCGGATGACTAGAGGAATAGAGAGAAATTGAAGAAAGGAAGATGATTTTGGTGTGCCTTTTCCAGTTTTACACCTATTTATAGGTGTTAAAACATAAACTGATAAGATTAAAAAGGATAAAATCTTTTTCAAACTTTAAAATTTAAAATTTAAATTTAGATTCTAAAAATCTGAAAAATATTAAAATTTAAAATTTAAAATTTAAATTTCAGATGACAATTTGAAATTCAAACAGAATATCTTATCCAAAGTAAATTCTCTTCCTTTTCAAGTGGATATTATGAGAACAATTTCTCATTCACCTCAGATATCAATCGTGCATCATATTTATGCACCGTGTATACACATAATTATCTTTATTGATATCAACAATCCCCTACATGAATGGAAATTGTCCGAATAAGAAGACAAACTGACTCGAAATATGAGAGAGAATAACTTGAAGAGTTATTGCATCAGGATAGGTAGCTTTTGGCTTCGAACCTTCCACAGTGACAATTATCGGATTTACTCGGCTAACTAGTGAACTTGATGTCTTGAATTATTCAGTCTTTATTGTAAACCAAGACAATAGGTGTCACACAATTCCTCTTTGAAGACCCTTAGTTCTCACGGTTGTGTTCATTTTGGCCCCGAACACGTCCTGGTTTCAGAGAGTGCTCTAGAGAATTTAGCCTTATCAATTCTCATAGAAATGCCCACGTTTCACACTTACATAGGTGATTTCTTATCAAGAGTATCTTGCAATACCCTACTTGATTTTATCAAGCTATAAGAATGATTAAAAGTATAGCTTAACCTAACACCTTTGTAGGCAGCACTAATTCACTGTAGGAATAGGTAAGAGTGTTTAACTCTTTCAGTGCTCTCACTATGTTAACATGATTCGGTTGTCCCTTTGAACCTCGATCTTGGGATCTCTAGTCAACAAGGTAGGGTTGCCATTATGTAACTTTTAATTTGTAGGCTTAAGTCCCATTCCCCTTGATGATTTACAAACTTGCTTTCTCGTTAAACCTTTCGTAAGCGGATTCACAATATTATCCTTTAGTTCCACGTAATCAATTGAGATAATCCCATTTGAGAGCAATTATCTCATAGTATTGTGTCTTCGATGGATATGTCGAGACTTACCATTATATAAACAACTTTGTGCCCTACCAATTGTAGATTGGCTATCGCAATGTTTACATTTTGCCGGCACAGGTTTCAGCCAACATGGAATATCTTGAAAAAAATTCTGAAGCCACTCTACTTCTTCTCTAGCTTTATCTAAAGTAATAAACTCAAATTCCATTGTGGATCTGGCTATGCATGTTTGTTTAGAAGATTTCCAAGACACTGCAGCTCTTCCAATAGTAAAGACAAATCCGCTAGTGGATTTTGAGTCTTTAGTATCTGATATCCAATTTGCATCACTGTATCCTTCTAGTACAGCCGGATATCTCATATAGTACAGTCCATAATTTATGGTATATCTCAAATATCTGAGTACTCTTACGATCGCTTTCCAGTGATCTTGTCCTAGATTACTCGTAAATCTACTCAGTTTGCTTATTGAATAGGCTATGTCCGGTCTTATATAGTTAATCAGATACATTAAGCTACTAATTATGCGTGAATACTCAACCTGAGATATTAAGTCACCAGTATTCTTCCTTAGATGTAAATTTACATCTACGGGTGTTTTGGCAATATTGGTATCATTCTTATTAAACCTCTAAAGGATCTTGTTCACATAATGATCTTGAGTTTATACCAAGCCATCTTGTGATTTAGAAATTTTAATTCTTAAAATCATATCTGCTACACCCATGTCTTTCATATCAAACTTACTGGTCAGCCATGATTTGGTAGCTTTAATAATCTCATCATTACTGCCTAAGATCAACATATCATCTATGTATAGAAAACAATGACATACCCTTTATCCGTATACTTTATGTGTACACATTTATCGCATTCATTAATGCGAAACCCATGTGACAACATTGTTTCATCAAATTTTTTATGCCATTGTTTCGATGCTTGCTTTAAACCGTATAATGATTTAATAAGCCTACACACCTTCTTTTCTTGACTTTAAACTATAAACCCTTCGAGTTGTTCTATATAGATTTTTTCATCTAATTCTCCATTTAGGAAAGCAATATTAACATCCATTTGATGTATCTCGAAATCGTTAAGAGCCACAATAGCTATTAACATTCGAATGGATGTTATCCTCATAACTGGTGAGTACGTGTCAAAGTAATCAAGCCCTTCTTTTTGCTTGTACCCTTTTATTACAAGCCGGGCTTTATACTTGTCTATAAATCCATCTGCCTTTATCTTCCTCTTAAATATCTATTTGGATCCTAATGGCTTATGCCCTTGAGAAAGATCCACCAGTTCTCATGTATGATTTTGCATGATAGATTCTATTTCATTCTTAACGGCCTCTTTCCAAAATAGTGCCTCTAGAGATGACATAGCCTCTTTAAATGTTTGGGTTCATTTTTTAACAAATACGTTAGAAAATTCGGACCATAAGTAGTCGGTATTTTAGTCTGTTTACTCCTTTAGGGTTCTATTTGTACCTCCTCATCCACTTGTGGATCACTATTCAAGTCCTCATAGGCTCTTTTCATAGTCTTATTTTCTTGTGTTCCCTTATAGGGAAATACCTCTTCAAAAAAGAAGCATTCCTCGATTCAATAATTGTATTGACATAAATTTCAAGAATGTCTAACTTATACACAAGAAAATGATAAGCTGCATTGTTATTTGCATATCCAATGAATACAAAATCAACAGTCTTAGGTTCAATCTTGACCTTTTTAGGTGGAGGAATCGTTACCTTGGCAAGACACCCCCACACTTTTATGTATTTATAGGAAGGTCTTCGAACCTTCCATAACTCGTACGGTGTCTTGTCTGATTTCTTATGGGGTATTTTATTTAATATACAGTTGGCCGTTAAAATAGCCTTCCCCTATAAATTCGGTGGTAACCTTGAGCTTATCAACAAAGCATTCATCATATCTTTCAACGTACGATTTTTGCGCTCAGCAATACTGTTTTGTTAAACCGAATAAGGAGTGGTGGTTTGATGGATAATTCCATGTTCTGCACAGAACTCATTAAACGATGCATCGTATTCACCACCTCTATCACTTCTCATTTCCTTAATCCTTTTGCTTAGTTGATTCTCAACCTCGTTTTAAAGAGTTTAAAGACTTCTAAGGCCTCGTCTTTGCTTATCAGCAAATAGACGTAACAACACCTCGCGCAATCATCAATAAAAATAATGAAATACTTTTTAGCACCTCTAGTTTGCACAAACTTTAAGTCATAGATATCTATGTGAATTAAATCTAGAGGTTCGCTCTGTCTTTCTATTGAATAGAAAGGAGCCTTAGCAAATTTGGATTCCACACAAGTGTCACACTTGTAATTTTTATCAATTTGAATTTTCGAAAGCAAGTCAAAATTGCTAATCCTTTGCAAAGTCTTATAATTCACATGGCCTAATCTACTATGCCATAGATTAGAAGACTCAAGCAAATAAGCTAACAAACTTATTTTATTTCTCTCATCGTTCTTCGTTACAACACCTATTACATTGAGCTTAAAAAGTCGATCATGTAGATAACCTCAACCTATAAACATCCCACTTTTAGTGAGTACAAATTGGTCATACTCAAAGACAGACCTAAATTCATTCGTGCTCAGTAAAGAACGGGATACCAAATTCTTACAAATTTCAAGAATATGAACCATATTATTCAAGGTTAGTTCTTTTTCGGAGGTCATCTTGAGCACCACCTTCCCATGGCCTTGTATTTTACTTACCAAAGAGTTTCCTATAAATAATTGCTCTTCATGAGCAGCTTCTTTATACTCGAAAAAACTCTTCCTATCAAAACACACGTGACAAGTGGCACTGGTTTTAACCCACCAAGTCATCGGGTTTTCCACCATATTCACTTCTGTCACAACAGTGACAAGCTCAATCTCATCATCAACATTTAGGTTGCCTTGAGCTTTCTTAATTTTGTTCTGACAATAATCTTTAGCACAGTGTCTAGAATTATTCCATTTATTGACACCTGCTCTCTTATTACCTTGGGAAAAACTGGAAACAACTTGTTTCCCTTTTTGCAAATGTTCGATAACATTTGCCTCAGCATTTATAGTTTTAACACCACCCTTCTTATCCAAATCAAGAATATCCTCCTCGATTCTTAATCGAATCACAGTTTTTGAGTCCACAATCCCAAAGTTCAAAAACCAACCAACTATAAATTTTTTCATGTCGACATCATCGATTTTGTACTTTTTGTCCGAGGACTCCCATAGCTCTCTTGCTATTTTTATTAGACTATACACGTATAATGTGTTATCTAGTCCATTAAGGATATAACTCTTACATAGGAAATCCAAATATTTCCATGCATCCACCGAGGCCACCTCGGTATTATTTGGTTTTCCTTCTTTAAGAATTGAGGTCTCCACCTGAGTCAGATCTGGAGTGATTAAATTAATCAACATCTCATGATGCCAGCGTTTGAAGTTCACACTGTTAAACTTCTCAAGTCTCTCACAATACGTAGCATATAGAGGTACTTGCGCTACAGGTGCACTTGCATTACTAGTAGTCGATTTTGCCATCTATTATCCAATGATAATAGGATCAACTTTCAGTTCGTTTTTCAAACTTGTTTTGAACACAAGATAAATCGTCCACAAAGATATATATATATATATTAAATATAACTCAACAATATCCCACCAGTAATATCAAATTTCCAAGATTGTACATAACTGTAGACAATAAATTATAAATATATATGTATATATAATGAAATCAATCAATAGTTTTAAACAAAAAATAATGAAATCACCAATTGTTAAAGCTATGTCAAATTGGTTATTAAGGAATGGGAGAAAAAATTTGAAAAGTGACACGATAGAATTGGTTCATGCAACTGAAACAAAATAATGAAACATGTAAACAGATTATATACAATAAATAGAAACCACCTTGCATAATAACAAGACAATTCAAGCATATATATCATCACAGGCAACGGAATAAATTTATAAAAATCAAATCATGCATATAGTTAGGAAAATTCTAGAATTACCTTGTTAGAATAAGCTTGTTATCAGCTTAAAATAAAAAGAGCCATCAGATCTGAATTACTTCATCTGAGACATTGGTTAAAAAGGTAAAAAGAAAACTTGGTTAACCTACTAACCGGGTGAAAGGAAAATTTCAAAAAAAAAAGTAAAATGCAATAATAATTATTAAAAGCATGAAGCCAAAAAAATAATTTCAAAAAAAATAATTATTAGAATTATTCATAAAGAAACTCTAATTATCATTTTACCCTCATTTTTGGTCTTATCTTTTGGCTGCCTTTGTCTCTGGCAGCAATTCAGTGGTGTTCGATTTGTACATTTAGTTATAGTCATTTCATACATTAGTTATGATGATTCGTATATTTAGTTATAATCATTCGTACATTTCAGTTATGATGAGTCGTACTTTAATTATAATATTTCGTACATTCAATTATAGTCATTCATACATTTAGTTACTATTTTTTATATAGTTATTTGAAATATAATATAAATTTTTTATTTTATTATTTTTATATAATAATTCAAGATTTTATATATATAATTTCGAATTATAAAATAAACTTGAATTATATTAAATACTACATTAATATAAAAAATAATAAAAATTAAAAAATATTTAATATTAAATCAAATTACTTTTCTCAAATTAAAAATAATATATATTATACATATTATATATAATATACATTATATAAAACATATATAATATAATGTAATTTTATAAATATAAAATAATAATATATTATATAATATAATATAATATATTATATATAATAACATATAAAAAATATGCTAAAGCACATATACAAAGTATTTGTGTTCATGTATGATCGACATCACCTTGAGCATGGCTTCATATATGCTAAAGTTGATTACTCTTATATAGTGAGAGGATGACTTTTCAACGAAAACAAAAAAAAAACTTGTAACCAAAAACTAAAAAATACAGTTGATTATTCTTGTGTAGTGAGATACTCATAACTCCCTATATTTGAAAATCTTTGTTTGGGTAAAAAAGTTTTAATTTTTAATATTGAAAACAAAAAAAAATAGCAAATAATGAATATTATAATTTAATATATATAATTTATAACCTCCACTAAATTAGTGTAAGGGAGAAAGGCAATCAAAAGATAAGATGAAAAATAGAGGTAAAATGGTAATTACAGTTTCCTTATTAATATTTCTAATAATTGTTATTTTCGTTTTTAAAATTATTTTGTAATACTTTTATTTTTTTAATAATTATTATTAACTTTTACTTTTTTGTAATTCTCCATAAATTTTTTTTTACTTTTCATCCTTTTTCACTCCCTGCAGTTAACAGCATGTCAAATATTTTTTTATTATTTTTAAATAATTTAATATAAAATATTTTTATTTTTTTATTATTTTTAAATACTAATTATTTAATAAAAATATTTTTATTTTTATTATATGATATATATTAATATAATA
>JBBYHK010000001.1:3387191-3398296 GCA_038382065.1 Adansonia grandidieri | reverse complement strand
TTTCATTAAGGGTAGGGATTTCATCTTTGCCAAGAATCTGCACCCTAACTTGGTCAAACTCAACATTCAGCCCTGCATGGACATCATAGACTCGATCTTTCTCAATAAAACTTTTCAAAATAGCAGCATCCTCTGAACACTTAGTCTTAACGCACTGATAATGGTCAAGTTCCTGCCATAAGCTTTGAAGGGAGTTGGCATATTCTGTCACGGATTTAGTGCCTTGTTTCATGGCATTAACTCGGACCTTGATTTCATAAACTTGTGCAGCATCCCGAGCCTTTGAATAAGTTTGTCTCACAACATCCCATACTTCTTTGGCTGTGGGTAAAAGCATATAGGTGTCATTAACCTCAAGGGTCATTGAGTTCCACAGCTATGACAGAATCATAGAATCAGCTTCATCCCACGCACCGAATCTCGGATCATCCCTCTCAGGGCCAGTTCCTAGCAAATGGCTCAATTTCCCTTTACCTTTTAGATAGGTTTGAACAAACTGAGACCATTTAAGGTAGTTTTTTCCATTCAGCCTATATGCTGACTGGATGTTTTGGAGATCACCGAACGATGGGTTGAGAGTAGTTTCTTCGGTCTGTATTTTGGATTCAGCCATCTTTGATTTAGGTAGGAATATAGTAGTAGAAAAGACTACAAACAGCACAGAAGAGATGGCAATTAAGGCCAATAAAATGGCAATGAAGGCCAAACAAAAAAATAGTTTATTTAGAGAGAATCGAATAGCTCTGATACCATGTCAGAATTGAAGGTAAAACTTCATTCCCTTATATTCATTTATTTCTTTGTAGGATGTCTTTATATATACAGTGTAGTACATAGGTTATCACTAGTCTGAACAGAAAAATCTAGTAGAATACAATCACATAATTTTAGGACTGATTTCATAATTCTAGGGATCTATTTTCTACCTATAGCTAATACATATCTACACAGCTAATACATATCTACAATTAAATCACTAATTATCTAATCTATAATTAAAATAAACAGCTAACTGTTTCCAACAAAATCCATACTCAAATGAATCCAAGGTGAATTTGGTTTTGGTAATGGAGTATACAGCCTTGTATTTTGAGAACTTCCTTTACCAAATGACAAACAACACATCACCTTTAAACCTACTAACATCCTTGAACATATGAGGCCAAAAATAGCGATCCGTGACTAAAGCCATTGTTTTGTTCCGGCCAAAATGTCCACCCAATCCATTCCCATGAAGCTCTCTTTTGATTTGTTCACGGAATGGTCCCTCGGGAACGCATAGTTGATTACTCTTGAATAGATATTCTTCATGCAATCTGTATGGCAGCTTATCTACTGCTTCTGGTCCTTGTAAATCTTTCACCACCTGACTGAAATAGGGATCTGTTTGATATTGGTTTTTTAACTCCTCAAATCCAATAACTTGAGAACTCATTATGGTTAAAATCAAGGTTCGCCTACTCAAGGCATCTGCAATCACATTTGTTTCTCTAGTTTTATACTTCAAAGAGAAATTAAACTCTTCCAAAAATGAACTCAATCCAACATGATGACCATTGAGTTTCTTTTGAGAGCTTAAATACTTCAATGCTTGATGGTCTGTATAAACAATAAATTCCTTATAAGCCAAATAATGCTGCCAGTGTTGGATCGCTCTAACCAAAGCGTAGAACTCTAAATCGTAAGTAGAGTATCTACGTTTAGTATCAAATAAATTTTCACTAAAATATTCCAAAGGCCTCCCCTCTTGACTAAGAACACCCCCAATACCATTTTGAGAAGCCTCACATATACAACAAAAAGTTTACTAAAATCTGGTAATGCTAGAACAGGTGCTTCGATCATGAGTACCTTGATGTGTTCAAAAGCCTTTTGAGCAGAATTTATCCTCTTGAAACTATCACTCTTCAAAATTTCAATAATAGGACTCACAATAGTATTGAAATTTCTTATAAATCTCCTATAAAATGAAGCTAACCCATGGAAACTTCTAACCTCTTTGAAAGACTATGGTGTTGTCCAATCCTTGATTGCCTGAATCTTTTTAGGATCTGGTTTTAGCCCCTCTTCAAAAACAATGAACTCTAGAAACACAACCTCAGTTTGCAAAAATGAGCACTTCTTTAAATTCACAAAGAGCTTCTTCTTTTGCAACACCTCCAAAACTTGCCGTAAATGCTGTAAATGCTTTTCCTTACTCAGACTATAAACTAGAATATCATCAAAAAACACAACAACAAAAGATTGTAAGAAGGGTTTAAGTACCTCAGTCATGGCTCGCATGAATGTTCTAGAAGCATTGGATAGGCCGAAAGGCATTACGAACCATTCATACAAGCCTTTAGGAGCCTTAAAAGCAGTCTTCCATTCATCTCCCTCTCTTAATCTGATTTGATGATATCCATTTCTTAAATCAATTTTAGAAAATACCTTGGGCCTAGCCAATTGATCGAGCATGTCCTCCAATCAAGGAATGGGAAATCGATACTTAATCGTAATCTTGTTTATAGCTTGGCTATCAACACACATCCACCAAGATCCATCCTTCTTAGGAGCTAGTAGAGCTAGGCAAGCACATGGACTTTTGCTTTCGTGTGCCAATCCTTTCCTTATCAAATCCTCAACCTATTTTTGAATTTCTAGCCGTTGAACGGGTAGCATTTGATATGCTGACAAATTCGGTAAAGATGCTCCAAGCACCAAATCCATAGCGTGTTGAATGCTTCTTATAGGTGGTAACCTCTGTGGCAAACTGCCACTAACTGACAAAGCAAATTCTTCCAACAACTCTTGAATTACAATAGGTAGTTCTTTAAAGTTCTCATCACTGCCAGATTTATTTGTGACTTTACTGGCTTCATTCTTGAAATCCTCTTTATCATCTTGGCTAGCGGTGCTCATCACCCTTCTGATCGTCAAGGATTGCCCTTGTGCAAGGTATATATCTATGTACTCCTCATCGGCATTATATTCATCATAAATTGGATCTGGTAGTTCTAGATCTTTTTCTTCAAAATAAGTTTCTATATGGCTCTGATACCAAATTGATGCAGGATGGAGATGATAGGAAATAACTAGAACAAAAGAATTGAAAATAATAGAGAAAAATAACGCTGTAGAGATATTTAGGTTTAGAAAGAAACTTTTTTGATAGAATAATAAAATAATAATCGAATACTTTGTAGCAACTTCCTAAATGCATATACATAGGCTAGAACTCCTACTCCTACTAGATTTAGTATTCCTAGTAGAATACTAATTAAGCTTATTCATAAAACTTATCCAAACTAAAACTTTAATCCTAAACAATAATCTAATTAAACTAGAATCTTAAACATAGATCTAAATGGATTTTTTTTATTTTAACAGAATTTAAAATGAAATAGAACTCTTAATTGTTAATGCTCCTGCATCAAATTACCTTGTCTTTGCATTCTGCGATGGTACATACAATTTATTTTCTATTGCTGGTGCATTCTGGTACTGCTCTTTGTTATTCAGAATGTATTGCCTTTACAAGTTTACTGTATTGCTTATATAAGTTACGTAAGAAGAGCATTGCAATTATTTGCATCATAATTCAAATAGAGCTGACCCTTTTTGTTTATCAATGTTTACTTGAGTTGCAAGATTATGAACCATTTTTCATTATATCATATTAATACCATATGGTAGATTTTCGGCATCTCATAGTAGATAAATTTCTTTCATTGGTATATATAAGCATCTATGTAAAAATGAAAATTTTGAATATTTATGTGCATTAATATATGTTGCACAGGATGCAACTTTTGCAGCTTCACAGCTCGCTGCTTCTGTTATCCAAAGCTGTGCAGAAAAGCTTCAGCCTTTTGTTTGTGGATTTTTAACTTCTTGCTCCTTGGATAGAGATTCTGTAACGAGTGAGCTCAAAGAATTCTATCATGAAATTGTGTTAAAAATCTTTCAGTGTGCTCCTGAGATGCTTAATGCTATCATCCCCAATTTGACCCAAGAATTAATGGTACATCATCCATATTATGATTTTATTCTATTTATAATTCATATTACTTGAATAATTGTTAGTACTACGGATCCCTTATCACTTGTTCCTACAAAACATCGTTTATGCTCTAATTTACTAAACTTTGAAAATTTTTCCTAATTGTTGTTAAAGTAACTTATGTTTGTCTACAGACTGATCAGGTTGATGTGCGAATAAAAGCTGTTAATTTAATTGGAAAACTTCTTTTACGACCTGAATACCGCGTTGCACAAAGATATAATTCTCTTTTCGTAGAGTTTTTGAAAAGATTTTCTGATAAATCTTCGGAAGTTAGAGTTACTGCTCTACAATGTGCTAAAGCTTGTTGCTTGGCCAATCCCTCAGGGATTGAATCTTCTGAACTTCTCAGTAAGCAATT
Source organism: Adansonia grandidieri (assembly GCA_038382065.1). Lineage (NCBI taxonomy): Eukaryota > Viridiplantae > Streptophyta > Magnoliopsida > Malvales > Malvaceae > Adansonia > Adansonia grandidieri. The sequence continues at coordinate 3,393,893 of JBBYHK010000001.1, read as the reverse complement.
CAATTATAAAGTTCCTTGGTTATTGTGCATGTATGTTCATTCAGTCTCCAAAATCTAGTACTTGTTTTCTAACTTTGACTTGTAAACTCAACAGCTGCCATTAAAGATCGACTCCTGGACTTCGATGATAAAGTGAGAATGCAGGCAGTGATTGTTGCCTGTGATATTGCTAGGTCTAACCTTAAATATACTTCAGCTGAATTCATATCTGAGTTTATAGATAGACTTAGGGATAAGAAGGTAATCTTGCATTAGGATATTGGTGTGATTACTATGTGTTTAAAATTCTCTACCACTTAATTTTCTATTCTTCTTATGCAGATTTCTATTCGAAAGAAAGCCTTGCAGAAAGTGATGGAAGTATATCGAGATTACTGTAACAAGTGTGCAGAAGGGCACATCACAATATCTGATCACTTTGAGCAGATTCCACGCAAAGTCTTGATGCTTTGCTATGATAAAGATTGCAAAGAATTTAGGTATGCATATTTGCACTTTACTGGGGCTAAGAAAACCTAAACTGGTCTCTTATAATGTGAAATTCGATGTTTAGGTCCCAAAACATAGAACTTGTTATTGCGGAGGATTTATTTCCAGTTCTTCTTCCAGTTGAAGAGAGGACAAGGCACTGGATCCATTTGTTATCTCTTTTCAGCCCCTTGCATGTGAAGGCTCTCAGTGCTATTTTATCTCAGAAAAGAAGGTATTTATATTAAATTACTACTTGAGTGAGGGTGGCATACGTGTTATTACCATCTCTTTATGTTTTCAGGTTGCAAACTGAAATGCGGAATTATTTGGTCTTACGAAGGAAAGAGAAGGTAGACTGCTCATACTGCTTGGGCTTTTCATTTTTTATTGTGTTGTTCATTATTCTTGATCATGGCTTTGGCTTTTTGCCATGCATTTCTTGCCTCGAAATTGATGCAAACATTCCCCAGTCAGGACATGTGCATGCACTCATACATAATATTTTCTAATGGGTGATGTCATTTTCATTTTAAGTTTCCCTCTCCATAACATCATTACAACTGATATATAGAATGAATATGTGTGATGTTTGGGGTGTGTGTGTTACATCTTTGTTCCTTCAAGTGTACTGTTTGCTGGGTTTGATTAATTAGAGCCAATAACTATTTATTGCAGGAGAATAGTTCAGAGGAGATGCAGAAGAAGTTGAAGAGTTCTTTTGTGAAAATGTCAGCTTCATTCCCAGATCCATCCAAAGCTGAAGAGTGCTTTGCTAAGTTGAGTCAAATGAAGGATAATAAAATTTTCACTTCACTGGGTCTGTTGCTGGATGAAGTGACACTTAAAAATGCCCTGGCCTTAAGAGTGCGTTGTTTTACTTTTTCTTTTTAGTTTATTTAATAAAGTATCAATACTATATGCTTTCTTTTAGTATTTTTGCATTTTTTGCATCTTTTGCATGGTGCATTAAGATTGTCAGTTGGTATCTATGTCTATAATACTGCCTACTTAACCTCTGCTTATATGCTTTATCAGAAAAAATCATCGTTTTCTGGTAAAATTTGTTTTTGCTTCAACGATTGCATTTCTCATTAGCATGGGCCATGTAACATATCAAGTATGACTTCTCATGTTTAATGACAAACAAAGCTTTTCAAGTATTAACCAAAAGGCAGTATTTGTTTCTAAAGGTTAATTAGAAAAACAAAGTAATTGACCCGCAGCTTTGACTCCAACAGATTTCCTATGCAGCCTGAGTCTAATAAGATTCCAAATTCATAATAAGAAAACTTGTTTTGAGAATTTGAGTGGATGTTTTGGTAATATCTATTAACTGTTGTAGTATTGGTTGCTGATAAGTGAGTCATTTGTCATTTACAAGAGGCTTCTAAAATTTTGCTATTTCATGTACACAGTCTAATTGCTTGATACCTATTGACTCTGTGACCTGAATGGCAATGTTCTGATGTTGTGTCTCATTGATGAATGATCCTGCAATCACCGCCTATCCTGTATGCAATAAAACCTATGTTTCTGCCTTTAGTAGTACATGACCTTTTTTTATTTTCTGCTAGTTGTGTGGTTGGATAAGGCAAGTAATGGTTCTCTAGTGGGGCAGGAACTTTTAGGAATTTCACTATCCCACTTTCTATGTGTCAATTGTGCTAGTGGAGATGTTCTGTCCTTTTAGTGAGTATTGTTTACTGTGTTATCAAACCTTGTAGCTGCAAAAGGTCTCTTTTACATTACGTTGAACTGCAAAAGTGCTTGTGATAGTAAAGAAGCACCTGACTGAATTTGAAAAGGTCAACATCCTAAGATATGAAAAATTTGAAGCTCCCAATTTTCTGATTGAGATAGAGCTAGCTAGATTCTGCTTGGTACCTCTTCCTCTCTGTGTCAAGGTCTATTCTTTGCAGTTGAAGAAACCCTTATTGATGCATTGTATAACATACTTAAAACAGAAATTGACATTTGTTTTATTCACTATTCTGAGGAAGGTCAATGAGTATAAGATTAAGAAAGGTGAGGGTTTTCTGAGATGGAGAAAGTCATTGCCTCTTCGTTCAAGAATTTCTTGATAGGCCTCAAGTGCCTACTTGTGGGCAATGCTCCTAGTAACCCAATCGACTTGGGGGAAGCTGGGGTGTTTATGCGAGCAGTCATAAGCGCTTCCAGTACTAGAATTTGGAAAAAAAAAAAAAAAAAATTACTGCGGTAGAAGCCTGAGATTCAAATGGATCAGTTCAAGCTCAATCGTCAGAGTATTCAGAGTCATATGCTGTTAGGTGCTGCGCCCATGTGATTATTTGCGATGTGGTTAATAGGAAGGATTGACTTACTTTTGTTGATAAACATATTGTTAAACTGCTTAAACATTTAATATGAGGTATAATATGTTATATTCCCTTGTTTTCCCTTTTGAATTTCTGGATTTTCTAAAATCTTCTCTGTAAGTTACCAGAATGTACAACTTTTCCTTTTCAGGATAAATTCCTTGAAGTGATAGGGAATAAACATCCACACTTTGAGTTTTTGCAGTTGCTCAGCTCAAAATGCTTGTTTAATATATTTGACTCTGAGCACATCCGTTGCATTCTCAATCTTATTTCCAGTAATGGGTTGGAAAGCAATCATTTGGAAGCTTTTTCTATCGAACTTCTCCTGGTAAGAACAGTTGCTTCTCATGGAATCTCAAGGGTGCTCTTTTTTCCATTTTAAAACGAGATCATCATCATGCTTATGCATAACATTATTATTTAATCGGAATATTCGATGCTCCTAATGGTTAATTGTAATTGTCTTTTGTTTAAATAAAGCTTTATATGCAGAAACTAGTTCCTTTATTGCTCAGACAGAAATGCCTAAATGGTTTCACAAGCTGCTTTGTTTGCTGTAATTCTTCAATAGACACTGACTAGCTACATAAAACACACACACAAAATTGCTTTGATGTATTGGTGTGTGTAAATAGGCAAGTATCTTCAGTAGAAGATGAGAGTCAAGGCATGAAGGGTATACTTTATGAGTGCTTCACATCATTGGTCTAGAGATTGAAATGAGTCAACCTGCGTGTATGTGATCTCATGCTCAGCGACTTAAGAATATTGGCTCAGCTTGCTTATTTAAGAAACAACTTTCTCCTAAACTTAATTTTAAAATACTTATTAAGGAGAAATGTTGAAGAGAGAAGGTGAAATTTTGACAGAGAAGCAGTGTCATGACAGAAAGTCAACTTTGGAGTTGACTTTTATTATAGTGGTATTTGATAATTAAAAGCCTATGTCCTGTGCAAACATAAATTTCATTGATTTTTTATAGACTTCAATTTTTCTTTGGCCACATTTTGCATGATACAGATTATTGTCAGCAATTTCCCTTCACTCATGAGGGGTTCAGAACTTCAGTTTCGCCTGTTGTTTGAAGAGAAGTATCTGATTCACGATAAGATCGTTCAAGTTTTAGCGAAAGCAGGACCTCATATCTCTGTCAAATTCAGGTAATTTCTACGTACTTTTTCGGCATTCGGCACTTGATATTTGAGTACAACTGGTAGAAAGATGTGTTTTATACTTTACAGCCTTAAATACAATATCTGTAATGTCATAGGGATTTAGCGTATATCGAAAATTTATTGTTGGTTAAATTCTAAAAACAGCAAGCTGAAGTCAAAACTAGTTTGGGAGGTTGCAAATTTCTTAGAGTTATTGTTGTGCTGGCATTCTAATCATCCTTAAAAATTTTTGTTAGGTTCTATGCAACCTTTTGTTTTAATTCTTGTCGATTTCCTTTACATGCAGTGATTTTTACACTGTTTTGAAGAAGATCTGTCTTGAGGGAACGCGCACGCAGTCAAAATATGCTGTTTCTGCAATCGCTTCACTAGTAGATGTATCTAAGCCATATGTTTTCTCAGAATTATGTGAGGTATGCTTATCTCAATTTTATTTAGTTACCGTGTCCTTATAAATGGACAAAACCTAAAAGTTATGAAAAATGAGCAAGATATTGCAAAAAAAAAAAAAAAAACGGAAAACAGGAAATAGACACAGCATGTTGACTTTAAATTTAGGAATTTTGATAAACGAATAACAAGAACCTGAAAGATTAGGCCTCTACCTGTTTTTTTTTTTTTTTTTTTTTTTTTTAATTGCTAGTTTATTGAGCTGTATTAGTAAACTTCGTTGAATTTGAAGTTACATGTAAACGCACTAAGACCGCATTTGGATGGGGAATTTTAAAATTTTGAAGAAATTTGAAATTAAGTCATTTTAAAATGCATCATTTTGAAATGCTAGCATTTGTAATTGTTTTGTTTGGATAAATATTTCTTAGAAAGAAATTCAGGCTATTGGAATTTCATGAGATAAAAAAAATAATTATAAAATAAAAATGATGATATTAAAAATAAAAAATACATATATATATATATAAAATGCAATATGGGTATCATTAGATTTGTAAAAATGCATAGATATTATTAACAATAAAAAAAAAAAAATTCAAGTTAAATTAAATGACATTTTGTTTTTTGAGTTTTGCATTTTATAGTGGCCCATGTGGGGTCAAGGGAGAGGAGATTTGGAGGAATTTTGAAAACCTTCTTTTGCGGTGGAGTTTATATACGGAATGCTCAAATCCCCTCTTGAGCTATCCTTTATTTTTTTTTTTTTCTTAAAAAATGTAAATTCATTTTGGACTTTGGAAAACCGTCAAAATGAAATCTCTTCTCCAAGTACCCCATCCTAGTACACCCTAAAAGTCGAAATGGAAGTTGAAATTTTAAATTTTAAATGTTTTAGTTCTTTTTTAATGCATGAAAAGTCAAGACGGAAGGTGAATATTATCTCAATTAGGCTGGCATTCAACAGTAGTCTAACTTAGAATTGAAGTCTGATTGTAACTTTGGAATGCAGTGATTATGTAATTGGTATGTTTTTCAAGGCTTAAGAGGATTGCCTCTGGTGATAATTTAAAAAAAAAAAAAAAAAAGAAAACCTAAGAAATGTAAACTGTGTTTTCCAAATTTTAAAACAATGGAAAATGCTATATTTTCAAAGCACTGTTTGGTGCTAGCTGGATGGCCCTTTCCATGCCTATGCCAATATTTTATCTGTTCATGTTCAGGAGCTTGTGGATTCTCTACATAATGGGCAGAATATTGCAACGGTTTTGCAGTCTTTGGGCTGTATTTCCCAATATTCTGTTTCAACTTTTGAAGATCACGATAGTGAAATCACACAATATGTTTATCAAAAGATTTTTCAGGTAATTGATTTCTGCTTGCCCAGTGTCTTCCTAGAATATAGTGGCTGGAGGATCTAATCTCTTTTGGTAATTGTTATCTGCTGACCATTTTGAAATTTAATCTCTGAAGGCAAAGTCATTGCATAATCTTTCTGTCATTGAGGATGGCTCCGGGTGTACCACTTGCAAGTTAAAGGTTAGTGTTGGAAGAGGGAACTTTCCTATGTAAGTCTTAATTAATGATATCTATGTTGATTTCCTTTACAGTGGAGTTTGATGTTTTAATAATTAAGATCAGGATTTTGGTCTTTTTAGTGCAGCAATGGCATAAACTGATTAAAAATGCAAATTTGAAGGAAAATTCAGTTAAAATGTGATCAGATGACTGAGAGCAACTTAGATTCAGGTTGGGGACCAAACAATATATTCTTATCATGTTTTGCCACAAAACAAAAAATTATACTTTTTTGTTAGGATTTTTCTGACACAGCAATGATGGATTCCGAAACATCTATTAATTATACTTATAATATAGCAAAGCTGGAAAAAAAAAAAAAAAGCTGAGTCTGAATGGATATAGTGTTCCTCTAGCACTTTGCTGTAAATGAATGGTTAATTAACTTTTAAAGTACAGCTCTTTTGAGTCATCAAATTTCTCGTGGTTGGCATTGATAAAAGTCCAATAGGGCTGTTATGGGATGCTTTATTTATATCAAGTTTTGGGGAAATAAATTGGATGCTACTGCCCTGTTGAGGCACGTGCGGAGTTACATAGAGCATAACAAGATCCCGTTTGATCTTTGTCAAAGTTGTGGGTAAAATTCTGACTTTTTTCTTATATTACAAAAATCTGTTAGAGACAATTTATACAAGTTTTCTGATAAGCTTCTAACTAGGAAAAGAAATTTGCTAATTTAAAGAATAGATAACTACCTCCCATGATTTTAGGGATTTACACATAATTTACAGCTACTGCATATCTTC
>JBBYHK010000001.1:3348309-3360073 GCA_038382065.1 Adansonia grandidieri | reverse complement strand
ACTATTGATATTTATTTACTTAAATTTAGTAGGTAGTACTCAATAAGAATTAAATACATATTTAGTTTTTATTTCATCAAACATCTTAGTACTTGAAATCAACCCTATTAGCTAAAGTTGACGTGACAATCACATAATTAATGAAAGTTTAATATATAGTAAAAATATCATATCATTATAAAAAATTTTAAAAAATAGATAAATTGAGTAAATTTTATGATGATATGACATTTTGTCATATGTTCAGCTATCGTTAGCTGTTTAATTGTAATATTAGCTTCGACCAACAATACCAAACTGAAAATCAGATTAAACTACAAAGACTAAATCATTATGTAATCCAACAATAAAGTGCGTAATAAAAAGTATATATATTTATAATTTAACTTTTACCTGATTTGGGGGCAAAGGTTTTCTTAGTTTATTTTTAAGTAAAATGAAAAAAAAATAAAGAATTTTGATTAACAACACTTTCGTTATGGTTGATAGTTACTTGAATGCAGTAGGTGGCGCCGCGGCGAACTGTAAAGTTTATAACTATAAGCATGTATGTTTATAATCTAGTCTTTTATTTGCTTTTTAGGTAAAATGTTTTTTTTTAGTTATATTAAAGTAAAGATTTTTATTTTTTAATTTTATATAAATGAAGTTTATACTGTAACGTTTGAAAGTAAGCGTTCTATTTTATTGAATTTTCTTTCAAAAAAAAAATAGTTTTATTGAATTTTGGTTAGTTTAGCATTATTTTTTAAACAAATTTGAACTGAAAAAAGCTTGATAAAAAATAATTTAAAAACTTGAAAAAAAATATATTTAAAATAATAAATATCTAAAGCTGCAAAGACTCGATTTAATTATTTTTTAATTATAAAAATTAAAAGTTTTTATTCATTTAACGTTGCATTTGTTGAAACATAACCTTAAAAACTATACCAACCGTGATACTAAACGTTCTTATTTATTGATTTTAGGTGCGGTGGGAACATTGATCCAAATAAAGCCTAAGAAAGGAATAGCAATAATTCAAATGATGAATTTCAATGGCCCAAAAATACTTCGATTTAATTCAACTCAAAAGGATATATTACATTCAAATTTGGGTAGTGACATTACTGTGCCCAACCCATTCAAACTGCTTCCAAAACTGCCACATTACTTGCCTTTCAGATGCTTTTATGTACATGAACCAGTTACCATGAAATATTGAGAGGAAATTTAACAAGAAACACAACAAAGGACTCAAGGAAGCAAACTATAGACAGACAGTAATAATCCCATAAGATATCCTTAGTATAATCCTCGTTGAAACCATCAATTATGGGAATAGCACTGCAGTAAAATCATGCGAAAAGTGGAGTGCCAAGTTCTCTAGCAGTTGAAGGCTGTAGGGCTCGGATTCTAACATCGTATTTTCTATGGCTAGAAGCTTCGTTACCAGAGGATGATGAATCAGATCTACCATCTAATACAAGAGGGTAGCCTGGGCTTTTATTATCATCATAAGCATTTCCAATGTGGTTGCCACACTTGCGGCAAAGGAGTTTGGTTCTACGCCGGAACAAACCCCACAAGCGCTTTGAAAAGTAGGGAACGCACCAGAATTCGTCGACTTGCGTAAATCTGCTCTCATCTATATTGAAGAATGATATAATCCCTCGCTTTATGGATTTTCCATATTTAGAGCCAATTGTTGAAGTGTTTCGACTAGAGGAACTTAGGTTTAGCTCATACCCACACGAGCCACAACTGCAAGAAAGAATTGCTTCCATCATTTTATCTGTCAGAAGTTTAACATTAAGAACAATATCCAAGTACACTAGGATACACGGTGTTTGAAGCTCATAGGCATTGCAATCATCCTCCATATATATATATATATATAGTTTTTTTTTATGCTGTTTTACAGGGGGCAATTGACTATCTGTTACTACAAATAAGGAACTTTGAGCAAGTGTTCTCTTTTTCAACATATTAGAAACCATCAGAAGGCTTACTAAGGAAGCAATCATCGTTCGTAATATTGGAAGCATCAAAGAAACTCTCCGACAACTCACTCTTTGTCAGTAGCCATTGCAATTTCATAAAGAACTTCAAGATAACGATTCTTGACTACATAAAAAATGTTAGTCCTAGAACTTTAATTCTCATTCTCAACCACTCAAATGAAAGAATTTTGTAGATTCTAATTTCAAATGCCAAAGGCCCAAAGTAATGGGAAACTGTAACGCTATCTCAGTCATAGAAGGCTCCTCAACACTCACAACTAAAAGTAAATTAAAATCAACATTCCACTCTGAATTCATCATCTGCCTTTTGGTAATCTAGGTCAAGTAGATGAGATGAATTACAGAAAGTTAAGTACTTCTAGCAACTAACAAAGGTAACGTAATCGAATGACAACTCGACAAAACCATAAAAAAATTATATCTTTAGATGATTGATTACTATGTTAACCAACTATCAAGCAAATCGGAATGTGTGAAGAAGTGAAATTACCATACATGCAAAATAACATAGATAATCATTCACCAACATCGTAATATACCTGTAACATAAATAAGTCCTAAAATAAATATCATCAGCCAGTAACAACCAGAATACTATCCCTAATAAAGCAAAATAGCTAGCTCGTTCCTAATCCCAGCACCTGAATCCAAAAATTTTAACATTGATCAAGTAGGCTGCTGCTGCTACTGCAGGAACATTAGCATTCACCACGGCACTAGTCAAGCAACTAATTTTGCAAGGAAATAACAGTGGCTAAGCCGATATCATTAAGATAAAGAAGCATTCTAAGGGTATAATAGGGTAGTTTTTTTTTTTTTTTTTTTTTTCCTTTTGTTGATTATGATCTTTCAAGATTTCTGTTTCACCATTGTCATCCCAAGTGGTCCCAATAGCAATCAATTGAATTCCCAAGAAAAATTTTCTTCTAATCAAAATCTCATTTAAAATTCAGCTTTGTACTCCAATTAACGATAACAATTAACTCTTTATTAATCTAAATCAGCCCCCTGCTTTACAATCAATAGAGACGAAGGTAAAAACATAAACTGTACACTGTTTAACAAAATTAGACACAGTCCACGCAGTCCACTTCATAAATCAAAAGAAAAAAAAAAAGACCAGAATGAATTATCTCATAACAAACAAAACCCAGAAATCAAAATCCAAAATTTTGTACATACAACTCAACAAAAGAACCAATCAAAATTCTACCAAAAAAAGAACAAACCTGTAGGTTACATGTCTATGAGAAACAGAACTAAAAGAGTAGTAGAAATTTCCATTGATTTGTTGATCATCTTTAACAAAACCCGATTTCTCCATTATTTTTCCTTCTTCCTTCAGAATCAACAGCTCTAATTATGACTTAAAGTGCTAAGAAAAAACCGACTTTCTTCTATCAAGTGCTTAGCTGCTTAGTTGGGTGAGGATTGAGGAAGGAACGTGTCCGCCTGAATCGGGGTAACGTTAACGGCCCAATCTTCAGGGCTGATTTAGAGAAGGAAAAAAAAAGGATAAAATTGATCAAAAAAACAGCATCAGTTTCGAGATAAAGAGGCAAAAGCAAAGGCCAAGGCTCCTTGCAGGAAAAAGGAGAATAAACTTGTTTTCCTTTTTCGGTGTTTTGGCTGTAATTCCGTGGTAATGACGTGGCTTCTAAAGGAAACGAGAAAAGCTTAATTAGGATTAATTAATTAATCAAGGTCATTGGCATTGTTGAAAAATTGACGTTGTCGGGTTGGCAGCTGGGCCTTATCTTTAACTTACACTTGTCCTTGTTTTAGTCGTTAATAAGGGAATAAAAAACTTAGTAGTTAGTAGCATTCACATGAAGAAGATATGATATATATCAAAGGGTTATGATAACAGCGTTCTAAGGATATTTCTTCAATGATTTTATGCAGTTAACTGTTAGTTAGGGTTTAATGATATATTAAAATATATATAATTGATAAATTATATTTAAGTAATTTTTTTAACACAAAAAATTTAAAATAAAAATTAAATAATATTTAATCATACCTATAGAAATTTTTTTTGGAAATATACCTATAAAATGTAGACACAGATTAATTAAATCTTATTATATATAAAAATATTTTTTATTTAATATAAGGAAATGATGTATAAAATTGACTATTTATCAATATAATATTAAAAAGTGTTAATTAGTGATTAGTAGCATTCTTAAAATTATAGTTATAAAAATAAAATATAATTAATATATTTTTTAATTTAATAAAGTTATATATTAAATGTAAAAAAAATTTTAAAATGATAATTAATAATACTTAGGTGATACTTATATATATACCCATTAATGAACTCATTATTATTATAAAATTAAATATTAGCTAATTGTAAATAATATTTTTATATATTAACTAACTCTAAGCCTTGAAATTAAAAGAGGTTTGTTTGTTTGCAATCATTTTACTTTCATGACTGGCGACTCAGGGAGTAGGTGGATAATGCCAATTTTGTTGATAAATTTTGTTGTAGTAATATTTTCACTCCACAATCAAATTATTAGATTATTATATTCCTTGTGGCCCTGTGATTCTTCCTACTAATATCTAAATTGAGTTTGATCTTGTTAAAAGAAAAGTTCCGAATCCGACTTTGGACTAAACGTGGTAACACGTGTATTTTTATTATGTGCTGATTATATTTAAAATATTTTATATTTTATTTAAATTTTAATATGTTAGTAATTTAAATATATATATTTATGTTGTATTTATTTTAATTTTTTATATAATATTATATTTTATATTATTTTAATTATTTTTTTATATGAGTCAACCCCTTAACATCGTTTCTAAAGCAGCAAATGTAAACACACGATTGCACCGACGAAGCACTGTGCCCATGTTACAAGGGCCTGATAGGCTTTAAAAATCAAAGAAGAAAATATTTTTGATAACCGACAGCCACCACTACAAGCTAAAAAGTCTTCAAAAAGGGATCTAGTTAGTGGCAAATTCCAGGAATTTCAAAACCCTTTTTTTTTAATCAGGATTCACAATAGAGAATTGTTTCTTTACCTCTTTTATTCTGTTAGATTTTTATCAATTGGAATAAAGAATCTTATTCTTTTAAGTGTTGTCTTTAGGGGTTTGATTGTCTTTCTAATCCTTTTTCTTAATCATTTTCCACTATGTGCATCTTTGACACTTTACTAACTTCTTTCTTTCTCCTTGGTCCATCCTATGATTATTTGTTGTTTAAAGCAATGTTGGTGCTGACCAGTTTTGAGTCAAGAAGAAAGCCCCATATCGTTGCAAAGGATCGAAGAGCAGCTAAACATGAGAAAAAGGGAGGAGAAAGGTAGTATCATGTCTTTACAAGTTGCTGAGAAAATTAATATGCAAGAACAAAAGGCAAGAATCTACTCTTCATCTTCTTCATCTGTGATAAATTTACCAGTCCCAGGATTTATAGCAGCAAAGAAGAAGAAGGCAACATTGAACAAGACAAGGGGTTCGATGTCGTTAATGGGGATCCCTGTCTCGATGTTTAGTTGCGCTAGAGCTCCCTTCCCTGTAATAATTTCGCCTATCAATGAGAAAGCAATACCCAGCTGAGCCAATCTTCCAACGAACAGCTCATTTGCCTTTGTGAATCCGAACAATGGACCTGACAAAAACAATGGAATTGGTTAAGGTCCAGCAACTGTATTGGGACAGATACATTTCAAAAAATAGGCACAATCTAATACTGTATACCTCCTTCTTTGAGACCCAATGCGCCCCTGATGCCCTTGCCTGGCGGGATAACTGCCCCGTCAATCCCCGTAGGAGGGTCATCCACAAAGCGACCTCGGTCTCCCAAAGCTCCAATGGCTCCAAGGAGGGTGAAAAGAATGAAAAAGAGAAGAAGGGGTTCAGCTTCATAAATGGGTATTCCAGTCTCCAGGTTCAACTGTGCAAGAATTCCTTTCCCTGTTATTGCTTCACCTAGCAAGGATGCCTGCAAGATTGAACCATATTAAATTAATCAATCTACAGTAGGACAAGCTGACATTTCAAACAGAAGAGCACCAACCTTTAGGAAAAATGTAATTGAACATTAAAGAAGCATACCAAATCTCTCAACTGTCACTAGCTGATCATAGAATGAGGTTTTTTTTTAATTGAATCTTTCTCACTCGCAAGAAACAAAAATTTGCTTTAACTAAGTTAACTTACAAAGTAATAATCTCGTCCGGCTTAACATTGTAAAAAATTTAACCATTTTTAGGCAAATTGTAACAAATAATAATAGCAAATAGATACGAAACAGAAACACTGCTATCAAGGGAAAACAATGAAGGTAGCTAAAATCCCAGCTAGTCAAGTGCTAATTAAACCAAATATATTGCTTGATTGAAAAAAAATTCCTTTAAGGAAATTATACTTACAGCAAAGCCAATCATGGCAACACGTCCCACAAAGAGCTCATTTTGCTTGGTAAAACCAATCCCTCCAGATGTGCCAAAGATACCATCTTCAACCTTTGGCTTTGGTGCAGCAACCTTTTGAAGTAGAAAGATGAAAATAAGTAAAAAAAAAAAAAAAAAATCAAGTTGAACCCCATTAATATATACTAATGACATCCCAAAAAAAAAAAAAAACCCAAAAGAGAAATTTGAGAAAGAATATACCTTCTTGGGAGCTGCTTTGGTCTTTGATTTGAAGATTGCAGAAATGTTAAAAGCTTTAGATGAAGTAGCAACAGCGCTGTTACAAGGTAGTGGATTGAATAAGAAATGAGAGAAGGGTTTAGGCGCCCTTAATCCTTGAGCTTGAAAATGGAGTAAAGGGTGGTCTCTCTTCAAGTTCACTACATACCATTGGCTTGTTGAAACGCTAGTACTAGACATGAGCAGCATGGTTTGAGCCAGTGATTCAATTTTCTTTTCTCTGAGATATCTTTTTTATGGTTGAGAAGTTTCTTTGGCTGTTAAAACCGTTCCTTTCTTTGTGGTTTTAAAGGACAGAGATGTGGATGTGGTGCGATGGTTATCTACGGGCAATGACGGTGCCCACGTCGTTCTTTACTTGTTTTTGTGTTTCGGAGATGATTTCATGCAACCATTAACAAGTAAAAAAATTGAAATATCTTAATAGAAATTGTAGTACTATCTTTAAATATATCTTCAACTTGAACTTGGCAACACTGTGGAAAATTTTTTCAGTCTATTGAAGTGATCCACCTAATCTTATGGTGATTCTGTCTGCAAAAAATCTGTGGCGAAGATGCATAGGGATCCCTACGCCACATGTCATGAAGCTAATTTCTAGGGTCTCATTCATAGTTGGCTTTATTGGCTGAAACCGAGTCAGTCGACCAGTTGATGCAGGAGATGTGAGCCACACGGTTGCTGACACCTGCTCTGTTACTGTTCCCCCTTCATGAAAAAAGATACAACATGCGACAAAGCCACAAAGGTTTCCAGAATATACTGATGAGTGATGACTCTTTGATATGATTTGACAAGTTTTACAAGCATGCAGTTCACCTGGTTTTCACTTTTTTTATATGGGTCGAAAGCCCTCTGTCCTTCGGAGTCTGGGTGTGGGTGTGGTTTGAAACCCATTATTACTGACCCACGAGCCCAGTAGCTTACCAGGATCAAACTCTGAACTCTGATGCATTTCATCTCAGCCCAAAAGCATATGCTAAGGATATGGATTCAAGCCTGTCATTGTGGATTTGACTTCTTGTGCTACGGGAATTAGGACCAAGGAGGAGTTAGAACTTGAAAATCTTCTCCATTTTCATTCATCTTGGAGGCTCAAAATTCCATACTGTTAATAATGTAGGACATCAAAAGCTTGCTTCAATCTCAAGGGAAGGGTAGTGTGAAGAAGAAGCAACTTTCCTTGCTTCCTGATTACGCACTTCAATCTTGCTTCATTGGGGGGCCTTGAAGCAAAAGCCAGTACCAGAAACCAAATTTCTCGGGTACATGTGCATCACTAAAAGGGAGATCTAGGACAACTAACTTTGGTCATGCATTGCTTGAGGTTCTTCTTTTCTAACATTCATGGAATTCTCAAAATCTCCAAGGCCGAATCCAAATTTCAGCTTTAAAAACAAAGAGAAAAATAGTACAAGTGCAGATTGGTCCCTATTGAATCAGCTTGGCAAGTTGCCTGATATTATGTAAGTTCACGAAATCATTTGGAATTGTAAATAATTCACTTGCCGATTACTTCAAACAGTTCATACAGTTCCAAAGCGTAATTTTCTAACAAAATGACCGGAAATTTTCTTGTTTCGACCATGGAGTAGTACTTGAGTTGTATAGTCAATCGATTCGGTTTGACCATAAAAAATTGAAAATCGAATTAATTGATTTTATTATAGGAAACAATCAATTTTAACAACGATAACTGAACTAATCAAATCAATCAAATGTCAATCAATTTAATTAGTTAATTCGATTAGAACGGGTATTGATTAAGATTATTGGATTATTAGGTCTTGGATAGTGAGCTGGATATTGAATTTGGATATAAATTCATTTTATTAGTATATTTAATATATAAAATACTAAAAAAATTTAATTAATTTGATTGTTACCGTTAATAATTTTACTAATTAATAATCAATCAAATTAATTTATTAAATCAAAATAAAAAATTAAGATAACTATCAAATCTTTTTAACCAAATTAATCTAACTAAATCTCTTCAATTAAATAGATTTGAACCGCCATCTAACCTGTCCTTAAAAGAAAGCAGGCTTCAGGGGATACTCAGGAATGAACGCCTCAAAAGTGTCACTACAATGCCAGCTAACTAGGGGTGTGCCCCTTCTTCAATCCCTACAAGACTAAGCTGCGTTGATTGTGTTAAAAAAATTGGGTTATATCAATTGTATCAGTTTAATTGAGTCAAAAATTAATAATATTTTTAATTTAATATATATATTATAAAGTTAAAAAATTTTTAAATTAATAAAATCAGTTAAACAGACAAAAAATAAAAAAATAATAAAAAATTATTTTTATTTTTTAAAAAATATTATATGCGAA
The DNA here is from genome assembly GCA_038382065.1 of Adansonia grandidieri. Taxonomy (NCBI): domain Eukaryota; kingdom Viridiplantae; phylum Streptophyta; class Magnoliopsida; order Malvales; family Malvaceae; genus Adansonia; species Adansonia grandidieri. The sequence continues at coordinate 3,351,042 of JBBYHK010000001.1, read as the reverse complement.
GAAATTTAAATATTTAAGATCTTGAATCTATATTAAAAATATATTATTTGTTATATTTAATATTAAAATTTTTTTATTTACATATTTTTTTAAAATAATTAAAAATTTTACTGATTTAATTTTTAGTCTAGTTTTGACTTGACTACGGTATATTGCAAGTAGAAAATGTTAAAATTAGCCACCAGGATCCGAACTGCTAATTTGACCGTTAATTTGACATGAATGCTACGCGTCAGGTAATAGCTTACTAAATATTGAAAGACGAATAGCTTTTACAGTATCAACAGTTTTCTTGAAAGTTGAAAGACTATTACTTTGCTACTGAACTTTCACGTGGTTAAAAAAAAATTACACAAGTGAAAAGTTTTTTTTTTTTTTTTTCTGATATATAGCAGTTAATTTATACTAAGAATATAAAGCCAAAAATCAGTTGGAAACAAAAGAGTTTTTTTTTTTTTTTTTTCAACTAACCAAATTACATCCGACCCAACTGAGACTCCATTTTCATGCTTTTTAAGTCTTCCCGAGTTCTTTCGTCTCATTTACCCTCATGCGAACCTCTCATTTTTGTTTATTTTGGGTAAATAAAATTGGTGTGTAGATATGTAAATGGTTCAATCTCTTTTTTCTCTTTCATTAATAGGATCATGATCTAAGAGAAAGAATTTATAGATAAAGATATTAGTAGATCGAATTAGATTATAATTTAAATTTTTTACGTATTACTTACTCAAATTTATTTTTTATTTACCCAATTCAAGTAGACTACCGAAACTCTTTAATAAATTTAATTATAAATATTAAATTTTAAATTTATTAAATATTAATCTCAAATATCAAGATAAGATGTATCGTATTTTACATGACTTGTAAATTTATGATTAACATCGACGATAATCACCAATTATAAAAATTCAAATCCAACATCATTTATGGTGAAACTAGAGATTTTGAAGCAATGACCAATCCCTTAGTAACATCCAACCAAAGCTTTTTTTTTACTCATAAGCTACTCAGCCTCCTTTCTCACCATGAATGGCAACGGAGGCAATGACCTAAGATCTATACATAACTTTATGGTTTTGACTTGATATGAGTAGATGGCTTAGCTAGATGCTAGATGCTTGCTATTGCTCCTCTCCCACACATCCTATATGATGATGTGATGCCCCATCCCTGCATGGAATCATTAATTTGTATGACCACTGCTACTGGCATATAATTGGTTCCAATGACAATGCTCCATTATTGCCTCAACCCAACTTTATTTAATTGTATAACGTATATTCAAATTTAAATATAAATTATCATATAATATTATAATTATTATTTTATAATTTTAATTTTAATTTATAATATTTATAATAAATATTTAAAATAATTGATCATGATGATAATTATTAAATTTAAAATTAAAAATATATCTACAATCATAATTTTAAAATTTGTACGTTCTAAAAATGCTAAAGAGAATAAAAAATATATATAATACAAGTTTTGTGGCCATTTTGCACATCCATAAACTTAGCCACCTCTCCTTTTCTCGTTCTGGGGGCAACACTGCCGAATGATTGTGATTTTTGAACTATCAATATGAAAAAAGTTACAGTCTGGCAAATATCATCTGCATCATAAACTCATGAAATATAAGCCAAAATGCATGCCCCACCAGTACCAGCATTTGAATTATTGCTTGAAATTCACTCGGAATCTTTTTTGTTTTCTTTTTCTTATATACAAAGGCTTGTAAGATGTTAGGATTATTTAAATTTTGAATTCATACAGATTAAAATTAATATTAAGTTTCGAATATTAGGTTGAAAATTTCCAATTAATATTAAGTTTCTATTATTCTTATATATATATATATGTATATATATTTTAAAAATGGTGGGTACCTGATCATGCATGAAGTTAAAAATTTATAATATTGGAACCCTTATTCAATCTTTGACTTTTCATGCATTTTATGCACATATGTACAAGCAACAATTATGATATTCAAATAATTAACATCAATCAAAATTGCTTTCTGAAATCAAATTTTATAGAATTAATATTTAAATAATAATTATTCCAGCAATAACAAAAAAAAAGAGGGCATGCATAATTGGTCACTTTTATTAGAAAAAAAAATCTTATCATACCCAATTATTTGAAGGAATTATTGGAATACTTCTCATGGAAACATTGATCTAGAAATTTAAACTTAAGTCCATATATACAGGAAATTATTAAATGGTTGTAGAAGCCAATGGCATGTTCCTCGTCCAAGAGTTAGGGCTATAATGAAAGGTAAATACCAAAGACGACCTCTTTTTGAAATTGTCTCTTCTATCATTGCAATTGGAAAGTTTGAGAGCGACCAAAACTTTGGGTTACGAGCCAATAACAAGCCAAAAAATTATTGACGTTAAAATTTAAATTTTAAGTATTTTAAATTTTTTTTGTTAAAAATACATGAATAAACTAATTAATTTTCGGATTTCACATTATACCTTGCTTTTATATACCTTTGTTTTGTGATAAACCTATGTTTTCTTTAGTTATTTCTCCCATAATTTCCTTAAAAATTATGGTACAAAAGTTCTTGCAACTCACTAAGCATTTAAAATTTGTGGTAGACAACAAATAGTTCCAAAAAAATTACTAATCTCCTCAATTGGTTTTTGGTGACTGAATTGTTTATTTTGATGAATCCAAATTTTTATAATTAATTTGATTTGAAATCAA
>JBBYHK010000001.1:3295845-3307290 GCA_038382065.1 Adansonia grandidieri | reverse complement strand
TATAAAAAATACATATATAATATTAAAAAAAAGTTATTTAAAATTGTAAATTTTATAAAAAATATTATATTAATAAAGATTAATTTTTTTTAAAAAAATTAAAAACTAGTATAAATTAATTTAAATAAATTTAAATTATTTATTTATAAAAATAAATGAGATTAAATAAAATTTATAATATATGTTTTAAACAAAATTAAATTTAAATAAATATAAAAATAATATTAATATTATATTTAATCCGATCGAATTAACTGGTTCGGCCACGGTGTATTTGTGTGGCTTTAATGTCTCTCATTTCTCTCTCTAGATTATCTCGTTCTATTTTGCTTCAAATCCATCGCTTATTGCTCCAAATTTCCATCTCGAATTCGAAATTTAAATGAGGCAAGCCTCGATTTTCTCTATCTGTCATATGTTTTTGAAGTTTGTTTGATTGAGTTACTGTTTATGCTTAGTTCGGTTCAATGGGATTACTATGCTGTCTAGAGATGGCTTATGCTCCTTCCTTATCCGGTACGTTTCACTTTTTTTTTTTTTAAATTTAATTTAATGTTTTTATTTTCTAATTCATGAACATTGTATCTATAAGGAATGTTGGAAAAATAACGATATTTCAGTTCTCGACTGTTTCAATTTGTTTGAATTTCGACTGTTTATTTCTTCATTAAATTTCGAATTTGTTTAAATTTTAGCAACCGAAAGTGTGTGAAGAAATTAATTGTATTTTATTTTTTAATTTAATGTTTTGATTTTGTAATTCTCTCCGATGAACTTTGTTTCTATAAACAATGTTGGAAAAATCAAGAAATTTCAGTTCTGGACTGTTTATTTCTTTTCATTCAATTTCGACTTTGTTTAAAATTTTAAGCAACCAAAAGTGTGTGAAGTAGTTAATTCCATCTTATTTTTTTAACCCCGATTTTATTGATTGATTGATTTTCTTTTTGCCTTTGTTTGGTTTGATCGCAGTTTCTGTGGAATGCGTGAATATATGTAAGTTAACAAAAGGGGAAGGACGTGGAAGGTATTACTGTAGCATGCTTTCATGTGCTTCGAGAGCTCCAAGAGTCTTAACTGGATTCCTTGCCAGCACTGCTAATCCTTCTCATTCTTCCTTGTTTGCTTCCGCTCGCCATGGGAGAAGAAATATGATTAAACCCGTGAGTTTATTTTTATTTTTCCTTCTTAGTGTTTGTTGGATTCTTAGAATTTCAAATTTTTTTTATATAATATATCTTGCATTGGAGATGAGTTAGATTGATTTTATTTTATGACTTTCAAAAAAAAAAAAAAAAAAAAGATTTGAGTTTATTGTATTTAATGCATTTTTTGTTGATTGACTTAAGATTGATGTTGGGGTTTGAGAATATGATTTTGATTCTGGTAATCAGCCTTCCAATCAGATTGTAGACGGTTATGTATGTAGGGTTGTTTATGTTAGGTTGACAAATATGAAATGTTTTTCTTAGTTCAGATTGACTGTAAGTTGGTGTGTTTCTTTAGTGCGCGGAGTTGGTCAAAAGTTCCTTCTTAGTGTATGAATTTAAAAATTGAGTGTTAGATTAAGGGGGAGAACATATGGGAAAACTATTTAATAGGCAACTAAAACATGGCATTCTTTTCAATGCCATTTCGGAAAAATATGCTTCTTTTATTCAAATTAAAGTGCTTTATGTATGACTTTTATATGAACCACATGCATAGTTGCTAATTTTGTGCTGGTTGAATCTTGTTCCTATTAAGTTTATATCACGCTCTTGGTCCACTTGTCGTCCTTGTGGTTGCGCAAAAACTGGCTTAACAAAACAACATGAAGGAACACCATCTCCAGAAGCAGAAACAGAAACAGAAACAGAAGAAACGTTTCAAGTGCTGACAGCTGTCAAGACTGACTACAATGACATTCTCATTGTTGACACTCCTAAATCCAGGATGCTGCTACTCGATTCCACTTGTATGCTTTCTTTTTCTCTTCTTTTAACATTTATTAATCATTCAATTATTATAAAGCAGATTAATTGATTCATTCCCAATGCAGATAATGTCCATAGTGTTCTGCAAAAGGGTGATGACAAATGGACTGGATCATATTGGGTATGTTTTGAAGAAGCCTCTTCTTTTTTTCTTTCATCCTTTTCACTTTCTAATTTAAACATGTAATCTGTTTTTTTTCTCCTTGGGAACCCTATAAACCATGATTTTGAGATTGTACTTCAAAATGATTATCAGATAAGATGTTTCTATTCCACCGAGCATATGTCTTCAGTTTGTGTGGAAATAAGATTTTCTGAACCTCGTTTCCCTTTCTTTTGTTTTTTTTTTTGCCCCTTTCAAATGTTAGGACGAATTCGCTAGTTTGCCACCTATTGTTCCTGAAGGTCCCATTGCAATCTACGGATTGGTAATACATTTGATCTTGTCTGACCTGGATTTTTGTTCTTGTCAAATTGAATATAGATATTACCTATTTGAATTGGTAATTTATTTGTCAAGTTATGCTATATTGTAGGGCGGTGGAACAGTTGCACATCTGATGCTTGACGTATGGCCTTCGTTGCAGCTTGAAGGTTGGGAGATTGATCAAATAGTAAGGATAAACTTATGTTGAAAAGTGCATGATACACATTATCTAGTTTAGTTTCACTATAATTGTTTTGGTTGCACAATGATTTCCTTTTTCCATTTTACTATTCTTTTCTTGGCAAGAATTTAGTCTCCTATTTGACCAATAATATGTTTGGGTTTTGCCCTAATTCAACATATGAGTGCTTGTAATTAAACTCCATTGCTTACTGAGAATTTCTAACGCTCTAAACCTAAGAAACATAATATCTAATAATTTGTTCAATATTTCGTTGAAATATTATTTCAAGATGCATGATGTCTTTCTATGGATTAAAGAAGTTTTATTTCTCCCCATATCACGTTGATCCCAATTAATAGCTGCTTTCATTTCTCTCCATATCACTCCACTCTTGAGTGATTTGGTGAGTGACTTACAAGACGTACTTTAATGAGTTATTTCTCTTCTCTTGTGTTTACTTCTCTCCTTTGCATCCAATAGGAGTGTAGCATATCCTCTCGCAATGTCCTCAAACCTCAACTAGGTCATAAAAGCCAAAATTGGGATGAAATCTAAATGTCAAATGTGTTACAAACTAAAATTATACATAATATACCAACTTTATCTAATGCCCTTGATGGTTATTTTCTTTTCTCACCACATCTCATCTTACCACCACTGCCTATTTTTGCCAACCACATTTTTTTGCTCATCATTGGTTTCAATCTAACGACTGTGTTATCAATCTCATCGCTACCGCTACCAATTTTACCGTTGCGCCAGATGAGGCCTTAAATCATATTGGATTTGAGTATGTTTTTAGAGGAGTAAAAACTGTAAGTAAGCATTTCACTAAATTTGGCTTCATAACGGTTAAATATGATTGTTGATTTTGTTCCCTAATTTAAAAGATATTCTTGATTGGGGTAGACCACACGGGGCTTTACGCTCAAATGCAAGGATAGCAATAGTAACTTTTTAGAAAATTGATAATACTTATATATATAGAGAGGGAGTGGGGAGAGAGAGAGAGAGAGAGAGAGAGAGAGAGAATGGACTTGATATTTGAGTTTTAGGTTCTAATGAAAATTTCTCCTATTATCTTGTGTTTTAGCAAAACGATATGACACATTAGCATGGGTAAAAACATCAGTTGTCATCTTCTCATGCTGCCTCTAATTGGCCGTGTTTGCACCCAACATTATAGGATTTTGCATGCTAGGTTGTGCAATACAAGGGAAGCAAACATTGAGGAAAAGGTTTTGTAAAAGGTGGCTTTTATTTGTAGAATAGATGCCCTTTGTTCAACCACAATAAATCGTCTAACTTAATTTAAGTGTATCAATATGTTTCTTGAAAAGAAAGGAAACACGAAGCGAAAAGTTTACTTGGGGGTTTTTTTTTTTTCCCTCTTTTCAACTTTTACGGGTTTATTTGTTTTCCTAGATGACTCTTTAAAACTTATTTTACTTGGACTTGGAGTTGAGTGTTGGATATGCGTATGTCTCCAACATGGGTACACTTAGATTTTTCTAGGTTTTTTCATATATTTGGTGGCATAACCATGTTTGCCGGATGTGTCCCACATGAATGCTTTCGAGCAACATAATTTAAAACGCTAGATAGTTGACAATTATTAGCGTAATTGGAATGTTAGCTGATTAATTCTCTAGGAATCTTGAAATAATAGGTTTACAAGTAGCTGCATTTTTCATCTTTATTTTGACATTTGAATAGGGATCTGATTATGATGTACATCATAGTTCTATCCCCTTCCTTCCATGCCACTTGAAGCAAGTGATTAAGGTGGGATATGATTTGGTGAACACTGAGACGCATCTAGGTTTTGCCGTAATATTTATTACTGTCTTTTCAGAGTTTTAAACGTTTAAACCAAACTCATATCTAGAACAATAAAAATCCCATTCTTAATTCATTCCTTATTTGATGGATGGTTATTATTTCTTTTTTGTACAATAGTTAATTGATAAAGCAAGAGAATATTTTGGGCTATCCAATCTTGAGAGGTGTAATGAAGTTGGTGGTGGGCTTCAAGTTCACGTTAATGATGCTTTTTCCCCTGTACAACATCTTCTTGAAAGTTATGCTGGTGAGTTTTCAGTTTTAATTTTATGCATAAACATGCTAATTTCACTTTCTAATATCACAAACACACACGCATACAGAGTCTCTCTTTGGATAAACAGTTGTGTTTCACATGCTACCTTCTCTCTCTCCTATATGTCAAAAAGGCTATTAATGTCTAGCTTTAGGTTTATATGCCATTAAGCAGTTACATAACCATGATATTGGCTTTGATACCCCTTTGTTCTTAACTTGTGCAAACAATTTATACCCAGGCATCGTCGTTGACTTGTTCTCTGATGGAAAGGTTCTATCTCAGTTGCAAGAGGTATGATCTATTTGCCAATGACAAAAAGTATATAGAGATTATTTATAGATTTAATTAAGGGAAAATGGTGGGCTTATATGGAGTTATGATAGGGTTGAGGTTGAGTGCCGAAAATAAGGGATAAAGGGCTATTGTTCTAGTACTGTGAGCACTATCTGTGAAAAATAATTTTGGTTGTGTATTATGCTTCAAGGGTTGATTAATGTGGGTGTCATTTGGGTTTTAAAAGTAGACTTCTGGGTTTTATGGGATGATCTTCTATTGAATTCCTAGTGAAGAGTACAAAAATTGAATAAACAAGCAAATGTGAAAAAAGTACAAAGTTTATGCCTAGCTCCTTTATTTAACACCTAATGTTCATAGCTTCATCAATCATCAGATCGGTCTTGTTTCCTATAGAGTGAATACTCTTATATGCACAGACATTAGCCATTCCTAGTCGAACTAGGAGTTATCAAGTAGGGAGCTAATAAACCGACTCAAAGCAACATTAAGTTATAGATTAAAAATATATTAGCATAAGGAAAACCCAAATCCGAAATTTTAGACTCAAAACTTGTAATTTTTTAGCAAATTAAGATATTACCAAAATACCTGACACTTAAAATATAGGAAAACTGAAAATTAAATACATTCACTAGCCCTCAAACTCAAATATAAAGAAACATACAAGAAGGAATTGATGCTATTTATTCTTGCTCAAATATTGTCCTAAATCAGTCAATATCAATTAATGATCATAATCCATATTTTATAGGAAGTCCAACGTTCCCATGCTATTTCCCAATTCTAAATGGACTTGTTCCTGATAACGTTTTAGTCTCTTCATTTTTATTGAACGCTTTGTTGCAATTATTTTAGCCAACAATATGAGTTTATACCTCAGTAGGGTGTTTATAATTCTAGTTTACTTTTGGATTCTACTATGCCTTCTTCTCCTTTGTTATCAGAAGATGCCATCTTTTGTAGATAGACACGCAAAACCACTACAAGAATATTGAGAAGTTGAGTTCCATTGAAAGAGAAATCCCTCAAGTTTCAATTGATAAATTTTATTCAGATAAATGCCACAACTTTTTCGGTAATTTATTGAACTTTAATTGCCTAAGATGATAATCAGATCTTCAAAAATGAATAAGAATTGGCTAATGATAAAGGCAATCCAAAATGATGAACTTAGAATGATCAATGCCTAGGTAAATAATAAGATAAAGCCAAGCCAAAGAAGATAGGCTAAATTGTTGGCAAAAAGTGAATCATGCATGGTGTTATATAACACAAGGTGCCAGCCCAAATGAGTTGATGATTGAGCCCTATTAGATCATCAGCCATTACACAAACAATAATGACTTGTATGGATTGAAAGGCTCACCCTGGAGTTTCGTAGATGAAGAATTACCCATCTATACTGCATTTATTACCTTTCTCTGCTATTAGAAGTAAACTTTTTCTGTTGCAGTTGAAATCAACTTCTTAATAAGTTGAGGTTGATAATGAAAGCTGAGGGAGGATGGCATAAAAGAAAATGTTGGTTGTGAGAATCTCATGTATAGCTGAAAAGCCCATATATTCATGAATATCATAAAAAGAGCTTCTATGGTCTTATTGTTTTATGAATTTTCTTTAGTGTGGGCCCAATTTGATAGTATTCTAGTTGATGCAGATAGGAGCGTGTTTGTCCTTTGGAATTTCTTACTAATCAAAAGCGATAAAGTTTATGCTATGGTCAAAATGGAAACCCGATTTTATTGGTACCTATTGAGGAGCTAATTGTAAAGCTTCTTTGACTTATAGGACTTTAATCAATTGATACTTTAGGGAGTAAAGTGTTAAAAAGATTTGTATATTGTTTCTAGTTTATGGCATTCAAGTTTGATAAGTCCAATTTTACAAATTGTGAATTCAACTTTCTGTTTTAATTTTCCATCTAAAAATTGTTTGCATGTAACCCTAATGCACTTTCTAACTTGTAACTAGCGTGAACTTGTTTGCAGTTACCATTTCCATGTTTCATGTCTATATTTGACAGGTTGCAACATGTTATATAATTGTCTTTTTCAGGTTGAAACATGGCTGGAGTTAAGTGATAGATTGATGCCTGGTGGTCGCCTTATGGTGAATTGTGGTGGTGTAAGCGAATCATGTATAGATGGAAAATTACACCATCAGTCTGTTGATGATATTTGGATACAAAATTCTACCATCAGTGCTTTAGCTAAAGCAATTCCTGGGCAAGTATGTTGTTTGTTTCTCTGTTTTTCTTTTTTGTGGACATTATATTTGTGGGATTATTGATATTTTTTGAGAAAACGGGGTGATGATGCTTGTCAGGAAATAGTTTAGCACAATAGTTGAATTAGCTTGAAGCGAATGAAAGGATGGAGCCAGCTGAGATATCTAGCTTATGCTCGTTTTTTTCTTTTTTATTATTTAACACACTTGATAAGAAGTCCTTGAATATTTAGATTAGCACATGGGCCCCAAGAGCGAAAGTGAAACCTAAAATGAAACTGCAAATTGAATCAAGAAATAAAAGGTTGACTAAGACTGAAGGGAAACTAAATCACATTGAAGTCAAAGGTCCTATCTTGTATATATATAGCTCATATTAGCAAAGTTTCCCAATCTAAGATTATTACACAAAGCCTTACACTCACCTTCTTTTGTCTTGTATTAGTGGATTAGCACATGAACCCTGAAGTTGAATCAAAGCCTAGATAGAAACGAGAAGCTGAATCCAAAAGAAATTAATTGGATGAAAACCAAACTACTACATAGGTTGTAGTATTCTTCATGCTAGAGTCTTTTATGCCTTACTATGAAACACTAAGGAGCTTTAAGTTAATATGAAATAGCATATTTTTAACTAAGTATATTTGGTGGAAACTTATTGAAGCAGCCAACTTCAAAACTTGTCTAAATAGGTTATTTTGATATGTTTATGCTTTCATTTCACTTTAGTTAATGGTTACTAATGGTGTTTTGATTGTATTAAGTGCTCACCTGACTAACTACTGATCTCTTGACAAGTTTGAATGGCTAGGATTAGAGAGGTTCCTTTTATTGTTTTAAGTTTTGATTTATATTTTTTTTAACTCATCCATTTCCTCGGTTGCACAAGTTTTTCCATTCATAGTAGAAAGTCATTAAATTTAAAATCTAGCAGGTAGAAAACAAAGCTAATCATGTCATCTAGTCCTTCATAATTTGTAATCCAAAACTACTAGGAATTGAAATAATGTGAAGCACTACGTGCTAAACCCTAATATAAATCTAAAACATCATAGATAACTCTAATACTGTACTTTGAAAATAAGTAAGACACTAATAATATAAAATGACTATAAATCTAGAGGATCCTAAAATAGTTACAGTTAAACCTATAAATATAACAATGTACTAAAATAAAATCGTAAGCATCTTCTTCCCAACTTGCACGTTTGCACCATTCTCCTCTTGTTGGTAAAAACTGGTCCTTGAGTTTTCAAATATTGGAGGCGAACCGTGAATGCTTTGATTCCAGCAAACTACTTGAATAGCACTATTGTGAAACAAACATTGTCAAGAAAGCTACTTGCCTATTATCTTTTTAACACCCTTGGAATAAGTCATTGGAAAATATTTCACTAGATTTCTTATTTTTTGAGAGCCTTGAACTTGATTTTTATATAGAGTAGGGTAAAAGTTAATGGAAAAATCTTCACTAGGTAGCACTTCACTAAACTTCTCAGGTGCTTGGACAATCACAAACTCAGTGTTTTAATTTTTAGGCTCAACCTTTATATTTTAGTTCAAAAACTTAGATTTGGCTCTTATTCCCAATCTTTCATGTTACTCTCTCTTTTCATTTTCCTTTCTTCCTCATTGATGTTAACAATAACAACTATGGTAGGATGTTGCTTTGCTTCTCTAAACTTCTTGAATCTCCTGTACAATAAACGTAAACTTATCATTATTGATCTTGCTCTCCAACAAATTAAAGGAATAATATTGAGATTGGAGCCAAATTTTTGCAATTCTTCTTCACAAACGTGTTGACATTTCCCAGAAGTTTCTCATTGTAGCATATTTATATATATTTTAGATAAAGATGGTAATGAAAGGTTGATCAATAAAGGTTATGAGCATCATATTTATCAATCAATTAAAGCAACTTGTCCAAATGAAAATAAGCTCGTAGATTTCATGTTTAAAGTTCTAAATGAGAACACAGGTGGTGACACTTTTTTTAAATCTAGAATTTGAGCTTTATCATATTGAATTTAAAAATCCTACTAGAACTAGGATTTCAAGGATTGGGAGAGATTCTTGAAAATTGCTAGTATGGCAATGTTAATGTGGCATTAACAGGATGGCATAGGTCTGGTAGTGTTGTATCAGAGTTGTTGTGCTTTGGATTGGCTTGAAATAGCATGCTAGTCAAAACAAGCTGATATCATGACTTGATTAAGGCCTTCACCTGACCTAATATTTATTGGATGTGGAAAGTAGTTGGCAAGGTTTTGTAGGTAGACAAATTGGATGCTATGAGCAGTTCTTCAGCATTTGTTTTGGAATTTCGTGAATGGGTGGAAGATTTGACTTTCTTGGTTAAAATGTTCTTTTTTTTTTCTTAATGATGAATGGCTATAAGTTGCTAGCAATGCATGAAGAAGTGATTAGGCAATTGAATAGTGGCAATTACCTGTCTGGATTTGCTTTTGAATTTCAGACTTCTTTTGATATATCTAAATCTTTGGTCAAAATACTACTTATCCCAAAAATCTACAACGACCCATATATCAAATTGATGTAGAGCAAGTTGAAGAACAAGGGGAAAGAAGTAAAGGAAGTAAGATAGTTTATATAATTCATCATCAATGCTACTTCAAATTAAAATAAAATAAACTGCACCTAGACTAACTCTAAATCTTGACGTACATGAAATACCAAATATAACCGAAATGCCCTTTTACTTAAAAATAAGCAAAACACTATTTAATATAAATAAACTAAATAATTTGAAATATTCTACACTTATATAACAATTACAAATATAACAAAGTAACTCAATATAATTTAGAGTACATCAATCCCTTAAGCAATTAGTATTCATCTTGTATCATAATTCTTCTAGCAAATGTTTAGCTTAGGGTTGATCTTTATGTTTTGCAATTAAAATAGGATTTAAAGTGATGATAACAACAATTTTAATAATAGTTTTTATTAGTACTTAAGTTTATATCCGTATGTATATATGTATACATAAAATTATAAATATATACATGTGTATAAGTATAGAGAATCTAGAATGTGTTGGTAAATTAAACTTATGCACGATTCTCCTCAGAATAAATCATTATTGTTCAAGAAGTAAATGTTGTAATGTGGTGGTATAGTGTGCTTTCTACCTGGATTAAGCTAGACATTGATAGAGGAATTACCTAGCCTTGCATTAGACTAGAGTAGGGAGATTGCTAGTACTGTATAAATGTACACGTGCGTGTATATATATATATATATATATATATATATATCCATCTTAAATGTTGAAGCTAAGCTCCTCAAGTGATGAAATCAAAGACCCAGAGGTGAATTTAATGATGCTTGACATGCATGAACTTGACCATTATTGAACTTGATTTCAATAAGAAAATCAACAACCTAAAGCGACCCATTTGAAATGAGCTGGAGATATCTGAATTGATTTAATTTAGTGAACAATTTGGACTTAAAATGACCTAAACTCAAATTACCAAGTATCAAACCCAAAATGATCCAAACTTGAAACATTTTGAATTTCCTTCGAATGACCCAACTTGACCCACCTAATTGCCCCTTTATGCAAATTTTTTTGAATTTTGAATGTCGCTTAATCAAATGCACATATAAGGAAAAAGCCTTTAAACCCACAAAATATTTGAAAAATTTTAATTCACTCAAATATGGAAATTTAACAAGTAAAGAAGATGTTGTAATCTATGTACTAAGCAAATAAGATTCATATTTCCATTTGGTAACATTGTTGGGTGTTGTCTAACAAATTGTTTATCAATGACTGAAGAACATGAACTTCCAGTTATAGTTATCATAGATTGAAATATGATTAAATTCATGGACTATTTTCCAATGCCTGAAATTAACAATTATAGCAAGGTAGAATTTCTTAAAGGGAAGAAGGGATTGTTGCATTTTTGTGGTTGGCTTGGTTCTTTTTTTCTCACACTTGTCTCTTTTAATAGTCCTCAAAATCTTTATTTTTATTTTTTCTTAGATTTTTAGTAATTTTAAATTTATAATTATCTAAATGCTAGTCACAGATTGATGATTGTGATTGATTTAGAGGCAAGAAAGAGATATGAGAGGAGAGAGAGAAAGAGGAAGAGAATAGATAGAAAAGGAAGGGAATTCGGCTAATTTCATTCATGAAAATATCACTGGTATATCCATTATATATGTATAGGTAAATTCTCAGTACATACTCTAA
>JBBYHK010000001.1:3235704-3262406 GCA_038382065.1 Adansonia grandidieri | reverse complement strand
AGTCATAATAGATAATACTATATAAAAAATGAATTAAATATTAAATATTAAATATTAATACCATATATAACTTAATTCAATATTAAAAATTTAATTTATATTTTATATATGATTAAACTTGCTTATAGGTCGGGCCGAGCTGCAGCCAAAATGTTTTTAAAATCGCAAGCCTAGGCTTTTATTTAATGTGTCCAAATCTACCTATTTAAGCCAAAATTACCATTCATCATATTAAAGATATATTTTTTATTAATATTTATATATTTTATAATTAAATTTAAATAAAACATATATTATTTTAATTTAAAATCACTGTTCTAACTAGGTCGAGCTAGTCTAAAACAAAAAAATGAGAACCAAAGCCCAAGCCCAAGCCCAATTGGGTCAAGTGGGCAGTCCTACATTTGAGCAGGTCTATATATGATAAAATAATAATTTATCAAAAAGTACATCATATTATGAGCTTTGAAAATATCATCGACAAAGTATATTATTGATTTATCGCATTTTTTAATTTAATTAGTTAAACTCATTAACTATTAAGAATTTATGTATATTAACTGTAAAATTTTAAATACTTCTTTGAATATTATGATTATTATTATTATTATTATTATTATTATTATTATTATTTCAAGTAATGATAATTAGAATCTGATAATTGTATAACAAAATAATAAGATAAATTAAAAAATATGAAAGCTATAATAGATAATACTATATAAAAAATGAATCAAATATTAAATATTAAATATTAATACTATAAATAATTTAATTAAATATTAAAAATTTAATTTATATTTTACATATGATTAAACCTGCTTATGGGTTGGGCTTGTCGCGACTTGAATTTTTTAAAATCTCAAGTGCAGACCCTTATTTAATGTGCCTAAACCTGCCTGTTCAAGCTAGAATTATTTTTCATTACATTAAATAATTTTTTATTAATATTTATATATTTTATAATTAAAATCAAATAAAATATATTTTATTTTAATTAATAACTGTTCCGAGTCAGATTAGGCTAATCTGAAATCAAAATATGAGAACCCAAGCCCAGGCCCAATTGGGCTAAGTGGTAGCTGGATCCTTGAGCTGGTCTATATATGATAAAATAATAATTTATCAAAAAATAAATCATATCATGAGCTTTGAAAGTATTGTCAATAAAGTATATCATTAATTTATTATTTTTTAAATTTAATTAGTTAAACTTATTAAATATTGAAAGTTTATGCATGGTAGCAGTAAAATTTTAAATACTTATTTGAATATTATTATTAGTATTATTATTTTAAGTAATGATAATTAGAGTCTAATAATAGTATAACAAAGTAATAAGATAAATTAAAAAATATTAAAGCCATAATAGATAATACCATATCAACAATAAAAAAAATCACATGTTAAACTAACAATTAGTCTTAGCCATGAGCCAGATGACCTGTCCATAGGCCAGACAGCCTATCCAACACAATAGGCTCGGCACGATCAAGCTTGGGTCTTAGATTTTAATTTTCAAGTATGCTGGACCTAAAACAATATTTTTTAAATAAAATAATATATTTTATTTAAATGTAATTATAAAATATGTAAATTTTAATATAAAAATAACTTTTTAATATTATGAATAATGATTTGTACTTAAATGGGTCGGCCAGGATAAATTTGGTCTTGAGCTTAGAATTAAAAAAATTTTTTGGGCCATGGATAGGCCTATAGAACCAAACTAAGATTTTTTCGGGCCAGATAGAGCCAAATTCATGCCTAGGCTTAGAATTCAAAGTTACATAAAATTGATTACATTTAACATAAAATAAAAAAAATGATGTAAAATATACTCAAACCCGAACCCGACCTGAACCCAAACCCGAATTGGCCCGAACTTGAATTAACCCGAACTGAATTGACTCGAACCCAAATTAGCCTGAACCTGAATTCGCTCGAACCCGAAAAAACCTGAACTCAAATTAGCCCAAGCCCAAAAAAATAGAAACCCAAAATGACCTATCCCGAACCCGCCCGATTGTCAACTCTAAACACAATGTAGAAAAAATTAGTTAAAAGTAACACATAAAACAACATGAACATGATAAAAATACACAAACATATAAAAATAAAATGAATTAGTAACGTGTAAAATTTTATACAAATTTATAACAGTAATAATAATTTTTTATAATTGTTTAAGTATAAAAAATAACATAAAGATGAAACCATAAAATTTCTCTTTCTTCCCTTTTCTCTTTCTTTATCTCTTTCCTTTTTCTTCCCCTTCCGTTTCACAAGATCGATTCCTTTCCCTTTCTTTTCTTTTCTTTTCCTTTTTCCTTTCCCTCATATCTTCCTTCTTTTGTCCTTTTTTCCCTCTAACTAGGCCAAAAAAATGTCACATGTCAACATGGGAAAACAATTGAGCTATAAACTTTAACCAACACTTTGCATATTTATTCTTGTATCTTCTTTTAAAATATAGCTATAGATTTTATCTAAATTTTTACCATTGGGCATGATGCATGCTAATATCATTAATTAACTAGCATTAACACCTCGTTTACACTAGGATTTTTATTTTATTTTTATAATTTTTTATTAATAGTAAAAATAATTTTAAGCTAAATTTTATTAAGTTATAATTATTTTTGTATTTTTAGTTTTAAATTTTTATAATATTAATATTAGCCTATTACCTCGTTTACACTAGGATTTTTATTTTATTTTTATAATTTTTTATTAATAGTTAAAATAATTTTAAGCTAAATTTTATTAAGTTATAATTATTTTTGTATTTTTAGTTTTAAAATTTTATAATATTAATATTAGCCTATTATATTATGTTAATTGTGGAAAGTCAATTTTAGATAATTGTTTAAGGTAGGATACAAATTTTAAGTTAACATTCAAGTCAATGTGTGGGTGACTTATTTAAATGCACAATTTAAAAAATAAAACAGAAATAGGAGAAAACTTATTTTTCTCGATGGATCGAATATGGATACTAAATTGACTCACAAGTTAACATATAGTTCAACTGCTTTAAATAGATCTTTTAAAAATAAAACAAAAATAAAAAAAAAAAACTTTTTTCTCAGTGGATAGGGAACATATCTTAAATCGACCTCCTAGTGAACGTCTGAACTTTCCCTTTTGAGTACATTAGTTAAACTTTAAATAAAAATAATTAATAAAATATTTTTTTTAACTTTCCTCAATTGGTTGGATACAAATTTTAAATCGACATATGAGTTAACGTACTATCCAACAACTTAAATATATTATTCAAAAGCTAAAATTAATTAATTGATTATGATAATTAAAAAAATATGGGGTACTTGAGATACTGAGCAAAAATAATTGAAATGACATGACATAGAAAATGATTAAACACACTACAACTATTTGAATGTATCAAAAATCTATATAAACCTACGATTGATATGTAAAAAACTATGTGATATATAATCCTTTCAATATGAAAGAAACCACTAAGGTGAATACATTACGAACACAATTTTTTTCCTAAGTCGAATCACTATGACAAATTATATAATATGTCATGAATTGAGACATGATATGAAAATAGCATGAACAAAAATTTTTTCTAAATTGAATCACAATGATAAACTATGCAAAACATAAATGAATTGATACATGACACGAATATAACATAGAGAAATTAATTAAAAGCAATATGACAAACCTTTTTAATTAAACTTGTTACTTTATCTCCTATTTTGTCACATATTGAAACCTTTTAGTCAACTTGTTCATTAAGAATAGAATTTTTTAATTAAACTTTAAGTATAGGACTTTTTATATATGATTTTTTTATTAACCTTCAACTTAAAAACTTTTTAAGTAGATTTTTCAAACATGGAATTTCTTGATTAAACTTTTACGTATAGCATTTTTAATTAAACTTTTATACATGGAATTTTTAATTGAGCTTTTTTAATTCAAATTTTATATGTACATTTTAACTCAACTATGGAATTTTTAATTAAACTTTTCACATATGGAATTTTTAATTAAATTTTCGTATATGAAATTTTCAATTAAACTTTTAATTATTATTATTTTTTTTTGCGTATAGAATTCTAACTTTTTGTCACACACAGAATTTTCAATTAGAATTTCTACATGTAGGATTTTACAAGTGGATTTTTTCAACAAAGTAAGATCAAAGATGAATTTTCAAAGTTGTTTCCAACTAATTAGGAGTAAAGTTGAATTTTCAAACATATTGGCAACCATTGGATTAATTTTTGACTTTTTAAACATATTGGCAATATTTGGATTTTAATCTTGACTTTTCAAAGCATGGGAAAAAATTAACTTATTTGCATGCAAGGAATTAATTAAATAGTTTTTTAAGCCATTTTTTCTTTCATGCATATGCCATTATCCTACAAATGGCTAAAATGATTGTTGCAACATGGCCGGATACGAATCCTAACTAGCATGACTTAAAATTGCAGATGTTCCCCTTATTGCTATATATATATATGTATTTATATATCATTATTTTTTATTATTCTTAAGGGCTCATATTATTATTAATATTGTTTTTTATTTTTCATGTTAAGGGATTGAGTTGTCGAGATGAATCACTCACTTGACTTAACCTTAAATAGTCATTACGAAATGATCATTTTTTTGGAGTCACCACCAATCTTATTTTGGCCAGGTGAGATTGGTCACTTGCTGGAGTTCGTAGTTCGAGGGTTATGAAATTCATAAAAACAAACTTCACAGTCTACGCTCATACCAGAGATTGTCTGAAATGGTCCTGGAGTCGTTATAATCACAAGTATGGATTAACCTTCCCGTGGTGCTTGGTAGTCAGTATCTTATTAATCATGTGTTAACATAAATTTGATTTTTATTCGGTTTCAATATTTGTTATTAAATTATAATTCTCGCATTTCTAAATCTTCATAAAATAAATTTATTACTCTGTATAAGAAAATCAGGTTTTTAATGTTTTCAAAGAACAAAACATCTTTCGCATCCTTCTAGCAAACCCGAAGAATATAAAGGTTTTCATCATTCTCTTTCGTACCTCGCTAGAGAGCTGGTAAAATACAAAATGCTTTAAAAATTAAATATCTTTTGGACTCTACTCAGAAACTAAAGGAATACAAAAGGTTTTATTTTTTAAAATTCAAAAAATCTCGATTTTCATTTGAAAAAAAGATATCTTATTATTAAAATAATTAGTAGAACCTCTCTCATATGTTGAGAGATTCTACATACGATTTTAACATTGAAGATATTTCCCTAATTTTAGAAAATTCTAATTTTATTTAAGTACTAATGTATAAAAAAATTCCTTAGGACCCGATTTAGACAAAATGTACTAAACCTGACTTTAAAAACCCTAATTTTGTTGAAATAACCAACATGTCCCCCTAAAGTACACCTTCAATGTACAAGCATCTCGGTGACCCTAAAGGACTGGATTATAAAATAAATTAACAAAATGCTCTTAAGGAGTACCTTTGACATATAAGTATTTCGGTGCCATAAAAGATACTAAAACTTTATAAACAAACGAACCTATTCCTACTATACACCTTCGGCGTAAAAGTGTCTTGGTGATCATATAAGACTTTGGTTTTAATGTAAATTACTAAAATATCCTTAAGGTCTACCTTAGACATAAAAGTATCTTGGTAACCCTAAAAGACTCGATAACTTCATAAAAAGATGAACCTATCCCTACTATACACCTTCAACATATAAGTATCTCAGTGATCATAAAGAACCTAGTTTTAAGGTAAATTACTAAAATATCCTTAAGGTCTACCTTTGACATAAAGTATCCTGGTAAGCCTAAAGGACTTGATATCTTTATAAACAAATGAACCTATTCCTACTGTACATCTTTGACGTAGAAGTATCTCAGTGATCACATAAGGCTCGATTTAAAAAAAAATTACTAAAGTACCCTTAAGGTTTACCTTTGATATAAAAGTGTCTCGGTAACCTAGAGGACTCAATACTAGTATAAAATGATAATTATACCTCCATGGGTAACTTGCATATCAAAAGTGACCTAAAATACAAAAATTACTAATAAGTTCTTGAAATTTTTAAAATTGCATTTCATACCCCATTGAAGAATTAGAGGAATACAAAAAGTTTAAATAATTTCTACACCCCTCTGGAGGACCAAAAGAATGCTAGAAATATTCTTAAAATGTAAAAAATATTAACCTTAAAGTAAAAAGTTTTTATAAGTGATCACTAAAATTTTCTAACTTTGCAAAATAGTCTTTACATGAAATAAACACCATAAAATAACATAAAACACATTACAAAAATCATGAAAACCATACCAAGGATCAGATAATTAATTCGGCCAAACATTTATGGCCCTAGAATAAAAATTTTGTTATTTTGCAAATAAGTCCCTAAATTTTCTAAAATTACAAAAAGGTCCTAAATGATAAAAATGCATAAAACATATTTATACATTTTCAAATAAGCATGAAAACACTTTCAAAAGTTTCCACAAGCAACCACCCAAACATGGATGGCCTTGGAATGAAAACTTTGCAAATTTGCAAATGAGCCTCTAAATTTTCTAAAATCACAAAAAAAATCGCCAAAATGATGGAAAATGCATAAAAAATATTTATACATATTAAAATAAGCATGAAAACACACCTAAAGTTGTCTACATGATTCGACCAATCTTGGATGGCCATAGAAAAAATTTTACAATTTTTGTAATTTAGTCCATATATTTCCTATAATTACAAAATTACCTAAAAAATCAAAACATCATAAAATCATTAAGATCAAATTCAACAAAGCTTGGAATCATCCTTCCAAGGCCTTAAAAAATTGGAAAATTTTTTTAAGCCCCTGCAATTTTTAAACTTTATAAAATAGTCCTAAATCTTATAAAACATGAAATAATATTTCATCAAAGGTCACAAATATATTCAGCCAGCATATACATCAACTGAAACAGTTTTATTCATCACAAATTTTC
Source organism: Adansonia grandidieri (assembly GCA_038382065.1). Classification (NCBI taxonomy): domain Eukaryota; kingdom Viridiplantae; phylum Streptophyta; class Magnoliopsida; order Malvales; family Malvaceae; genus Adansonia; species Adansonia grandidieri. The sequence continues at coordinate 3,255,403 of JBBYHK010000001.1, read as the reverse complement.
ATGAATATCAGTATACATACATGTAATAATTTTTACCAAGCATAAATACGCATAAGAAACATTATAAATAATGAATAAATCAACATTAAATAATTAAGAAAAATAACATAAAAATATAGGCATGAAAACTCATTATTTATATCCATAAACTTGAATTAGTTTGATGAAAATCAAGCTACTTTTAGCGAAAATCAAATTAAACAATAAAATTAATAAACTTTAATCGTAGCTTTCCTACTTAGCCTTTCAACATGGATCATAATCCATGAACTCAAGTGTTCACAAAACTCACAGCAGGGATGAAAATGATGGACAATGAAGAAGATAAGTAAAAATTACCAAATTTCTACATGAAACTCTCTTAAAAAGCTTGAAACTTGAAACTTCTTGAAACCTCTTTCTTCTCCTTTTCTACTTATTTGTTAACTTTTTTTTTTCATTTTTTTTGACTTTGACAAGATTTTAATTAATAATATGTCTTTATGCATATTGCATCATTCATGACATCATCCAGCCCTAGAGAGTTTTGGGAGATATTTATATAATATGTAAAATTATACCATAAAAATTAATTAAATAGATCAAATTGTAAAAAATAAAAAATTATGTATTTAAAATAACATTTCATATAATCAATTTTAATTTAATCTAATAATAAATTTAATTTTAATGTTCAAGAAAAATAGACATTAAAATTTCAAACTTGTAAAATTTCATGAGAAAAAACCCTTATCGAAGAAAATTATTTTATGAAAAAAATTAAAACTTATAAAATAAATTAAATTTTTAAAAACTAATTTAATATTAATTTAACAATAATATTTTAAGAATTTAAAAATAAAAAAAATCTCACCAAAAATTTATAGAGTAGAAAACTCCATATCTTATAAACTGAAAAATTCTAAAAATATGTTCAAATTTCATAAAAAGAATTTTATTCATCACATTAATCAAAATATTAATTTATAAAAATAATAAGCATAAAAATCTAAAGTTCAAAACAAGTCTACCGAAAATTTTTTCATAAGTATGATAGCCATAGCATTGTGAAAATTCAAATTTGAGTCCTAAAATTGACAATTTGACACCTTATGGTAAAAAATGGAACATAAATTTTTTCCTGAATATTTTTGATTATTTGGAGTGAGTATCAGCATAAATACTACATGAGTACATATTACAGTCAACATTCCAAATTTTATGACAAATTCACAAAAAATTCCTAAAAATGGAAAATTTGATCTTAATATTATTTACAGAAATAGATTTTAGAATTTCAAAAGAATAAAGGTAAAAACAAATTTTTTGATGCTAATATTGCATAAGTATTGATAAAAATATATGACAGTCAACTAACAAAATTTCAAGAAGAGGTCTAAAAAAATTACTAAAAATAAGAAATTTATCCATGATATCATATGAAGGAATAAATTTCAATATTCCAAAAAAAATTAAAAACTAATTTTTTTTACCTTGATATTTTTCTTTTTTATTCGAGATTTATTCTCCACGACCTTTGAAATGGTGATTTTTCTACATGTGCATTTAGATATGATTGAACAAGTCCTAAAAATGTTCATCCCACCCAAAAAAAGTTTATCCTTACCGACGGTCATTAAATTCATGGTCTCGAATTTTTTTTGACTATCAGGGAAGAGGCTCGGACAAAATTAACGTCTACAGCTGCCTCTCTTTGGCCGTTACTAAGAATAAAGAATAAGAAAAAGGCCAAATAAACACATTTTGTTTAGGCCATAAAAGCCTTTTTATAAATTTTTTGTTTTTGTTTTTCGTTTTTACATATATATATAACCAACTACATCAATTTTTTTTTACAGTTAAGTGCCCATTTCGTAGCGATTGAGTGATCAGCTACTTTTGGGCTTTTCAAATTCTTGGTGCTAATTTCTATTAAACCAAAGCCATCATTTACTTTTAGGCTTAATGCCAATTTTGACAAGGATAAAGCCATTAGCTACTCTAGGGCTTGGTGCCAATTTAGATTAAGCTGAACTCATTATCTACTTTTTGGCTCATTGCCAATTTTGATTAGGCTAAAGCCATCACCTACTTTTGGGCTTAGTGCCAATTTCGACAGAGACAAGCCATCATCTATTTTTGGGCTTAGTTCTAATTTCAATAGGGATAAAGCCATCAGCTACTCTTTGGCTTAGTTCCAATTTTGATTAGGCCAAAGCCATCATCTACTTTTGGGCTTTTTACGATGAATGCTAATATCAACTGGCTACCATCATGGCTAGTTACATCAAGCTTCATCTTTGGCTTTAATTGTAGATGCCAACATTGACTAGCTACCATCCTAGCCAGCCACATTGGGTATTCATTGCAGACTTCGGATGTCACCACCAAAAGCTTGTGTTAAAACCAAAATTTTAAATTCTTTATATAAAATGAGGCAAATATAGAGGTAGGTATGAGCATGTAATGTCATTTCCAATGAAACGTAATATTTTATGCTACAAAAATAATATAAGAGTTTTTCTTTTCATATGTTTAATGAGGCCTCATCAATCTAAGCCTCATTGTTGCCAATTTGTTTTCTTCTTGATGGCTTGCTGTTGAAGGTTAAAGTGTGACTTGATGTTTGCCCCTTGAAACTCTTTTTCTAATCTTGATTTCAAAAATTCAAAAATTATTCAATTTTTTTGAAAAGTCATTATATATCAAATTAGTTTCATCAATTCAAAGATACAATTTATCTAATTGGATAAATATTTGCTCAAGGCATATTTGTAAACTTCTATTAAAAATATGAAAAGTATCATAATTATCAAAATTTTAGGATTTAAGGAATGAGATCACTTTCTTATTTTAACAAGGGGAAAATCTAATTGATAAAAAATATGGAAATTACAAAAAGATTTCAACCATAAACTTTCTAATATCAAGGGTATGGACATGTCATCTTCATCTTTTGATGTTAAAATTTTTTTTATGATTGATGATCACCATTTGAGACATTTTTGAATAAGATAAAGAAATGAATTTAAGGAACAAATAGGGTGGCACTACTAAAATTTGATTTGAAGCAATTGGTTCAACAAGGTCTAGGTTTATCAAGACCAAATTTAGGTAAGGGTGTCTTTCATAGTAATTGCTTTGAAAGGCAAACAATCAAGTTATAACATCCATTTAAACTTTAAATACAATAGCCTGATAAGTTTTAAACTAATGTTAGTAAACACCATATCTCAAGGGGTTAATTTAGAAGGCCTTTAGTAAGTATCAATTCCCAAAGTTGGTCATAAATATTTTGAAAGGTTATCTTAAATCAAATCAATATTAGGGCATTTAACTCAACTTTTTGCTAAAGTCATGAAATTTTTGTAAGTTTGGAATTATTTATGGATCAACATTGAAGAGTTCTTTTTTCTTTGGCAGCTGCTTTTATCAGTTTATGAGCAATTCCAAAGCCTTTGAGTTTGTTCGAGACTGTGGTGTTTGGGTTTTTACTCTAGAACTTCATTTTTTTAATTAATTGCCCTATCATATTCTTGAGTATTTAAAAATCATCCAAAAAGATGAATACGAGAAAAGCTTCCTAAGAATGGCCTGATAACTCAAATAGCTATGTTTGATCAAAATGGACTTTGTTACATACGTAATGTAAGCCATGGTTCTTGGTTTAGAAAGAAAGGATAAATAGGCCTAAATCAAGTATTTTAGAGTAATTGAATCAAGGATCATTTCCCTTCAAAAGGAATTGAATCAAATATGTATTTCAAGATGAACCAATCTTTACTTTTTTATATTTTTTAAATTTTTAATTTTTTTTGCTTTTTTTTTCTTTCTTCACTGTGTTTTTCTTCATTTTTTATTTTGAAAGAAGTTAAAATTTTTTATTCGTTGTTTTGAATATTTAAACTTTTTTCGGTCTTTATAATTTACGTCATGACATTTGACCTGTTTTTCTTGCAACTTTAGATTGGAATTTGCCTCTTTTGATCTTAAAGCTTTGCTTTACTTGCACCCCACTGTGAAGGGTGATCCTTGATTAATGTTCAAAGAAATAATAAACCATCAAGCTCAAAAGACTATAAAGGGATAATTTTCCATATTTACGAAATAATAGGAAAGGAGAGCCATTTATCATTTCAAGCAAAGCCATTTGAACTGGCAAGCATTTTACTAGGGAAAAAGGTTATTTTCTTTCTAAAATGATTTTGAGTACCTCAATTACATGATGATGTAGTCAATTTTTAAAGTCACAAGGTATGGCACTTAATATTTTTAGTTTTATAGCTTCCTATGGATCATGGTTATGGTTGAGCCTTTGAGAGAGAAAATTAAATTAGCATGGAAACACATCTTGGATTTTACATCCTATTTATCAAGTATTGGATTAAAAACATTTTATCCTAAAAGAAAAGGTGTTTACTTTCATTCTTCACAAATCAAGGATTTGGAGAAGTGTCATGGTAGTTGTAGTGAAAGGTTATCTAAATAAGAAAGATCTCAAAATTACTATCATTATTTCAACGGATGTCGAACTATCAGTATATGAATCTTTTAGGAGCATAGCCTATTTATTCAACCTTCAAGGAATCTAGAAAAATAAAATTTGGGTTTAAAAGGTCTATGGTGGTAAAAGGTCTATAGTTGAATGCCTTGGACAATCGCTTACCAATGGTAATCACCTACCAATGGTATATATGGAAGTAAAGGAGTTTCTTAAAAGAGTTCAACCTAATTTTTTTTTTTTTAAATATTCTCATTATCCTAGACACTGGAAGTCATTATTAACAAAATTCATGACAAAATGCATACTATTATAAACCAAAATTTATAGTTTCTAAAAAGAAAGATATAGAGTTTTAAAGTCCAAATAGAAACTACCCTTGATTGGCATACCACTATAAGGTCCATGACCTTTGGACCAATCGGTAAGCATCCACTAGCTCATAGAATTTTGCTATGTCAATATTCCTAAAAACTTGTACTTTGCTTTTGAATGCATTGCAATTCTCCGTGGAATGACCTTTTACCCTTTAGGATACTTATATATGACACTCGAATTGTACCATTTCGTGTAAGAAGGTTTCTTAGACTTTGCTGGGACAGTGGAAATCATTTACTTCTGAAACAGCAAAGGGAAAAGCTCGGTATAGAAAATTAGTTGGGCATGATATACCTTTATCTTTTTTTTAATGGTTCTCAGAATCGCTTGAACTATCTCCCAGTCTCTTTCTTTTTTAAAACTTGAAGTCAAAAAAGTTAGTATAAAAAGCTATAAGGTATAGGGACAAACCTATTAAGGTCACTGCATAATGAAAGGCTAGGGGCGAGGATCCTATCCCAAATGGATTTCCACACTTTCTCAACTCACCATGATCTTGGCTTCCGACAGCCATGAGTTATTGGCATTTAATTATAGGATCATTCTCTCTTCTCACATATGCCACCTAGCTAGTGTCAATGAGCTTTTCTCTTTTTATGCCATGTTCAATTCATTCTAAAGCAAACAAAACATCTAAAACTTGGGGAACACATTTTTGACTAATTTATCATAGCATAGAGGTGGCAAAGTATCCAAGAATTAGGTGTGCATTTCTCTATTAGTGAGAGATGGTTAAACATGCAGTTACATCTTTCAATCTACAAGCGTATTCTTTGTAGCTCTTATTAAGATTATTTTTCATGTTTTAAAGGGTTCCTCGATTTGGAGCAATTTCCAACCTATGTTCATATTATCAAAAAAACACTAAAGCCAGATCCCTCCATGTGCTCACTTGTCTTGTTTCTAATTCGAAGTACCACTCTAGAGCTACCCCAGTCAAGCTTTCAAAAAAAACATGGATGAGTAATTTCTCATCTATGGCATACCTAACCATTTAATGGCAATATATCATCAAATGTACCTTGGCACATGTGAATCCACCATACTTTTTAAACTTTGTACCTTTAAACTTTGGTAAGATAATCAAATCTGGCACTAGACTAAGATAATCAACATGAACACTACTATAGGGCTTATCTTTCTCTACGGCCTCTAATATTTTTTTTCAAGAAACTGTAAGTTCTTTTTATTTCTGCTTTTGCTAGTGTTTCACCCTGCTACTTATGCCTTCTTTATCTAGGTAAAAAACTATTGATTCCTCTTGTATGATAATGATCTTGCATTTGCCCCTTGTAGAATGGTATGAGAGTTAATATTAATGGCTGGTGGTGAATTAGGTGGAGGTATTTTGTTTTACATCTTGGGTATTCACCATTTGTGTGTCTTAAATATTGGCTAGTGATCCTGTTGCTCACATTTCCTTAGTGCCATAGCAAAAATGGTGGTATTACTTTTTAACTGTAGGCAAACTGACTCCCTTATCCTGAGTAGTTCCATCGAACTTGCAATTTTTACTTGTATTTCTCACTGATATGTAGTATTTTTTATTTAGTGATTTGTGTTATTCACTTTAAATGAAAAAAAAACTTAAATTGGTTTGCATAAATACACATATACCCTATTAAAATTAATTTTTATCATTATCTACAGATGTAAATCAATGATGGAGAAAGATTACTTTATGAATTAATGAACAGATGAATGAATAAATGAATGAATGAATAGTGAGTGAATAAATGAATAAGGCAGCATCTGATAAGAAAATTAGATGTCAAACAATGGGCTAAGTATCAGACATGGAGATTATTGCAGAGGCAAGAATATGTGGAATTCTAGTCATAATTTAGCATCGTTGCTTCATCAACTAAACTTTGGTTTATTCATTGTTGGCATACAAAACTATATTTACAGTTTCAAAAAAAGAAACAACAAAGCACTATTTTTGTAAAGACTTCATTTGCTAGGTGTATTTGTGCTTCTAAGGAATCTTTACAAATACTCATCATTCTTTTTGAAATTCTATTTACAGAGCCCACTAAGTAGTTGTCGCCATATACCCCTTTTTTTCTTTTTCTCTTTAAACAACTCGAAATGGGTGCACATGACTTAAAAATGTATGATTGTGGTGGTGGTCGAGCCTTTGAGTTATTTCATGATTGAGATTTGGATTAGGTGTAATAATGTGAAGGGGGAGAGATCATTCGAGCAAATCACTCATCCAACTAGTCTCTAATAGCCACCGTGAAGTGGCTGTAAACTTGGAGTCTCCATCAATCATTTTAGGCTAGGCAGGATTGAATGCCTATAAAAAATAATATTCCAAGTTATGAAACTTGAAACATCAATTTCAAGGTCTACAAAGTTTAGAGATTCGTTGATTGGGTTCGGGAGTTGGTTACGCATGGGGATGGACTAGCACCCCATGATGCCCAAAATTAATACCTACTAACTATGTCTCACTTTAGTTTTAGCTTAATCGGCTCTATTTAGTCATTATTCAGAAATAATCCCCTTTTTATTCATGAAATTCTTTGGGAAATGTAATTTCTTGTTTTGAAAGAAGATTAATATCACTTATGTGCAGTTGACGTATAAAGAGCATAGGAATTTTTATAAAAATAGTTTGTCAATTAAATTTTAAAAATTTAGATATTCTGTATTAGGCACGAAAGAGATACCAACATAGAACATTGCCTCATAAATTTCTTTGAAAACAAGTTTTAAATATGAGTGCATGATCACTACAAAAAGAAAACATGTTCCTAAATTAAAAAGAATATAATATATCACAAACAAATAATCACTAACAAAATGTAAAAAAGAAGGACGATCAAAATGTATCTCATAATTATCTTTGATTATTGAAGAATAATCAAGATGAAAATTTAGAGATAGGTCTGGATTTGGTGGTAATTTGAGGAACGAAAAATATTTTAATCAAAACAATCTAAGCATTTGGAAGAGAGAAAATTTTTAGATTTTTGGAGGTAAAAGCGGTGTTGGAGTATTCCTTCGGAGAGGTGGGTTTAGAATATCCCTAAAGATAAAGTTATGAAAATAATTAGAACTTTAAAAATATCTGAAAGAGAAAAATCAAGTTTTTGATGGAAAACAGGGTTAGAGTATCCCCTTAAAATGGTAGGGTTAGAGTATCCCAAGAATAGAAATCTTTGATAATTTGAGGAAGTAATTAGGAATTTCAAATAAATCCAAGAGAGAAAATTTGAGTTTTTTAGTGAAAAACTAGGGTTAGAGTATCCTCTTAGAATGGTCAGATTGGAGTATCCCCAAAGATGAAAATTTTTGGTGATTTTAGAAAATAGTTAGCTTAAAAATGAGGTATTTTGAAGATAGAAAATTGAAGATTTGAATAAAATATGTTTTGCCTTAAGCCTTGATCCAAGCCTAAGAGGTTTGCACAGTAAGGGAACCAATTGGATGCATTTTGAGACATTCAAACATCTCTATAGAGGTGCTCCAAAGATTGGGCTAAAAACATGGGTAGCATTATGTCATCTCCCTTCTCGAATCTATTTTAGGTTCATCCAAAGGCTTCAAGGGTAAATTAGGTATTGGTGGAAAGGTAACTGGATGATGACTAATATAAAAATATTTTAAAAATCCTAGAAAATCATATTTTAGGTGAAATTAATTTTTAGATTTTGGCCTATTAGCAGTGTGTACAAGGGAAAGGGCATGATGAACTTTAAAGAATTGTTTTGAGCTCATCAGGAATTATTAAATTGTAAACAATATTTTTCTAGAAAGGGAATTTGGCAAACTTTTTAGGAAAAATATTTAAAAATTTTAGAAAAATCATCTGAGGTGCCAAAATGGCCTAAACAAAACATGCTAGATTCAAGGTCCCAAACAGTAAAGGTTAAAAAAATTAAAACTCTCTTATCTAAGATGATCTGAGGGTGAACAGGACACTTTTGAAAGGTATTTTGATGCCTTTTAAGGGCAAAATATCAAAAAATTCTAAAAACATCATTTATAACTTGAAAATAAATTTTCAAACTCGAACTATGGTGCTGCCAGAGCAAAAATAAGGGGAGTTATTCAGTATTTTTAAGTTTTTTTCCAAGGACAGACTTGAATCTAGGACATTCGAATGTTTGTGATAGAAAGGAACAAAAAAATATGGGCCTCATGAGTTCATTCCACAATCACGAAGTAGTTTGGGATGATGAAACAACCCATTAACCATTTTACTAAAGAGTGTATTGGACTCAAGATCAAGGCTTAATACTTTAACAAAAGAAAACATCATTTTATTTTAATGAATCTAGACTTGGAAATTTAGTTTGTCACCAAGATTGGAGGACCAATTTAATCAAAACATTAAATCTATCCTAGTCCCCACTATTTGAAAGTAGCATAGACTTAACTTGGGTTTTTTTTTTTTTGAAAAATTAGATTTTTTATAACAAACAAGCATTCAATTTTACAAACAAATGCATAAAGATAAACAAGTATTGCACATGCAAACACATGAAGATAACATTTTAACATAGAAAAGGTAACAAAAATGCAAGGAGATGACAAAAAAAATGCATAAAAGTGACATGAACATATTTAAGTGAAGAAAATCATGCTAAAATTTTTAAGATAGCAATTTTATGCCATTTAAAATACCAAAAAGTGCATGAACATATTCAATGCATGTTAGGAAGGACATTCAAGCATGTGAAAAATAGATGAAATATGACAGAAAATTATGAATACGAGACTATTTTGATGACAGAATGAAAAAGTAGAAGTTTAGCCTGCCAAGCAACACCAAGGCATCAAAAGAACATCAAGATCTTAAGACTACCCATAACTAAAGTAACAATAATCCATAAGAGTTCTAAGATGGTCATGGCAGCATAAATGGCTCATTAAAATGATGAAAACGATGAAAATAGAAAATATATGGAATAAGGTAGAGAAAATTTACCAAAAAGCTTTAACTTTCCTCTTTACTTGAAGCAATGACTTTAAGCTCAGTTTCTTTCCTCTTTTCACTATTATTTAGCAAGAAAAAGATGAAAAGAAGAAGCTTTCTGGTAATATTGATGATGATAAGGTGTTTTCAAGTATAAAAGTGTGTGAAAGGTTAATTTTTTAAAGGTTTTCTGGTGGTGATTTAGGGAACTACGAGAATGAAGTATGAAGGTCAATGGAATAGTGTTTTTGGAAGGGTTTTTGGCATTGGAGATTGCTAAAGGATTTTTTTTAAAGTGGCTGGAAGAGTTTGTGTGTCTATTCTACTAAGCTAACTTTTTCCTTTTAAATCCAAGAGTTAGTTAATGCTTTTGGGAGACAAAGCAAGGGGTATTTTTGATCTTTCATTCAAGTAATAAGGGACATCTCCAGCTATTGTGCTCAGTTGGCCTTATTCCCATTGGTTTTGCCATGCAAAGTAATAGGGCAGAAATGCTACAATAGTTTACAAATAGAGGTTTCCTTGGCATGCCCTTTTACAACCATATATTTCATGAAAATGAACCTTATCATTAGCTATTTGAGCTTGAAAAATTTGTCTAAGTCCAATCATGAACCCATAGCTAAGGCTTGACATGAATCACGATGATATTTGGTGCAAGAAACATGTTTGAATCATATTTTCAACAGCTTAAAAATGGCTCAAATTGGGTAAATATGCCTTGGTGTATAGATACAAAACATTCTGTATCGATAGACAAGGTAACTTTTATGCATGAATATCGATACAATGAGCTGTATATTGATACTAAAAGAAAAAAAATTGTTTCTAGCCTTGAGACTTGAGGCTCATATTGATACTTTATTAATTTTTATCGATATTCATGCTTATGTATCTATACATGTTGCCAAAAATTATAATTTTAGCTACTACCAATGTATGTTTTGACACAGACATACTAGGTATCGATACCATATGTTGATACTGATACCAAACCTTTTTGTATTGATACTATATGTGAAAATTCAAATTTTTAGTGATGTAAAGGCCCTATATCAATACTTATATAGCAATATAACTTGTAAGTAACTTAAGCTCTTTGAATATCTCACCTTGGTCACAAACAATAGAAAATTAACCTGTGTACTTATTTGAATGACTTTAATGACACCTCGAATAGTGACCTTTAATGCCTTATTTTTCCATTTTTTTAATATGACCCATAGGTATTTCTTATCTTCCCTAAAAATTTTTTTGCTTGGTGCTATATCATCTAATAGTGCTTAATGACGTCACACCTGGCAATCATCCCTAGCTTATTTTTTCATTTTCTGATTCCATCATCTTTCAATTAAGTCTTTAGATGCCAAAAGTTGGTCCAAACAAAATAAGGTGTCTACAACTACCCCTCTTTAACCATTTGCTGAATATTAAGAATAGGGCAAGGATAAATAGACACTATTTTGTTTGGGTAGGATGGTAGTTTCATATGCTTGCAAAAAAATAAAGATTTAGTTAGTGTTATGTTGAGACAGGCCAAGTATATCTATAATAATTCTAATAAAAGGGAAAATTTTAGTGAGTTTTATAGGGTTTGACATCTCTACTAGGTTATTTCTTAGGTTTGATCCTCCAGACAGGTGCTATCAGCTTGTGTGGGCTTTGACTTGATTAGCATCTGGCTCTTTGTTGACTAAGGTAGGTTGTATCCTGGGTTTGAACCCCCGGCCAGGCACCATCAGCTTATGTTGGCTTTAACTCGATAGCATTTAACTCTTTGTGGACTAAGGTAGGTTATTTCTTAGGCTTAACCCCTAAACAAGCACCACTAGCTTATGTGGGCTTTAACTCGATAAGCGTCTAGCTCTTTAGACTGAAGTAGGTTGTTTCCTGAGTTTGACCCCTTAGATAAGTGCCACCAGCTTATGTGGGCTTTAACTCATAGGCATCTAGCCCTTTATAGATTGAGGTAGGTTATTTCCTAGGTTTGACCCTTTAAACAGGTACCACCAACTTGTATGGGCTTTGTCTCGATAGGTGTTCAGATCTTTACGAATAGAGATAGGTTGCTTCTTAGGTTTAACCCTTCAAATAAGTGCACAACTTGTGTGGGCTTTGATTCGATAGGCATCCAACTCTTTATGAACTGAGATAGGTTGTTTCCTAGGTTTGACCCCTCATACAAGAGCCATTAGCTTATGTGGGCTTTGAATAGATAGGCGTTCAGCTCTTTTTAGATTGAGATAGGTTGTTCTTGGGATTAACCCTTCAAACAGAGCATCATTAGCTTGTATAGGTGTTGATTCGATAGGCTTTCAATTCTTTGTAAATTAAGATAGGTTGTTTTTCTAGGTTTGACCCCCCAAACAGGTGCCACTAGCTTGCATTGGCTTTGGCTTGACAGGCATCCAACTCTTTGTGGACTAAAGTAGGCTGTTTCTTAGGTTTGACCTTCCAAACAGGTGCCACCAACTTGTATGGGCTTTGACTCGATAGGTGTCTAGGTCTTTGTGGACTGAGGTAGACTATTTCCTAGATTTAACCCCTCAAACAAGTGCCACCTGCTTGCATAGGCTTTGACATGTTTAGCTATTTATAGACTTAGGTTATTTCCTAGGTTTGACCCCCAAGCAAATGCCATCAGCTTGTGTGAGCTTTGACTCAATAGGCATCTAGCTCTTTTTAGACTTATATAAGTTGTTTCTTGGATATGACCCCTCAAACAGGCACCACCAGCTTGTATAAGCTTTGATTCGATAGGCGTCTAGCTCTTTGTAGATTGACGTAGGTTGTTTTTTGGGTTTGACCCTTAAATAGGTGCCACTAACTTGATGGGCTATGACTCGATAGGTATCCAATTCTTTATGGATAATGGTAAGTTGTTTCCTTGGTTTGACCCCTCAGATAGGTACCACCGGCTAACGTGGGCTTTAACTCGATAGACATCTAGCTCTTTATGGACTGAGGTAGGTAAACATCCTATTCTTTAAGGATTAAGGTAGAAAAAATCATCATGTTTTTTGAGGACTAATGTAGGTAAGCATCTTGCTCTTTGACGACTAAATGAAAGTGAGTTTACATACATTTTTTGCATGATTTTTAATGAGCTTGTAAGGTCAAAGATACTTACATGAGGCTTTTTGGGGTTTTCCAAAAATAAGAAATTATACCTTAAGTTCCCCAATAATTTGGCTTCTGTATGTAAGAGCCGATACCTGAAAGATGTTACATGTTGTATAATGCATAGGATGATGCAAGAGTGATGATTTTACATCTAATCCGATGATCAATTTTGGCCTTCTCTATTTGTTTTAACAAGTTTGATAAGGTGATCCCATGGCCGGGATTGACCAACCTTGTTCTAGATTTTAGAGATTTTGAATGCAAAGTTGTCCATTTAAGGTGCGGATGGCTCATGATTGTCGAGATAATCCTGAGTTCACATTGCTTATGATTAAGGACTTTTGTTGCATTGAGTTTACTAATAGGTATGAGGGGATTCTTTGGTTAATTATTATTCAAAAGGTGTTTTTAGTGGTCTGAGTGGATTATTCTAAATTTTAGTTAAGGATGACAATTTAAAAAGAAATTTTGGTCCTTATCTTTAGGTTGAAGTTTACTGGGAAGAGGTTTTGAGCATGTTTTCAGATGTGAAGTCCAAAGGCGAGACCAATTGTGGCCCTAAGAGTTCATTCTTGGTCTTTAGGCATGAAAAAAATTCTTATCTTTCCAAGTAATGCTAGAAAATCATGTTATCAGTTCCATTTATTTATCAAGCATTGTTAATTAAATGATAAACATGATGCAACATAGGATACAGGAGTTACAAAAAGACTGTAAGAAATTAAGTGATTGTATTTCATTTAAAAAAAAGTATAGGTTATGACAAATTATAGGATCACAAAAGATTTTAAAATACAAAAGAATTCAAAGGGGTTTTCCTAGTTGCTTAGCCTTTGATGCTAATGACATAAGTCTGCCACTGGGTGCCTTTGAAAACCTTTCTCAAGCAAATAATCCTTTTGATGTTGGCCAACTCATAAGAAGATTCTTCAAATTACTCCATGGTGGATAGAGGCCTCAAAGTTAGGTAGTTTTCATTTTCGGGAGCAATTAAGGATAAGATTTGGTGGGGTAGGTTTGCATAGAAAACGTGAATTAGGTTATGATTTGGTGTTTTGATCAGGGTTATAAATGTAGGGTAAACTGGTTCTCAACTTGGATCGAGTAAGAAAGTTTGATCACTTAAGCTGCCATTTCAATTTTTTAACCTAAGGTAGCTCTTTTTTTTAAGAATGGAATAAGAAAGAGAAATAGGATGGCCTTTCGGGTTTTCATACCAAAATCCTTTTTGGGCATAATATTTCTGGACAAAATCAGAGTTCATAGGGTTGGATGGCCGATGCCATCCATCTTGGTTAAGATTAAGGCACTTCTGAAAAATACACGTTTCACCATGTATAGCCCTTCCCAATTTGGGGTCTATTTTCCTTGATCATCTTTATGGATTGAGAGAATTTGTTTGAGTACTAAGTCATCTTCTTCAAACTGATAAGGATGGACCTTTTTTGTTATAGGTTCTTATCATGGGTTTTTAATACATCAGCCCATGACAGATGGCTTTCATTCTTTTTTCTGCAATGAGATTGAGCTGTTCATATTGGTTCTTAACCCATTAAGCCTTTTCAAGTTATGATTCCATCAAGACACTAAGAAAAGGGATTTTAATCTCAATAGGTAGGATAACTTCTATCCTATAAACTAAGGAAAACAGGGTTGCATCCGTGGAAGTTTGTACTACTATGCGATAGGCATGTAATGCAAGAGGTAACTTTTCATGCAAATCTTTGTATGACTTGGCCATCTTGTTGACTATCTTCTTGATATTCTTGTTGGCAGCTTCAACTGCCTGTTTCATTTTTGGATGATATGGGATAGAATTACAATGCTAAATCTTAAACTGAGAACAGGCTACTTGCATCATTTTGTTTTTCAGGTTGCATTTATTATCAATAATGATCTACTTGGAAAGACCATGTTCGAAAGACCATGTCTATAAATGATGTCCCATTTCACAAATTTGCACACAATAGATTTGGTGACATTGGCATAAAAAGTTGCCTCTACCTGCTTGGTGAAATAATTTGTAGCAACCAAAATGAAATGGCATCTATTAGAAGCCTTAGGGGTAATCGGTTCGATCATGTCCATGCCTCTTACGGAAAACGGCCACCGGGATATCATAACATATAGAGGTGTCTGTGGACATGGATTTTGTCTATGTAGATTTGTCATTTGTGGCACTTTCGTGCATAGTCAATGCAATCATTTTCAAAAGTCAACTAATAGTAGCCTTCTTTAAGAATTCCTTTATAGGCTTATTTAAGAATTCTTTTAGTTTTAGAGGCATCTACATACTAGAGTAGTACTTGATTCCAACCTTTTTTGTACAAAATTTCACCATCTAAATTAAAGCTCGTAGCTAATCTTCGGATGGTCCTCTTATTAGTTTTGTTAGCACTCTTAGGATACTGCTGACCCTTGATGTACTAAAAGATATCATGATACCATGGTAGGCCATTTTTCTCTTCTTCGACATTTTGACAATGTATTGAAGTTGAATAGATGCTCATCTAAATAGGATTAACATCTGACTCTTGATTGACTCTGAACATGGATGACAAAGTGGGCAAGGCATCATTGATTTAATTTTTTTTCCCGAGGTAAATGCTGAGAGTAATATCATTGAATTCTTTTTTGAGTTCTATGATCAAGCTCCCCTTTAGAATCACACATTTGCCATTCTCCTTTCAATTGGTAGATGATAAGGGCAGAATCTCCAAATACTTACAATGTTCGGATGCCCCTTTTAATGGCTGCTTAGAGTTCCATGAGTAGGCCTTATATTCAGCTATATTGTTGGTGCAATCGAAGTTTAATCTTATGGTGAAAGGGTAGTGGTTTCCATCAAGCAAGATAAGAATTACCCTAATTCCATCGCTAACGTGTTTGAAGCTCTATCAAAGTACATTTTCCAAAATGAATTGCACTTGAGAGTGTTCTCTACCTTTAATATGCATATCAAGCCTTTGTTAGGAAATTCAAAGTCTAAAGGTTGATAGTCATCTGTTGCTTGGCTAACTAGGAAGCTTGCTATTGCACTACCCTTGATGGCTTTCTGGTTCAAATACGTGATATTGTATTTAAAAAGCAAGACTTTCCACCTAGCTAATCTCTCTAACAAGGCAGAAGCTTCACATAAATACTTGATAAGATCGAGTCTGGCGATTAGCCATGTACTATGGTACAACATGTATTGTCTTAACTTATGGGTTGTCCAAGTTAGAGCATAATATAGTTTCTCTATGGTTGAATAATTATTTTCATATTTTGTGAACTTCTTGCTTAAGTAATAGATAGCCTGATC
The DNA here is from genome assembly GCA_038382065.1 of Adansonia grandidieri. Lineage (NCBI taxonomy): Eukaryota > Viridiplantae > Streptophyta > Magnoliopsida > Malvales > Malvaceae > Adansonia > Adansonia grandidieri. The sequence continues at coordinate 3,239,188 of JBBYHK010000001.1, read as the reverse complement.
CTTCTTACCTGATTCGTTATGCTGACCATATACACAGCCTATCGACTTATCGAAAACTAATAGGTGTAGGATCAAAGGTTGACTGAGCACTAATGGCACAAGTATCGAAGGATTCAAAAGGTAGTGTTTTACCTTATTAAAGGCTTTTTACCATTCTTCATTCCATTCTCTAGTATGTTGTTTTTAAAGTAGCTGAAAGATTAGATCGCATTTATCGATCAACTAAGATACAAAACAAGCTATGTAATTTAATCTTCCCAAGAAACTCTTTACTTTCTTTTGAGTTCAAGGTGGAAGCAAGTTCTAAATGGCTTTGACTTTCTCGAGATCGACTTTTATTCCTTTTTTTCTTATGATGAAGCCTAATAGTTTGCCAAATGTGACATTAAATGTGCATTTTGCAAGATTTAACTTGAGCTAGTATTAGTGAAGCTGTTGGAATTGTTTTCGCAAATTACCCACATGTTCACTCTCTTTTGGTGATTTAGTGATCATATCATCCACATAGTTCTCAATTTCTTTGTGTATGAGATCATGGAACAATGTTACCATCATTTTTTGGTAGGTTGCCCTAATGTTCTTGAGCCTGAAGGGCATCACTTTATAGTAGAAAGTGCCCTACATGGTCACAAAAATGGTTTTCTCCAAGCCTTCAACTACTATTTTGATTTGGTTATAACCCAAAAATCCACCCACGAAGGAAACTAGAGCATTTTTTTGTAATGTCGTCTACTAGGGTATTGATGTGATGTAAAGGGGAATTAGTTTTTAGGCTAGCTGAATTTAGGTCCCTATAGTATACACACATCTGCACTTTACCTTTTTTTAAGGAACTCGGACTATATTGGCCAACAATTCAGTATATTTGGCTACTTCAAGAAATCCTATCTTAAGTTACTTTTTACTTTTTCTTTGATTTTTAGAAGCATTTCTAGTTTCACCCTTTTAAGCTTTTATTGTATGGGATTACATTTGGGTTTGAGAGGAAGTTTATGGACCACAATATTGGTGTCTAATCCAAGCATGTCTTAGGAAGACTAGGCAAATACATCCCAATCTCAGCAGGTCTAGAGGTATAAGGTTCTCTTTAGAATACTCTTCAATCTTCACCTAACTGGCATAGATTAGCTGCTCGAAATTGATTTTTAAAGTTTCAATATGAATATTCATGTCACCTTCATCGGGACACTTGAAATATGGAAAAAGAACAATATAAATGGAAAAAATTATGTAAAAAAGGTCTTAAAGTTAACACAAATAATCCAATTCATAATGCTTAATCATTCTCATTGATAATACTTAATAAAATATGGCCATATAAAGGATCTTACAATGCTTTTAGGTGAAAGCATATAAGTTTAGTTCATAGCATTACTTTAAAATAGACTTAAACAATAAAGGAATCTTAGCTTTAATCCTAACACTCAAAATGAATCCTAAGGGCACAAGCTGGTCTCTTAGTCCATCATTGATGTCCCTGGCTCATCAATTGCATTAATAAAGAAATCCTTAAATGCCTTGTTTAGTATGAATATAACATTAGCGGAGCTTGTATTCACATGTCATCTTAGGTGAAAACTTTCTCGAAGTGACATATCTACTAGTTGTTTATATCCCACTCCTATTCTAACGAAGGGGTTATTCTTCTTTCAATGGTTTTTTTAGCGTGTTTTTTTTTTGTTGTGCATTGGGCTTAAATCCTAAACCTTTCTTATTAATTTGCTTAATAACTTTGAAGGCTTTGGTAATCCCTTAAAATTGTTTTTTAAGTCTTTTTTTGACTTGGGCACCTTTGCCGACAGTTAACTTTAGACCCATATAAGTGCTCTTCGATGGGCGAGGCTCAATCTTTGACAAGACATAAGTGGCGTTGACAAACTCAAAGGATTGAAATAAAGATTCTGGGACATCATCATTTGGTTCGATATATGGGGCATTGGTTGAGGTGGAAGGAATGATATCTTCTTTTTCTCCAATACTGACAACTTTGTTCCCAATGATAAATTTAAACTTTTAGTGCAATGATGATGGTATTGCCCTTACAGAGTGAATCCAAGGCCTTCCTAATAGGCAGTTATACAATAGAACAATGTCTATCACATGGAAGTCAACTTCATAAGTATATAGGTCAATTTATGTTTCCCATAACATTTTTGTAAGCTCTATCGAATGCTTGCATAACTGTACAACTGTTTTGTTTATAAGATGTGTCAGTGAGGAGCTTGTTCAAGCATGGCACAGGCATCACATTTAGAGCTGACCCATTATCAATAAGCACCTTGGGCAACATGCTACCTTTGTAGTATATACTGATGTGAAGGGCATAATAGTTTCCCCTTTCTTCATGAAGGATTTCATCATCATTGAAAGATATGTAATTATCGACTGTAATGTTGCTTATTAGATGATCCAACTAACCTATAGAGATATCGGGAGGGATATAGGCCTCATTCAAAACCTTAAGGAGGGCATTCTTAGTTCAAAGCAATGATAACATAGATATCTTGGTGAGTTGCTTATTCAACTGATCAACAATGCTATATTCACTATGCTTGATGGACTTAAGGAATTCAATCACCTCTTTCTCACTCATTGGTTCCTTGACAACTGTCGAATTTGATTATTTGGTTGCAGACTTCCACACTTGAGGAGCAGGATTAGTATTCTCTTGCTAAGTTTTTCTTCCCGATGCTGCTATGTGTAACATTGTTCATTCTGAGTTAAGTGGTTTACCAATGAAAGGTCAAAATTTGCGGCTTGCTGACTAGATTCACTAGTGATCAAGATTTTGCTTTTATAATTCCAAAGAATCGTTCTATTGTCTTTATAAGGGAAAAGGGATGAAAGTTGAATGATCTCTTTGGCACGAGCTGAATAAGGGTAGCTTTGACTTGATTTATTGTCAAATAAGACCAATAGCCTTCCACCCCTATAAGAGGGATTGCTTTTTCTTTTTCCACAGTGTTGACAGACAGTATTGCATTTGCAGACTCAATATGTGAGGTTCATTTTTTATCGTAGAATTCGATGCTACACTCATTCATCATCCTTTAAACCATAACATGAAACTTTTTGCATATTTGAATAGTATGGCCATGGACATTGTGGAAATCATAAAAGTCATCGGCTCCAACTTTCATCTTTTTGACCCCATTAACAATTCAGCTCACATCAGGATGGCAGACCAAATTCATTGGCGTTCTAACATCTTTTATGTTTTTTATGATCTTGCAATTCTCTTCAATAGCTATTCTACTTACATCTAACTCAAAACGAGTTTAAGATAAACTGGCTTTAGTACTAGATTTCAGTTATTAACTAGCCTTTGTTTTTCTTTCCCTTTGCCTTTGCAGAATCTTTTTTTCCTGATTCATTTATCATGGTCTCATCAATCATTCCATACAATACGACTACGTTCGCAAAGCTTTTCAGGAAGCTTTTTGCTACCTTCTCATAATAAGGGCTTGTCATGTGTCGGTCCATC
>JBBYHK010000001.1:3190213-3235604 GCA_038382065.1 Adansonia grandidieri | reverse complement strand
GATTTTTTTGCTCTAATCTTTATTGTCTAAAACTATTTTGCCCCTTACAAAAGCTTGCCAGACCTTGCTTATTGGTGTTTTGATTTCTCTAATGCTTCTTTTGATCCAATAACCTTTTTCATTGATCATTGCATTCACTCTTGATTTGACATGGTTAAAAAGTGGATTGGCTCCAACATTTGGTCCAGGCCCTTGTTTAACCTTTATCACACCTTTTTTCTAACAAATAAGGTGCAATTCTCAATAGAATGACCTTGTGCTCCAGCATGGTACTCACAATAGGTATTCTCATCGTACTACCTATGGTACAGTGGTGATCTTGTGTTTGTAAATACTGGGGCAACTAATTGACCTACCAATAAATGAGAATAGATCTCTTTATAAGAGCAAAGGACTGGCTCAATGTGCTTATTTTCTTGGGGTGCTTATTAATTGTTTGGAGCTCTTGCATTGTTCATGTTGCGAGGTTATGCATTTTGGGCCATGTTTTGAACAAGATTCAGTACAAAGCACATTGTTGAAGTGAACCTGGTAGCATGAGTAGGTTATGTGCTAGTGATTAAGGGTTACAACCTGGATTCAACAGGTTCGAAAGGTACACAGCCTTCATCAGATGTGGATTTCAATTGAACCTGGCATGACTTTCATTAATAGCATTCACTTCATTCTCCTTACCTTTATTTGTTGACTTCTTGATTGCCCTAGATGATTCTCTAATGGATATCTTGTCACTTTTGGTAGCATTATCGATCATTTTATCTGATATAAGCATATCAATAAAATTTTTCATGGTATTTCGGCTAGCCTTTCGTAGTAAGGAGCTTGCAGGGTGCATAAACATGACTGTTATTTCTTTTTCAGTCAAACAAGGATGAACTTGAGCTGCCTCCTCTCTCCACCTCTGAGCACATTGCAGAAAGCTTTCAGAGGCTTTCTTTTCTATGTTTGTAAGGGAAAGGCAATCTGGAGCCCAATCAGATACATTTTGTATTGGTCAAGCAAAGTGCAAGCTAGATCTGCCCACATCTAAATTCTCACAAAATCAAGCCCTATGTACCATTGGATAACTGCCCCAGTTAGGCTATCCTAAAAGCAATGAATAAGTAATTTCTCATTCTCTTTATACCCAGCCATTTTATGATAGTGCATGTGAAGGTAGGTAATGGGGTCAGTAGACCTATTGTATTTTTCAAATTAAGCACTTTGAACTTAGGCAAGATAATGAGACTCGATACCAACCCAATAGATTTTGCATCTATGATCCCAAATTTCTCACTTCCTTTAATAGCTCGAATACGTTTCTCTAGAGACTGATACTTGTTTAAATCTTCATCATTTTTTGAAGACCTCTTTGCTTTTTCTTATTCCATTTGCTCATCTGAGACTATAGGCCTATCGGCGAAGAGCCTTAATTTTGAAATCCTTGGACCAAATGGGATATTGCTATAGGGTTAATGTAAATGAATGCTTAAGTTGATGGGATATTTGCTGTTGGAGGATGCTATCCCTACAATACCCCTTCCTTTGCATTGGTGGCTTCAATATCGTTGTTCAAATTATTTTCAAGATTAGCCAGTTTTTTCCTTACATTGATGGTGCTTGTTTACCTCTTTTCATTAAAAGCCTTGAATAGTAGCTTAGTCAATTCTATAATCTAAGCCTGGAGTTCTTCATTCTTATGGAGTGATTGCTTTAGAGACTCTCTATAAATAAGTTCAAGTCTCTCAATGCAGGCTTAATGATCATTTTCTATCCATTTTTGTTGATTACAAATGTTATATCCATGTTTTAAAGCACCTTTAAATTATTAGTGGACTATACTTTTATGGTATAAGAATGTTTGATGCAATGAAAGTGAGTATGCGATCATGAAGAAAAATGACTGTTAACATGAATGAGTAAAACAACAAAAGAATTAGTTTAGTCATGCAAATGTAAAAAGACAATTGATAAAGGGGTAGCTCCACCAATTATGTCTTTCATAAAAGCAACAAAATATTCCAATTACACGTGATTACATTTGGAAATACTTGACATGATTACATTGCTTGATCACATGTTCCAAGAAATATAACAACTCTTGTTTATTGGCTCTGAATATTGCATGTTAAGGATCGTGCCACGTCCATCATGTGTTCAGCTACTAGCTGGGCCTCCTGAATCTTTTGGTGAGATGGCAGTAGTGATCTTGATGTTTTGGCATACTTGATTAATCATCTGTAGGCACTTTTACTCTCTGTTTGAAGGCTCTTACTAGTTCATTAATTTGGTCTTGGTAAGCTTGTAGAAAATGTTCTAGATCTTGGATTTTGAGTGTCAAAGTCACATTCCCGACATGGTTTACCCTTAAATCCCAAACTTAAGCTTCTAATCATTCATTCTTCCTTTGACAGGTTAATTCAAGAGCACAAGTTCTAACAAGCTTCTCTTTATTGGCCTTAACCTTTTTTTTTACATTGGTGCATTTCTTTCTTGAGGGTATTGATTTTTGCTTCCCATTCAACTGGTCATTTTCCAAGGCATCGAGACTTGCTTGCTTTGCTGAGTTCCATATAATCTTTCCTCAAACTCTTGAGATCTTCTTTAAGATTATTCTTTTCTTTGGCAGTCGATTCATCTCACTATCCTAGAAGTGGAGGTCTATTTCTAATTGACTTTTCTCTTCCTTTAAGCGAGTGATTTCATTGCCAAAGTTTTCCTTTTCTTGTTCAAAGTCTTGCTTAAGCAATTCATTCTTAGAGGGAAATTCATCAACTGTAGCTTGTGATGTTACAATAGTTGACAAAGGCAAGGAGTCATTGATGCGATGGGCCTTTCACTTGTCATATGCTGGGGTTGTACTATTTCTCCAATACCTCTCCAGACAACGAGATTGTTTCCATGCATGAAAGGCTATATGAACTTTTGACTTATAATTAGGGTCACCATAGTTGAAATTGCATAACTCTAGGTTTGAACAAAAGGATTGAATTATTGACATTGGAATTATTGGAGGACTAGAATAGGTGCATAGCTAGTGCTTCCTATAATCCCATGAGTGGAACGAACTAAAATCCCTGCACTGGTATATGATTGTTTGTGGTGAAAACTAAAAGGCTTTTCATGTCACTTCTTCTCCCTTGAGGTGTTGGAGTTTTTGGACCTATAGCTCTTCGAACCTATCCAGAAGCCATTATTTCTTAAGGGCCCTGGAGATAGGGCTAAAGTTAGATAAGAAGTTGTATGACACCTTCTTTTCTTTGGGACATAAGTGACTGACAAGCTAGATGTAAAGAAGTAATGCGTATTCGATGAAGTGACCTATATCGATTTTCTTGCAAAACCTAAGACCTTGAATAGTTTCAGCAACAATAGTCAATGTGAGATTGATGTTGTAGCACAATCAAGAGAAAAGATCTGCTACTATAGCTCCAACATAGCCTAATGTTTTCAAAAATATGACTAAGCCATATATTGCTAGAGCATAGATATCTTGAATTTTTTGGTGGTCAATGGTATTCGCCATTGCTTCTTTCAAGCTAACCCATGAGATGCATTCACTATTTTCCTTTATCTTAATATGATCTTCAATCTAGGATTCTGTTTCCCCAAGGATCTGAACTAATCTTTTCTTAAAGGTTGGAGGGTCCAAAGCCCTACAGTATATTCTATCAGTCTTGGCTTTATCAATATTGAGTACAATAGTATATTCATTAACTGTGTTGACCAAATCTTTATGATTAGAAGTGAAGCATTGGTATACTGGGTTCCAAAACTGAAATGCTGCTCGCAACAAACCCGCATCCAAATGAACTTGGTGTAAAGGGCTATGACTTTGTATCTTGTCCTAAATAATTCCCCCTCGGTATTGTCCCAACTGATTCATATATGCTTTAAATCTTACCAATCATTCTGACGATACCCATCTTAACCCTTTCATGCATTGTTGAAAGAGAAGCATGCTCAGACTTTTTCAGAAGGCGTTAGATCTAGAGTGGACTGTTGTTCCATGATAGACACGCCTTGATGAACACTGAACCATTGACCAATTGTCCCGTGATGACAATAATTATGATGAAATGATGCCTGCATGTAAAAGAGAAGCAAAAAAGAAAATGAGTTAGTAACCATACGAAATAATAGGCATAAAGATAAAAGAATGAAAGAATAGCAACAAAAGTGCACCACAAAATTTGCCCCGATAATAAATGGTACGATGCCTAGGGGCAAATATAATGATCGTGAATGTTGAGACATTGAACGGACAACATAACGACATGTTCACGTTAAAAATGACCTTTTAATGAGGTAATACGAACCCCCTCTTGGACTATGACTAACCATTTAAGTGATGATGTTCGTTCATCACCATCTATGGCCAGTCCACATTAAGCCATTGTGCCAATTGCATGAAGGATTATTTTGCTCAAATATAACAATTTTAAGATGGCATTGCACATCACTTACTTATTAAAGAGGATTTATCGTTGAACATAATCGTATATCCTAAAGAGATGATCATGAAAATAAAAATGACAAATGCAGGCAATAATGTTCAGCCATTATCACCCATGTAACCATGTTATATAGGAGCAATGGTAAGAAGTGTTTCCCAAAGTGATCCTACTCTCCGAGTTATTCTAGTTTGACATGGTTTAGTTCATAAGGTTCACTAAATAGGTTTAAGTTAATGCCTAATTCGATATCTGAATCACTTCTTCATCCAGTAAGAACAACCAGGGCATCTCGATCCTACGCCTATTGCATGCTTGGCAAAATGGGTTCCATTCGATGGATTTATTTTTCTAAGCAAATACGGAGGGGTACTTATGAGAGACATAGGTAATTTACACCTTGAAAGGTCTTGCCATGCCTATGTAGAGGGTTACTCACGAAGGCGGATGGCTTACTTCCTTCTAATAATTAGGATACTTACTGTGCTATGGTGTTTAGTAGGAATCTAGTGCAAATTCAAGTGCACAACATGTGTCGGGGAAACAATCAAACCTTTTTGTTTTACCCCATAATACCATACTTATTCAAATCAACATTTATTCAGGAATAGAGTAGTCCCTAATAATCATAAAACAAAGCCATGAAAAGTAAAAGGTTTAAAAATAAAAATAAAAGGAATTATATCTAGATAATAAATAAAAGCCAAAAAACCGAGGGACACACAAGACATAGTTAGTCATAAGCGTAACTCTCTTAAGTTGTCTACATCAGAGTTGCCAAGTTGTCACCATGTGCCCTTTTTTTCTCTCTGGATGATCCCAAATAGGTGTGCACGACTTAAAAATGTATGATAGTGGTGGTGGTCTAGCCTTGGAGTTATCCCATGATTGAGATTTAGATTAGGCATAGTGATGTGAGGGGGAGAAAAACTACTAGACGAATCACTTATCCAACTAGTCTTAGATGGCCACCATAAGTGGCCATAAACTTGGAGTCACCACTAATCATTTCAGGCTAGGCAAGATTGAATGCCTATAAAAAATAATATTCTAAGTTACAAAACTTAAAGCATCAATTTTGAGGTCTATAAAGTCTAGGGATTTGTTGGTTAGGTTCGAGAGCTGGTAACATGTGGGGAAGGATTAGCACCCCCATGATGTTTGAAATCAGTACCTACTAATTATGTCTTACTTTGATTTTGACTTAATTGGTTCCATTTGCTCATTATTTAGATATAGTCCCCTTTTTATGCATGGAGTTTTAGTGGGAAATGCAAAGCTAGGTTTTGAAATAAGATTTATATCACTTATACATCGCGAAGTTATAAGGAGCGTAGGGATTTTTATAAAAATAGTTTATGGATTAAATTTTAAAATTTTGGATATTCTGTATTAGGCACTAGAGAGATGTCGACGTAGAACATTGCCTTGTAAATTTATTTGAAAACAAGTTTTAAATATGAGTTCATGATAGTCACTATAGAAAGGAAACATGTTAGTAAGCTAAAAAAGAATATAATAATACCATAAATAAAAAATCACAAACAAAAATGTAAAAGGAAGGACGATCAAAATATACCTCATAATTGTCTTCGATTATTGAGGAATAAATGGGATAACAATTTACAGATGGATTTAGATTTAGTGGTAATTCAAGGAATGAAAAAGATTTTAATCAAAATAATCTGGGGCATTTGGAAAAGAGGAAATTTTTTGATTTTTTGAGGTAAAAGTGGGGTTGGAGTGTCCTCAAAGATAAAGTTATAAAAATAATTAAGAATCTCAAATATATCTAAGAGAGAAAAATCAAGTCTTCGATGGAGAATAAGATTGGAGTATTCCTTCAAAGTGGTAGGGTTGGAATATCCCCAAGAATGTTTGATGATTTGAGGAAATAATTAGGAATTTTGTATAAATCTAAAAGAGAAAATTTGAGTTTTTTAGTGGAAAATGAGGTTGGACTATCCCCTCAGAGTGATGGAGTTAGAGTATCACCAAAATGAAAATTTTTGCTAATTTAGAAAATAGTTAGCTTAATAAAGAGGTATTTTGAAAATGGAAAATCAAACATTTGACTAAAATATGTTTTCTCTTTAGCCTTGATCCAAGCCTAAAGGGTTTGTGTCATAGGGGAACCAATCAGATGCATTTTAAGACATTCGAACATCTTTATAAGGTGCTCTAGAGATTGGGCTAAAAACAAAAGGCAACATTGTGCCATCTCCCTTCTTGAAGTTATTCCAAGTCCATCGAAAGGCTTTAGAGGCTAAATGAGTATCTGTATAAAGATAACTCAATGAGAACTCATATAAAAATATTTTAAAAATACTAGAAAATGACAATTTTTAAAGATAAGCATGTTTCGATAGTGGTAGCATGTATAAGGGAAAAAGCATGATGGATTTTAAAGAATTGTTTCGAGCTAATCTGGAATTATCTGATCGTAAGTAATACCATTCTAGAAAGGTAATTTCCCAAAACTTTTAGGAAAAATATTTAAAAATTCAAAAAAATCATTTGACGAGCCAAAATAGCCCAAAATAGAACATAACATGCTGGTTTTAGGGGTCCCAGATAGCAAAGGTTCAAAAATCAAAACTGCCTTATTCAAGATGATCTGAAGGCAAACAAGACATGTTGGAAAGGTATTCAGATGCCTTTTAAGGGGAAACATCAGAAAATTATAGAAAAATCATTTAATACTTGAAAATAATTTTTCAAACTCAAACTATGGTGCTGCAGAGCAAAATTAAGGGAGTTATTTGATATTTTTGAGTTTTTTCAGAGGTCAGGATCAAATCTAGGACATACAAACATCCATGATAGAAAGCAACAAGAAACATGGGCATAATAAGTTCATTTCACAATCCAAAGTAGTTTGGGACAATGAAACAACCTGTTGACCATGTCACTAAAAAGAGTATTGGACTCAAGATCAAGGCTTAATAATTTAATAAAAGAAAACAACATTTTGTTTCCATGAATCTACATCTAAAAGTTTAGTTTGTCCGCAAGATTGAAGGACCAATCTAATCAAAATATTAAACCTATGCTAGTACCCATTATTTGAAGGTAGCGTAGACTTAACTTGGTGTTTTTTTTTTTTGAAAAATCAATTTTTTTTATAACAAACAAGCATGCATTTTGACAAACAGATCAAGAATAAAATACATGTATAAAGATAAACAAGTATTACACATGTAAACTCACTAAGATGACATTTTGACATGGAAAAGGTAACATAAATCAAGGAGATTACAAATAAGATGCATGGAAGTGACATGAACATTTTTGCGTGAAGAAAAGCATGCTAGAATTTTCAAGATAGCATTTTTGTTCCATGAGAGTTATTAAAATGCCAAAAAATGCATGAATATACTTAATACATCTTAGGAAGAAATTGAAGCACGTGAAAATAGATGAAATATGATAGAAAATGCATGAAAAGGGGATTGTTTTGATGACCTAATGAAAGAGTAGAAGTTTGGCCTACCAAGCAACATCAAGGCATCAAAAGAACATCAAGATCCTAAGACTATCACAACAAAAGCAACAATAATGCATGAGAGTCCTAGGATGGTCATGCAGCATAAATGGTTCACTAAAATGATGCAGATGATAAAAATAGAAAAGATATGGAACAAGGTAGAGAAAATATACCAAAAAACTTTGAACTATCCTTTGTTCTTGAAGTAGTGATGTTAAACTTAGCTTTTTCCTCTCTTTGCTATTATTTAGCAAGAAAATGATGAAAGGAAGAAGCTTTTTGGTAATATTTTTTATGGTGAGGTGTTTCAAAGATGAAAGTGTGTAAAAGGTTGATTTTTAGAGGTTTTTTGGTGGTGGTTTGGGGAACTATGAGAATGAAGTATGGAGGTCAATGGAATTATGTTTTAGGAGAGTTTTGGGGCTAGGAATTGCTGAAGGATTTTTTTTGAGGTGGCTGGAAAAGTCTGTGTGTCTCCTCTAATAAGCCAACTTTTTTTTTCTTAAATCCAAGGGTCAACCAATGCTTTAGGAGACAAAACAAGGGTATTTTTTTATCTTCCATTCAAGTAATAAGGGACATCTCCAGCTATTGTGCTTAGCTGTCCTTCTTCTTATTGGTTCTGCCATGTAGAGTAGTAGGGCAAAAAGGTGACAATAGCCTGCAACCAGAGATATGCTTGGCATGCCCTTTTACAACTATATATTTCATGAAAATGATCCGTTGATTGGCTATTTGGGCTTTCAAAATTTGTTCAAGTCCAATCATGAGTCTATAGCTGAGGCTGAGGCTTGATATGAATTATGATGATTTTCGGTGCAAGAAACATGTTTGACTCAAATTTTTGAAAAGAGAAAAATGGCCTGAATTGGGCAAAAATACCTTAGTTTATCTATACAAAACATTCTATATTTATGCATCAATATCGATACAATGAGGTGTGTATTAATACTAAAAGCAAAAAATTATTTCCAGTCTCAAGACTTAGAGCCTGTATCGATACTTCATGGATTTGTATTTATACATTTTGCCAAAAATCATAAATTTAGCAATAAGGGACATCTTGGATTTGTATCCAAGAGTCAACCAATGCTTTAGGAGACAAAACAAGGGTATTTTTTTTGTCTTTCATTCAAGTAATAAGGGACATCTCCAGCTACTGTGCTTAGCTGTCCTTCTTCTTATTGGTTCTGCCATGTAGAGTAGTAGGGCAAAAAGGTGACAATAGCCTGCAACCAGAGATATGCTTGGCATGCCCTTTTACAACTATATATTTCATGAAAATGATCCGTTGATTGGCTATTTGGGCTTTCAAAATTTGTTCAAGTCCAATCATGAGTCTATAGCTGAGGCTGAGGCTTGATATGAATTATGATGATTTTCGGTGCAAGAAACATGTTTGACTCAAATTTTTGAAAAGAGAAAAATGGCCTGAATTGGGCAAAAATACCTTAGTTTATCTATACAAAACATTCTATATTTATGCATCAATATCGATACAATAAGGTGTGTATTAATACCAAAAGCAAAAAATTATTTCCAGTCTCAAGACTTAAGCCTGTATCGATACTTCATGGATTTGTATTTATACATTTTGCCAAAAATCACAACTTTAGCTATTGCCAAAGTCTGTATTGATATAAACATGTCAGGTATCAATACCACACCTTAGGTATTGATACCAAACCCTTTTGTATCGATACTACATGTGAAAATTTAAATTTTTGGCAATGAAAAGGCCTCGTATTAATACTTATGAACTAAAATAACTTGCACGTATCTTAGGCTTTTTGAATACCTTACCTTGGGCACAAACAGTGAGAAATTAACCTATGTACTCATCTGAATGACTTCGGTGACACCTTGAATAGTGACCTTTGATGCCTCATTTTTACATTTTCTTTAATATGACCTATAGGCATTTATGACCTTCCCAAAAAAAATTTTTTGCCTAACACCATGTCAACTAATAGTGCCTGCCAAAATGATACCTGGCACCCATCACCAGTATATTTTTTATTTTTTGATTTTATCATCTTTTAAGTAAGTCCTGGGATGCCAAAAGTTGGTCTGGACAAATGAAGTGTTTATAGTAGTCAAAAGGTATTTTCATAATCCCTTAATTGCCCATAGACACTTTAATTTTTTTATAGAAAGTTTTCTTCTACCATTTTCAAGCTTAGTCATCGAATTCCCATAAGAACTTGGCTTTCTTCCCTTCGAATCTTAACCTTCCTAATTGGATGAATTCCCTAACTTTGTATTTCAACCGAAGACAATCTTCTATTGAGTGACCTTGATATCTAGAGTGATAGTCACACTACTCATTGGCATTGTAATCACTTGTATATAGAGGTTCCAGTGGTTCCACCGATGAAGGCACTAGAAAATGGTTTCAAATAAGTTATGGTACTAGTTCGACATATGTGATAGGAATTACATCAAATTAATTCTAGTCTTGATCATTTTCCCACCCACTTAATGTAAGTGGTTTACAAATAATTCGACAGTAAGTTCCCTCCAATCTGATTCAAATCTTAATGCTTTTGCTTCCATAAAGTTCTCCACCTTATTTTTAAACTGAGTACTGTCCTCAATAAATTGCCCTTAGACTCTAAAATGGTACTCATAATAGGCCTGAAGATTATACCCTTCTTTATATGGGATATCATGGGATTTAATATGAACAGGTATGATCAATCAATTTTAGAGCAAATTAGGGTACACATCCCTCTAGGTTCATAAGATTGAATCAAATCAAAATTTTTTCTGATTTGGTTATGATTTCTTACTCATACCAAAGTCTGAAGGTGATCGGAAAATGACAAAATGTTGACAAAGGTTTGGTTTGATCTACTATGATGGGAGATTACAGATATTCTTTTTAGCTCTCTAAACAGGCCCTAAAATGGAATCCTTCCCTAACAATATGCTTGATTCGATCTTCAAATCATCAACTGCACAGTGCTGAATTACGACAATGACTCTGAAGGGCAATCTATTCTGCTTTGATTTCGAATCCCCATCCTTTCTATCAACTTTGAAAGTTGTCCATTTATTTTTTGCACATCTCGTCTGACTTCCCTGATAGTTTTTTTCCAACATGTTAACTTGTGTTTCCAATTAAGTTGTCAAGTTCATGGCTAATTGACCTAATATAGATGATGCTTCTTTCATAGACTCCCATTCAAGAATGTTAGTAGTTATTTCAAACAATTTTGCAAGCAGTTCTTTCATTTCACGAACCTTGCGTTCGAATTCCTTTTGGATGGACTTTAACGTTTACTCATGCCTCTAAATTATCACCTATATCTTATTCCTTAAAAAGCAATAAATAAAATGAATTTAGCACATCATGGAAATTATGAATGCATAAGCATATAAACAAATGAATATGTAAAAAAAATGCTTAAATGAATTTACAAATTTTCATAAAACATAGATGTCATGCAAAAATTGAAAAGGAAAAAATCCTAGCAAAATCTTCTTTTCTTCTTTCACCTTTTTTCTTCTTTTTTTTTAGCTCAAGAAAAACTTTACGAAATCTATTTTGCTAGTAATATGAATTTTTTATTAAAAATGAAATAGCAACTACCAAAAATTGCTACAAAAAAATTCATTGCAATATAGCAAATCAAGATAATAGTAAAAATTATCATAGCAACACAATGTATACTTGTTGATATTAAAAAAAATCAAATTATAAGAGTAAAAGGTTAGAAGTGTTCTTCCATGTGTACCTAATTCGGTACCCTCTAGAATCGGGTATGGCTTTAACTAGGTGAGGCCTCTACAGTTCATTGCATGAAGTTTGGGTTAAACATCTAAATAGCTTCTTGAATTGCTCCCTGAGTCTATAAAAAACTGACAAGGTGCTTTAATCCTTACCCATCGTGGGTTTATGTCGAAAAAGGTTTAATTTGAGTGGGAGTATTTTCCATGCCCACAACGAGGCTAACACCTTAGGTAGGCATAGAAATTTACACCTAGCAAGGCTTTCACTGGCCCAAATAGAGGCTAACACCTTAGAAGGTAAAGCTACTTAACCCTCTTCAAACATATTAGGTAACTTATGCCCCCTTCATATGCTTAGAGGAGAGTATAAATACATATGCATGTGCACAATGTGTGTGGGGGAACAACTTACCTTTTATGACTTAACTCTTTTAAAAGTAATAAAAACCCTTATCCTAAATATCCCATAAAATAATGTTACAACAAAAAGATTATTAAAAAACCATGGACAATATATATATATAAATAAAATATAACACAGATTTAGTTTTAAAAATATCGAGAATTATAGTTAACTACCAATTGAAACTAAGTTAATCAAAATTTAATTAACATGTGATTAATTTTAGGCCTAACTCCTTAACTTGTCCCTAGTGGAGTCGCTAACAAAACTTGACTAGCCTGATTTAAAATGGCAAGTACACCTTATTCCTATACATATATATCTATATATCATTTTTTTATTATTTTTAAGGGGCCCATATCATTATTAATATTATTTTTTATTTTTTGTGTCAAGGGACTGAGTTGTCGAGGTGAATTGCTCACTCAACTTAACCATAAATAGTTGTTATGAAATGATCACTCTTTTGGAGTTGCCACTAATGTTATTTTGGCTAAGGGAGATTGGTCACTTACCAGAGTTTGCATTTCGAGGGCTACAAAAACCATAAAAACAAATTCAGAGGTTTGCACTTATACAAGACATTGTATTAAAGGGTTTGAGAGTCGGTTACAAACACAAGTAAGGATCGATCCTTTCGTGGTGACCAGCAATTGATACCTTATTAATCATGTGTTAACATAAATTTAATTTTTATTTAGTTTCAATATTTGATATTTAATTATAATTCTCACATATCAAAATTTTCATAAAATAAATTCATTATTCCGTACAAGAAAATTAGGTTTTTAATGTTTTTGAAAATCAAAACATCTTTTGCAACCTTCTAAAGAACCAAAAGAACATGAAGGTTTTTATCATTCTCTTTTGTACCCCGCTGGAGAGCTAGTGGAATATGAAAGTTTTTAAAAATTAAAATATCTTTTGTATCTTGTTAGAGAACTTAAGGAATATAAAAGGTTTTATTTTTTGTAATTAAAAAAAAATCTCTATTTTCATTTTAAAAAGGATATCTTGTTATTAAAATAATTAGTAGAACCTCTCTCATATCTGGGAGAAATTCCAAATACTATTTGAACATGGGATACATTGCTATAATTTTTAGAAAATTCCAATTTTATTTAAGTAATAATATATAAAAAATTCCTTAGGATTCGGTTTAGAAAAAATGTACTAAACTCAACTCTAAAGATCCTAATTTGTTTGAAATAACCAACATATCCCCCTAAAATACACTTTTGACGTAAAAGTATCTTGTGACCCTAAAATACTCGATTATAAAATATATTAATGAAATATTCCTAAGAAGTACCTTTGACATATAAGTATTCTAGTACCCTAAAAGATAGTAAAACTTTATAGACAAACGAACCTATTCCCATTGTACATCTTCGACGTAAAAGTATCCCAGTGTCACTTAGGACTTGGTTTTAATATAAATCACTGAAATTTTCCTAAGGTTTACCTTCGACAAAGAAGTATCTCAGTAACCCTAAAGGACTCGATAACTTTAAAAAAAATATAAACCTATCCCTGTTATGCACCTTTGACATATAACTATCCTAATGATCATAAAGGAGCCGATTCTTAGGTAAATTACTAAAATGTCCCTAAGGTCTACTTTTGACATAAAAATATCCTCATAAGCCTAAAAGGCTCGATATCTTTACAAACAAATAAAACTATTCTTATCGTACTCCTTTGACATAGAAGTATCCTAGTGATAACATAGGACACAATTCTAAGAAAATTACTAAAATACCCTTAAAGTTTATTTTTGACATAAAAATATCTTGGTAACCTAGAGGGCTCAATAGTGGTATAAAATGATAATTATACCTTTCATGGGTAACTTGAACATTAAAAGTGACAAAAAATGCAAAAATTGCCTAAACCTTTCAAAATTACATTTCGTACCCCTAACAACAAACTAAAGGAATGCAAAAAGTTTAAATAATTTCTATGCCCCTCTAAAGGACCAAAGGAATCTAGAAATACTCCTAAATGTCAAAAATATAACATTAACCCTAAAATGAAAAGTTTTTCTAAATAATTCTTAAAATTTTTTAACTTTGCAAAATAGTCCCTACAAGAAATAAACACCACAAAATAACATAAAACACATTACAAAAGTCACGTAAATCATGCCAAGGATCACATAATCAATTCAGCCAAGCATCGATGGCCCTGGAATGAAAATTTTGCAAATAAGTCCCTAAATTCTAAAATTACAAAAAGGCCCTAAAATGATAGAAAATGCATAAAATATATTTATACATATTAGAATAAGCATGATGACACTACCAAAAGTTTCCATATGCAATCGGCCAAGCATAGATGGCCTTGGAACAAAAATTTTACAATTTTGCAAATAAACCCCTAAATTTTCTAAAATTAAAAAAGGGCCCTAAAATAATGGAAAATGCATAAAACATATTTATACATATTAGAATAAGCATGAAAACACACCTAAAGGTGTCTACATGATTCCACTAAGCATGGATGGCTATAGAAATTTTTTGTAATTTAGTCCCTATATTTCCTATAATTACAAGATAAAACAGTCCAAAATCATTAAGATGAAATTTAGCCACGCTTGGAATCACCCTTCCAAGGCCTTTAAAAAATTTAAAAAATTATTTTTAGGCCCCTGAAAGTTTCAAACCTTACAAAATAGTCCTAAATCTCATAAAAACATGAAATAATATTTCATCAAAGGTCACAAATATATTCAGCTAGCATATATATCAACTAAAACAGTTTTATTCATCATAAATTTTCATGAATATCAACATATATATACGTCATAATATTTACCAAGCATAAATGTGCATAAAAAACATAATAAATAATGAATAAATCAACATGAAAATATTAAGAAAAGTAATATAAAAAATATACATGAAAATAACAATATTTATATAAACAAACCTGAATTAATTTGATGAAAATCAAAATATTTCCAGCAAAAATAAAAATTAACAATAAAAATTAAGAAACTTTGATCATAGTTTTCATACTTGGCCTTTCAACATGGATCAAAATCCATGAGGTCAAGTATTCATCAAGCTTATAAAAAGGATGCAAATGATGGAAATGAAGAAGATAATTAAATATTATAAGATTTCTACATGAAACTACCTTGAAAAGCTTGAAAACTTGAATATTCTTGAAAATTCTTAAGAAAAACGGCATAGTTTGGCTATGGAAGCCATTGTTCTCCTTTGAAAGCTTTCTCCTCTTGTAAAATAAGGGTAAGATTTGGCCAAGAAGGATCCCAAACCTTCTCGGCCTAATGGCAACCTATTTTTTCTTTTTCTTTTTTTTTTTCTTTTTCTTACTTATTTGTTGACTTTCTTTTTCATTTCCTTTTAAATTTGACAATATTTTAATTAATACTCTTTGTCTTTATGCATATTGCATCATGCTTGACATTTTCAAGCCCTAGAGAGTTTTGAAGATATTTATAAAATATTTAAAATTAACTATGAAAAGTAATTAAATGGATCAAATTGTAAAAAATAAAAATTATGTATTTAAAATAGAAATTCATAAAATCAATTTTAATTTAACCTAATACCAAATTCAACTTTAATATTCAAGAAAAAAAGACATTAAAGTTTCATACTGGTAAAATTTCACGAGAAAAACTATTTATCGAGGAAAATTGTTATATAAAAAAATGTAAAAACTCATAAAATAAATTAAAGTTTCAAACACTGATTTAATATGAATTTAACAATAATATTTGAAGAATTTTATAAAATTATAAAGTCACAAAAATCTTATCGAGGAAATTTAGGGAATAGAAAAGTTCATACTTGGAAACACGAAAATTTCAAAAATTTGTTCAAATTTTATAAAAAAAATTTGTTCATTATATTAATCAAAATATTAATTTATAAAAATAATAAACATAAAAATCTAAAATTCAAAAAAAAATTTACCTAAAAAGTTTTCAGGAGTAAGATATTCGTGATACTGTGAAATTCAAATTTAAGTCTCAAAATTGACAATTTGATACCTTATAGTAAAAAATGCCAATATAAATTTTTTCTTCAATATTTCTGATTTTTCAAAGTGAGTATTGGCATAAATACTACATGGGTATCAGTAAAAATATATGATGATCAACTTTTTAAATTTTACAAAAAAATTCATGAAAAATTCCTAAAAATAGAAGATTTGACCATAATATTATTTACAAAAATAGATTTTGATATTTCAAAAGAAAAAAGTTAAAAACTAATTTTTTATGCTAATAGTATATAAGTATCAGTAAAAATATGCAATAGGTAACTCCTAAAATGTCACGAAGAGGTATTAAAAAATTACTAAAATTAGGAAATTTACTTGTGATATCATCTGCAAAAATAAATTTTAAAATTTCAAAAAGATAGATTTAGAAACTAATTTTTTACCTTGATATTCATCTTCAAATGGAAATTTTTCTGTCATGTGCATATGAGGCCATTTAGATATGATTGGATCGATCTTGAAAATGTTCATCCCACTGAAAGATGTTTATCTTTTTCGGGCGGCTGTAAAGTTCTTGGTCTCAGATATTTTTTGGACTATCAGGGAAAGGGCCCAAACAAAATTAGGTGTCAATAATCATGTCTGTAAATAGATAGGGTGTTTCTTCCAAGCAACCTAAGCACAAGTAAAAGATAAGTAATTAAAAAAAAAAACTTTTTTTTGGGTGAGAAAATGAAAAGATGACCTTTTTTTAGCCATAAAGTGACATCCAAACTATCTCTAAAAGGGGGTTCTCATCTTTTTTCCATTTACCAAGAGTTAACATTCTTGAAGCTTGAGAGAAAAGTAAAAAGAAAAAGAGAGAGCTTACTTGGTAATTTGATTCAAGGTATTTCACTATCATATTCTTACATTTTTTACTCATCTTTTTCATCTCCATCTCATTTTCTCTTTTAGGTTCTTTGTTTTTTTATTTTCATTTTCCAAGTTGTTACATTTATTTTGCCATTTTTTTTTATTTTTAAGCTTGATGATCCTATGTTCTACCTAGAGGATGTTTGAACGAAGGTTTTCCAAACCTTTATAGTAGCAAAACTTTGAGATATTCATGGTGTTTAAATTATGTTGATGTTTATACTTTATTTTCATGATATTTAATTCCATTAAGTTATTTTTTCTTTATTTAAGGCTTGATGATCCCAAACTTCAAGCTTGGGCAATTGTTTGAGTGAAGGTTATATTAACCTTTTTGGAGGCCAAACTTGAGCAAATTGTTTTGTAACATTCTAGTTATTTTTATTATTTAAGATTATGCTTTCATTGTTAATTTTGTTTCCAATTATTTTATTATTTTCCTTGTTATGGATTAAGCTTGATGATCCTAAGTTTGCACTTAAGTGAGCTAAAGTTGTATAAACCTTTTTGGAGGCCAAACTTTGAGCTATTACTGTTGTTTAAGCTATGTTTTTTTATGTTCATTTTTATATTTCCCTTCCTTTCTTTTCTTGTTATATTTAATTTAATCATAAGCTTCATGACCCTAATTTTTCACTGAGATAATGGTTTAAGCTATGGTTTTCTAAGCCTTTTTGGTGGCCAAACCTTAAGCAAAATGTTCTATTTAATGCTATTTAAATTATGTTCATGTTATTATGTTTATTTATTTTATTTTTGATTGATGTTATATTTTTCTTACTCTATTTCTATAATTGTTACATTTATTTTATGCTTAAGTTATTGTTATGCATATTTTATTTTTATTGTTATATTTACTTTGATATATAATTATGAGCTTGATGATCTTAAGTTTTATACTTAGGTGATTATTGAGCTAAAGGTTTCTAAAACTTTTAAGTGGCTGAAGTTGAGGTAGTTTGTCATATTATGGTTATTGCTATCTCTATTATGTTAAATATTTATATTGTCATCTTATTCATATAATTTGTCTTTGTTGTTATTATGTTTATATTTTAAGTTTTAATTAGATTTGGTTTTTAAGCTAGTTACGACCATGATACTTTTCCATGTTTTTATATTTGAAAAAAATCACAATGTTTGGAAAATTTCCCTTTAAGCCAAATCCTTAGGATTATGTTAGCAGTTTCATGTTAAAATCAAACCTTTAGGGCCATTTTAGAATTTTTAGGTTAAAACTGAGTTCTTTAAGGTCTTGCTAGCACATTTAATGTCAAAACCAAACCTTTAGGGTCATATAGTATTTTTACACCAAAATCGAGTCCTTAGAGTCGTGTTATCACTTTTATCTCAAAACTGAACCTTTAAGGTTATATTGATAGCTTCAAGTTAAATCAAATCCTTTAGGGTTATGTAACACTTTCATGTTAAAACCATACCTTTAAGGTCCTTTTAGTATTTTTGCAATAAAACCAAGTACTTTGGGATCATTTTAAAACTTTGATGTTAAAATTGAGCTTTTAAGGTTATTTTAGTATTTTTATTTCAATTATAAACTTTTAAAGTCATTTTAGCACTTTTATGTTAAAAATAAGCTTTTAGGGTTATTTTAATTTTTTTTTTCAATTCTAACCTTAGAGGTGAAGGATCTTATCCTAATCATCTAATGCTCTCTGCTCAAATTTGGTAAATTGTTTTAACTACAAAAATTTTATTAAAATTTAAAACTCATAATAACGTAATGGAACATATCGAACAACATCAATGGATTGTCTTATAAACTTTTGATCAATTCAATAAAGCAAGAAGAAAAACAAAATTTGAAAAATCATACCCCAATCCATAGAAAGACATTCTAACAGATATTAAATAGTCCCCACTTCATTATTGTACATTGACCCTAGTTGTTATAAACCAAAGTTGTCCACACGTTTAGCCTCAAATGGTGATCCATATAGGTGACTCTAAAATCCTTCGAAAGAGAGACTTCTTTGTGCGAATCTGTGCTAGTAGATTAGGTTTGTAAACATTCCCTAAATGATCTCTCTATGTGCCAAAATCAAGAAAATTGAAAACAAATGATTTCTCTCTAAAACCTAGAACAAAAGTGACGCTACATCCCAAGTTACCGAAAAATCCTCTTAAAGGAAGATGAAATGGTGCTTCTAGGGTTTTTCTTATGTTTGGGATGACATATGTGGGGTTTAAATACCTAGGGTTAAGTTTTTGCATATTTGCAGTTTAGCCCTTCATTTTTGAATGATTCAAAAAACTTTTGAATAACTTTTACTCTTTAAACAATTTATTCCTCATCTCATTTTAATTTTATAAAGTAACCCTTATGTATGTGACCTATTAGGCCTCTATATAATGGCAATAAATATAAATTTACTCAGTTAAGAGTAATTTATATTTATAGACTAAGTTTGGTATCTATCAATGCATCATAACCACCTCATATGCAGAAAGAGTCAAATTAGTTTTGACAAACCCTTCAGTGTACAATATCTCAGTGTAATTCAATCCTTTCATCATATATCCTAGAATAGGCAAAAGTTTCATGCATTGTCTACTTTTGAAATATTCCATACCGGTATGCCACCCCTACGTGTTAACTTCATAATGAATATTACCTCATCCAAGGTCTTTGAGTTAACACAAGCCAAGAACGACTAGGATATGTCCTTTTATTTCATTTAGGGTGATGAATCCTCTCTAGACCACTTATCCACTTCCCATATGTTTCATATCATATCCAAAATCACCCTTATTTGGAATTTATCTATTATGAACCTGTTCGTGATGATCTTTAAGTATGATAATTCATATACAGGGTGATCCGGTATCACACGTCTAAGGATCACTTACACTAATGAGACATGAGAGTATTGTCATGATACTTAAGTAAATTACTATATGGAATTCTTATAGCAAGTCAAGTTTAGTGAACTTGTTCTCATAACAAGCACCCACATGATGTCCCCAAGCATCTATATATTTTACTTAGGAGATTAGTTATACGCGTCATATACATAAATGCTTACATATGCTAGTTTTTTGTGCATTGTCAATGCCCTATCTTGACAATATGATAACTAAGAACATTTTTAGACACACAGCTTATGCATAGGGATCTCATATTTGTAACCCTTTATTATTCCTTTGCAAAGCCAATGTGCTTCACGGGCTTTATCTATATAAGATTTAAATGTATATTAACGAATCAATCTTATGGATAAAGAAATACCTCATATTATATTAATTAAATATAATGTATGTTACATGAGTTAGCGAAATGCTAGCATATTACAAGTTCAACTGATTATCTTACACGACTGACATTAATAATCTCCTGCTAACACTAAAGCCAATCGCCTATATGTCTAAGCTCTATACTCTTTGTATGTTGATCATGTTTCTGTTGGGGTAGAACCTTAGTGAAAGCATCAGCTACCAATGTCTCTCTATTATATCTATAATAACATGATATCATCGTAATATGTGCTTAAATTTATGATGAAACTTTGGTTCCTTAGCTCACACTATGCTCCATTGTTGTCACAATAAAGCGATATTAGATCAATAATGCTTGAAACCACAACAAGTTTAGAAATGAAGTTCTTCATCTAAATTGCCTCTTTTATAGCCTCATACATGGAAATATATTTGGCTTTAATTGCTCAATTTACAGTTGTTGCCTGTTTGGAATTTTTCCAACTAACTGAGCTCTATTAAGGGTAAATACATGATCACTTTAGACTTGTAGTTATCCTAATCTGATTGGAAGCTAGAATCAATGTAACCCCTAGCTAAAAGCTCTGTCTCTCCATAAACCAGAAAGATATCCTTAGTTCCTCATAACTACTTTAGAATATTCTTCACAATAGTCTAATTACCTTCACTAGGATTTTTTTTATATCTGGTCATGATATGTAGAGCATATGATACATCTTGGTTAGTATACAACATGGCATGCATGATGGATCCAACTGCTAAGGTATATGGAATGCCATCCATCTGTGCCCTTTCATCTGATATCTTAAGACACAACTCTTTTAAGTAATATACACCATGTAGCATAAGCAACTTTCCATTGGAGTTTTCCATCTTAAACCTTTTGAAAATCTTATCTATGTATAAGGATTGAATAATCTAAGCATTCATTTTGATCTATTTTTATAATCTTAATTTCTAGAATCAATGTTGCTTCTCTTAAATCCTTTATAGAGAATGGTCTAGACAGCCAGACCTTAGTGGTCTGCAACATAGGTATGTTGTTTCCCATAAGCAATATGTTGTCCACATATAGCAACAAGAAAATGATTGCTTGCTCGTTTATCTTGTTATAAACGCATGGATCATTAGAATTCATTTTAAAGCCAAATTCTTTAATTACTTCATCAAATCTTATGCTCTAACTCTATGATGCTTGCTTTAGTCCATAAATGGATCTCCTTAGCTTGCATACTTGATTCAAATTTGACTTGGACATAAAACCTTCAGGTTGTGTCATATACACCTCTTTTTGCAAATTTGCATTAAAGAATGCTATTTTTACATCCATGTGCCATATCTCATAATCATAATATGCAGCTATTGTAAGCAAAATCTAAATGGATTTCACCATGGAAATTAGGGAAAAAGTTTCCTCATAATCATTGCCTTCTACTTGATTATATCATTTTGCCGCTAGTCTGGCCTTGTGAATTTGCACGTTGACATCCATATTAATTTTTCTTTTAAAGACTAATTTGCACTTTATGGGTTTTCTCCCTTTAGATGGGTCAACCAAATTCCATACTTGTTAACTTCCATTCATCCATTTCACACTTTATGGTATCAAGCCATTTCTCAAAATCAATGTCGGACACTACTTCCACATAAGTGGTCAGATAGTATAACAAGGCAAGCCTTCTTAGTCTACAAAAAAATTGTATCTCTCTAAAGCTTACTTGATCTTTCCTGATTGACAGAGTATTTATGTCTCTTGAGCTTCAGGTTAGGTATTTGATGCTACAAACTGTGGGCTCAAGTACCATGGAAATGTTTCTTTATGGTTCTTAAACTTCTTCAAAATCAAATTTACTCCTATTAGACCTTTTAAGTAGAAACTCTTTCCCTAGAAAGGTGTCCATGTTGTAAGACAAACACCTTTCGCTCATTAGGATCACAAAAATGGTATCTAGCAATTTCTTCAAGATAGTCGTAAACTTACGTTTGACTAACTTTGCTTTAAGCTTATCAATAACACATTCAAAAGGTAAGTAGTAGTTTCTAAGGCATATCCCTAAAAGGATATTAAAAAATAATCCTTAAACATCATGGAACAACACCATGTCTAACAAGGTTCAATTTCTCCTCTTAGAGATTTCATTGTATTATAGAGTTCTTGGTGGAGTCCATTGTGACAAAATCTCATTCTTAGTCCAATGATCCAATAATTATTAACTTAAGTATTCTCCTCCTCGATCAAATCTAAAAGCTAGAGTATTCTTGCTAGTTTGTTTCTCTACTTCAGCCCTAAATTCTTTGAACTTTTCAAAAACTTTGGTTTTGTACTTCATTAATTACAAATATCCATATCTTAAATAATCATCAGTGAAGGTATTGGAGTAAGAATACCTATTTTTAGCCATTATATTCATTGGTCCACACACATCTAAATGTATGAGGCCTAATAAATTTGTAACTCTATCAGTTTTACTAATAAAAGTTGACTTGTCATCTTACCAGGGACACAATATTCACATGTCCCATATGATTCATAATAAAAAAGGTGTAGATAACCTTATTTGTATAACTCATCTATCCGAGTCTCATTAATTTAACCAAGCCTACAATGCCAGGTATAGGTTTTGCTTAGATCATTATTCTTTACTTTCTTCAGATTTATGTTGACTAAATGCATATCAGGATCAAATATAAATAGCCTACTCTTTAATGAGGTTGATCTATAGACCATGGCATTTAAAATGATTGAGTAACTATTGCACTTTATTATGAACTCAAAATCATTATTTATAATGAGGTATGAAACTAAAATGATGTATCTAGACAATCTAGGAACATAAAGACATTCTTTTAGTTCCATGATTATGCTTAAAGGTAATGATAAGGTGCAAGTTCCAATGGCAGCAGCAACAACTTTTGCTTTATTGCCTGTTCTTAGAACTACCTCATTTAAGCCTATTTTTCTACTGCTCTTTAGTAGACTTATGTCATTACATAACTGTGATCCATATTTTGAATTAATTATCTAGGTAGTCGAATAGATGGTAGAGTAATTCAACTCAATCATGTAAAGTTTAGCTACTTTCCTTTTATTGAAAACATTTCTCAATTTGACATACTAGTCCAAACACTTTGGAGTAATGGTTTTAAGTATGCCTCACAGTACAGTTATCATAATTACTATTATCAACAATGCAAGAGGAAATTAGTATTAATTAGTTTTTCATGTATTAAACCAATATAGACGAGGTATTAAAGCTTTATGGCCCTTCCTACTAATTACCCTTTTTTTTTGTAATAATAGCCCTCACTATTATACAAAAATCTCCCCAAAGCACTTCTAGTAGGTTCGGACCCCTTTTAACATGTCGTAACCTTGAGCGACTCAATAAATCACAACATGCCTAGTTAGGTAGGTAAAATGGCTTACCAATTGCATCTTTATGTAGCTCCCAAATCAGTGTGTCATATACATTTCGCCTAACCATCACCTTTAAGTCATATGGTCAAGTGGGACACATTCGAACCATATAACATAAGTTGAGTAAGACCCATTACTCATAACTCAAGCAGTTTGAGAAAGTGACCTTGAACGACTCAACAAATTACTTATGGCCAAAACTTGTGTATCTTGCGATGATTAATGGAAGGCATCTTTATCATGCATTACATGTGACTTAATATTGTACAAGGGACTTTATTTGTTAATTTTAATTTAGGTCTCATCTTTATTAGCATGCATAGTATATTATATTATCAGATTAAATAAATCTATTATTATGCATTCTACTTGGATGATTATGGACTTTAGTAACTTAATCTTCTTCAGCCACCGAAGGTGATTAATTGGTCAATTCCTAAGTGATTACAAACAAAGTCTTCACAAGTCTTCTTACAACCTCCCTGGCTTTATGGGACCCTCTTTTGGATGTCTATCTTTTGGATACAAGATTTTCCTAACTAATCTTGGAATTCACTTGCATGTAATCCATATAAATAACTTCAAGTTATATTCGAGGGGAAAGATGAGAAAAAAATTTACATCCCAGAAAAATAGAGATAAGGCAAGGTACGTAGACCTTATTTAAAAAATTAAACACACATGAACAATTAACCATCCACAATCATATTGGGTCAAGTCCATAACTATCCAATACCTCCATGACAATTATGAACATATATAAATAAATATATTAGTCTTAAATTATTCTTTTCAGTTTAATTTATTAATTTTGTCTTCATTTAATTAGGAAACAATTGTCTTACAAGGTTAATCTTTACCCTAATTTTATTAGGATAAAACCTTATCTCATAAGGATTAGTCAACTAAATTAAGACATTATCCAATGTTATCTTAAACATTTTAAGACATTATCCAGATTGGATATGTTAGTTGGGTGATAAAATAGGAGTTTTTGTTGAAGAATTATTCTAATAGGATAACTCTTCCCTTTTGCACCATTTTAGCTAACTTTTAGCTAATTTTTTTTTATTTTAATTTTATTTGATCTTGGTTGATCATATTAACCCTCAAAGATAAAATTTTAATAGGAATCAAATTCTTAAATGCTAGGAAGTTGGTGCAAAAGTGGACTCTTGGTCCTCTTCAGATTGCCACACCTATGGTAGTTTCTACAAGCATCGAAATACCATCCAACCACTAATGTTTCACTCCAACTAAGCCTCTACTTGCATTGCTGAAAATTTGTAGCATCCAATGCTGCAATTCACGCCACAAAGAAGGTTGCAAGAGGTTAGTTTGATTGCATCACTGGAAGATATGCATATACGACATCACCAATGGCTCAGATTCGAAGTTTTTTTGAACCAAACTTGTTCCCAAAATTTTCTAGCAAGCAACATAAGCTTTTAATGAACATTTCGAGGCTAGAAATTCAAGAAAAGTCTCAGTCAACCGGCATCAAAATTCTAGATTTTTCAAATCACAATTTGGATACCAAACCATAAGGATTTTTGTATAAACAACACTATGACATCGCCAATTAGTTTTAATCAACACATAATCATAAAAAAAATTTAAACAATTATATATGATTAAAAACATCTAATTGGCATGTTGTCTTTGTGTGAAAATTTTCAAAAAAATTTACACTAAATTGCCAATCATAAGAAAACCCAAAAGGGAAAACTTCTTACTATTGGTAACACTAAACCCATGATCGATCAAGGCTAATAAGGAGACTTGGATACCAATTGAAGATCTTATCCCAGAGATCTAATGCCCACTATTTGGATTTAGCAAATCATTTTAACAACAAAAATTTTATTAAAATTGAAAACTTAGAATAACATAATGGAACAGACCAAAACAATATCAATGAATCATCTTATAAGTGTTTGATGGATCCAATCAAGCAAAAAGAAAAACAAAATCTAAAAATCAACCTCAAAACATAGAAAGACTTTTTAATGGATATTAAACAGTCCTCACTTTGTTCTTAATTGTCATAAACCAAAGCTATCTACACGTCTAGCCTCCAATGGTAATTAACATAGGTAACTTGGAAATCCTTCAAAAGGTAGAGATTTCTCCATGCTAAAATCCATGCTAGCATATTAGGTTTTGTAAACCTTCCTAAATGATCTCTTTATGCACCAAAATCAAGAAAATTGAAGAAGAAACAATTTCTCTCCAAAACCTAAAATAAATGTGGCACAAAATCCCAAGATGTTGCAAATCCTCCTAAGGGAAAATAAAACAATGCCTCTAGGGTTTTTCTTATGTTTAGGGTGGCATGTGTGGGGTTTAAATACCCAGTGTTTATTTTAGCATATTTGCACTTTGGCCCTCATTTTGAACAATTCACAAAACTTTCAAGCAACTTTTACTCTTTAGGCAATTTAATCCCTGTCTCATTTTAATTTCATAAATTCACCCTTATGTGTGTGACCTATAGGCTTCCATCATAATGGAAATAAATATAAATTTACTCAGTTAAGAATAATTCTTTATTTATAGACCAAAATTGGCATCTAGCAATACATAATGGCCGCCCTATATGCAAGAAGAGTCAAATTGGTTTTGACAAGCCATTTGGTGTATAGTATCTTAGTGTAATTCAATTGTTACATCATATATCTCAAAATAGGAAAAAGTTCAGTACTATGTCTAATTTTGACTTATTCCATATTTATGTGCAACCCTTATGTGTTAATTTCATAATTGATATTGCTTTAGCCAAGGTCTTTGAGTTAACATGGGTCAGGAACAACTTAGTATGTCACCTTATTTCACTTGGGGTGATAAATCCTCTTTGGATCACTCATCCACCTTTAGTATGTTTTATATCATACCCAAAACCACCCTTATTTGGAATTCATTTACTCTGAACCTATTTGCGATGATCTCTAAGTATGATAATTCACATATAAGGTGACATGGTGTCATAAGTCTAAGAATCACTTATATTATTAACACATGAGAGTATTTCCATAGATACTTGAGTAAAATACCAAATGAAACATTTATTGTAGATCATGTTCAATGAATTTGTTCTCATATCAAGCACTTATATGATGTCCGCAAGTTTCTCTATACTTCAACTTATCAGGCATCTAAATGCCTCAGAAAAATAAACACCAAACTCAAAGAAACTCAAAATAGGGGATAAATTTGACCTTTCGAGCTTTCCAAATTTATTTTAGATTATTCCTATCACATAATAACACCAAATCAAATTCAAATGAATGCTGACTCACTTTACTTTAACCTAAAAATACTCAAAACATGCCAAAAAAATCATTTTGGCCATCATGTGAATGTTTTAATTGGACGTTAGTGCAACGCATAGCACTTTTAACCAACATGCCTTTTTGATTTTTTTCTTGATTTGTTTTGGAATACCTATTGAATAGATTTTTCATTCTAATTTTGTCTACAAATATAAGAAAAATACACAAAAATGATAATCCTCATTAAAAAATAGCTTTCTTTACAGCTGAAGCATTGAAATAGAGTCGTAAGAATAGCTCGTGTTCGAAGATTTTTTTGTGTTTTCTTAATCACAAAATCAAATGTTTAAAAGGCCTATCTTGTAGCCCAATAAATGATTATTCCAAGAAAAATACTAGCAAAAATTCTTAAGGTCCATAACCTAGTAGAAAGTATTTTTTTCCAAGATTATTGTGCTAGACCAGAATAGTAACTCTGACACAACTTGTGATTACAAACCATTATGTCAATTTTTTATGAAAAGTTTTCGGACATACGATAGTCTAGTAACAATATTAAATATACTCTATGTATGTCCTATATGAGGAAACAACAAAGACCTCTAAACGACTCGACCAAGAACTATGTTTTCCAACACTAGCAATATGCTTCAGAGTCACACGAATATCTCTGCTTTTATTGCTTTTATACATTATTATTTATTCTTAACAAGTGAGAGGCACACCAATGCCATTCACTTGTGTTTAGTAACTGGTAATTAAGTGACACTAAACACCACATTTTGACTGACCTAAACATCACCTAATGACCCACATTAAGGTTCACCAAGTTTAGACTTAACAAAACACTTTAAAACGCTTATAAACATTTTTATTAGCTCAAAATCAACTTTAAATAAGCTATTGTATTAAATGCCCCCAAGATGTTCATGTAATAACTTATTAAACAAAACTAGACCTTGACTCACCCATTGATTAAGTGAGCCAAGACTTTTTCTTAGGATTCTTTTTAGAAAATAAGGTTTCTACATATCGTAAACACCCTAACATGCATTTTATCAAACATGTAATCTACTAATCTATACTTCTTGCAAGTAATCAATCACAAACCTATTCTAAACACAAATTCACCAAGCAAAATTCATCTATAACCAATCATGCTCATCTAATCATTCATTTTCCATCAATTTCTCATCAATTAACAATCAAACACAAGAAAACAAGCTTGGATTCTATTATCTTTGAATTAATCTCGGTTTTAGTATAATAATAACCTAAGCTAAATTAACTTGTACTTAATTATTTCCAACTTTGTATTTCCTTAAATTAAATTGATAAATATTTTAAAAAAATACTAAGCTAATTTTTACCTTTCATTTTCCCAAAAATATATGTTCCAAATGCATATAAAATAATTAGAATATTTTTTAGATATATTGAAGTCAAATTCAAGCCAAGAAAAATCATTTTACAAAGGATATTTAATTGATGTATCAATGAAATGCATCAAAGTATCAATACTATACTTAAATCCTTAAATGTATTGATACACATCACCATGCATCGATACATTATAATGAGTTTTAATACTCACCCATAGGTATCGATACATCGGTTGGCAGTAGCTAAGGTTTTGCTGAAACCCTTGAATGTATCGATTCAAATGGCTACATATCAATGCAACTTGATGAGCATCGATACTTAACTTGATGTATTGATACAACAGCTTGTAACGATCACATTTTTAATTCATGTATCTATACGCTCAGTATTGTATTGATACAACAGCGTGGGTACAAACTAAAACAAGAATTTATGAAGGCTACAACGGCTTTCCACCAACCTCATTTAATGCCTAACATCTATAAATCAATTCTAAGCGATAAATAAAGGTCTCTAACAATTGAAGAAGTAAGAGATACCAAGATTAATCAAGCATTAAATAACAAAATCTCAAAGTTATCAAAATTTTCATTCTTCTTGTATTCAATTTATACTTCTTCAAGTTTATTTGTATCTCATCCTTTCTGTACTTAAATTCTAGCAAACACCCAGCTACTAGAGGTTCTAATTGTTTGCAAACATTTCATTCCTATCACAAAAGTGTTATATGAAAATTAGGTGAAAACACTTAAAAATTTGGGGTAGAATTCTTAAACGAATTGAAATGTTCTGTCTAAGCCTCAAAAAATAGAGTTGTAAGGTTATACCTTAGCCTCAAAGCTAACAATTTCGCTAGTGAATTATGGGAATCATTTTGGCAAGGAAATGCCAAAAAGAAAAGACGTAGGCTCCAAATTCAAAGACCAAACCTTTATATATTGATTATTTATTTCCTTACCCTTAACTCCTTTTTTAATTTCAATTTATTTTAAAAAGTTAAATTTCTGATCAAATTTTTAAAAGAACCAATTCACCCTCACTTGGTGCAATCATTATTTTGAGACAACAATTGGCATAAAAGCTTTGGTCTCGATTGTAGGTTGCATAACCTTGAGAAAAAATCTTTAATAGCTTAAAGACTAGAAGATGCAAACGTACTGCTTAAAGCTTTAAAAAGCTCACAAAAGTTAAAGAGCCAAGATGAAGTTTGTTTCATGGCATTTAAGACAAATGCAAAAACTACGAGACTTGAAGGCTATTCCATCATGAGACATCCACTCTTCAGTGGTGACAACTACTTATATTGAAAGACAAAGATGAGGCTTTTTATCCAAGCCAATGACTATGAAGTATGGAAGATCATTGTTGAAGAACCATTGATTCCTAAGAAGAGGTTTGGTAACATTGTTGTACCAAAAAAAGAAAATGAATAGGTTAAGCAAGATACTAAAATGGCACAATTAAATGCCAAGGCCATGCACACACTATTTTATACTCTTGGCCCAAGTGAGTACAATAGAGTCTCACTTTGTGAAAATGCCAAGCAAGTAGGGCAAGTTAGCGACCACTCATGAAAGAACAAATCAAGTCAAGGAATCCAAAATAAGTATGCTTACCTTGACCACAAATTGTTCAAAACAAAGGCAAACAAGACTATCAAAGAAATGTCAGATAGGTTCACAGACATCATCAATGGTTGAAAGCATTTAAAAAGATTTATCCAAACCAAGAGATAGTGAAGAAGCTTTTCAATAGTCTTCTTAAGTCTTGAGAAGCAAATATGGTGGCAATTGAGCAATCTATAGATTCTAACATATTTTCCTTGGATGAAATCATATGTTCTCTTTTAACTTATTAGATGAAGATCAAGCATGGTCAAAAGCCACCAAAAAAGGTAAGTATTCCCTTTAAATCAACCACTCAAAGTGATAATGATAACAGTGATGATGATGAGGTTAAGGAAGATGAAGAGATGACCATGTTTGCAAAAAGATTCAACAAGTTCATGAGGATAAATAAGCTAAAAAGACCTTTTAAAAGAGAAATGGTAAAAAAAAGTCAAGCAAGAAAGAAAAAAACCAAATTATTTGCTATGAGTGTAAGAAATCAGGACACATCAAATTTGAGTGTCCAACGTAAAAAAAGCAAAACTTAAAGAAACAAAAGAATAAAGCTATGGTGGCTAATAGAGTGATAGTACACATCCGACAATGATGATGATGAAGTGGCCAACTTATGTCTCATGGCTCTTGATGAGCCCAAGGTATCTTCTAATACTAATCCTTACTTATTTGATGAATTACAAGATGCATTTGATGAGTTAGCATTAGAATTTGAAACCATGAATTTGAAATATAGAAAAAATGGTTTCTAAACTTAAAAAGAAGAATAATCATTAAGCATGATAAAGAATAATCTTAAAAAGAAAGTAGATCAGTTACAAGTTAAAATTGATGATCAACTAAGAAAAATATGAACTTGCATAACTCATTTTTAAGATTTTGTATGACACAACAAAAATTGAATGATATGCTAGAAACACAAAGAGCATTTTTTGATAAAGATGGTTTGGGCTATTAATGGAATTGAAAAAGAAACTCAATTTAAGAATTTCTTTATGAAACAAAACAAATCATATGATATATCTAGCATATACACTTATTGCCATAAACTTGGTCATACATTTCATACTTATTCTTTGAAGGTTATTACTTATAAAGGTAAGCTCATTAAGAGGGTATGGATTCCTAAGGGAGCTAGCATAACTCAAGATGAGACTATTAAATGAAATCGATTCTAGAAGGCATAAGAATTATGAATGCTAATACTACAAAACCCAAGAAAATTGGGGTACCTAAAAACAAAATATTATTTTGTGTTTGTAGGAGGAAGATCATTGCTTCAAGGCAAATTCAACAAAGAAGAATTCTTGGTACCTTGATAGTGGATGCTCAAGACACATGACTGGTGACAAAAGTCAATTCATGAAACAAAGGCCTAAAGATGGTGGAAGTGTTACTTTTTGTGATAACTCAAAACAACAAATTGAAGGCATTGGAACTATTGGTAACAATTCCTCATCTACCATTGAAAATATTCTATTTGTCAAAGGTCTCAAGTATTAGTATTAGTATTAGTATTAGTCAATTATGTAATAAAGGCACGAAAATTATTTTTTAGTCAATGAATTATCAAGTTGATGATATTAATCTAGTAAAATTAGTTTTACAAGATATACAGAAGGAAATGTTTATGTTGTGCATTTAAATGACTTGTCTTCTTAAAATGTTTGCTTTATTGCTAATAATAATGATTTGTCTTGGTTGTGGCATAGAAGATTAGTACATGCTAATATGAATGTAATTTCAAAATAATCTAGGAAAGACCCTGTTGTTGGATTGCCAAAAAATGAAATTTGATAATGATAGGATATGTGATGCATGTGTTCAAAGAAAACATAATAGAGTTTCATTCAAACCAATCAATATTGTTTCAACTAGTAGAGTGTTACAACTTATTTAATTGATCTTTTTGGTCTTACTGGGACAGTAAGCTTAAGTGGTAAACAATATGAATTTGTTATTGTAGATGACTACTCTAGGTTTACTTGGGTTCTCTTTTTAAGCTTTAAAGATGAAGCCTTAGAAAATTTATTACTTTTTGCAGAATTATTCAAAATGAAAAAAGTTATTATATTTCAAGAGTTAGAAGCGACCATGGAAAAGAAATTGAAAATCTTGATTTTGACAAATTTTGTAAAGAAAATGGTATTAGTTATAATTTCTTGGCTCTTAAAACCCCTCAACAAAATGAAGTTGTTGAGAATAAAAGTAGAACCTTGGAAGAAATGGCTAGAACCATACTTTGTGAAAATAATTTACCAAGGTATTTTTGGGTGGAAGCTATTAACACTTGTTGCTGTATTATAAATAAAGCTATAGTTAGGCCAATTTAAAAAAAAAAACTTTATATGAACTTTTTAAGGAAAGAAAGCCTAATATTAGCTATTTTCATCTTTTTGGATGTAAATGTTTTGTGTTAAATAATGGAAAGAACAATCTTGGTAAATTTGATGCAAAAGGTGATGAAGAAATTTTTCTTGACTATTCTACAAATTCCAAAGCTTACAGAGTGTTTAATAAGAGAAGTTTAGTTGTTGAAAAGTCCATGTTTTATTTGATGAAGATAACTTAACTTTGGGAAAGGTATTTCTTGATAGTGATGATGTATAGATTTACCAAGAACATTAAGTTAAAGCATCACACAAAGAGCAAGAACAAACAATTCAAGATTAAAAAGCTCCAAAAGAAAATGAACTACATGAGCCAACTCAAGTTGAAAAAGAAAAGAATCATCCTAGAGAGTTTACTTTTGTCAAAAAAGTTAAGATAATTGATGA
This sequence comes from Adansonia grandidieri, assembly GCA_038382065.1. NCBI lineage: Eukaryota > Viridiplantae > Streptophyta > Magnoliopsida > Malvales > Malvaceae > Adansonia > Adansonia grandidieri. The sequence continues at coordinate 3,202,947 of JBBYHK010000001.1, read as the reverse complement.
TCCAAATCAAGAGATAAGAACTAGACCCTTTCTTAGAAATACATGCAATTATGTAGCTTTTTTTTCTCAAATTAAACCTGGGAATTTAGATAAGGTCTTAAAGGATGATATTTGGATCATGGCCATGCAAGATGAGTTAAATCAATTTGCAAAAAGTAAAGTTTAAAATTAGTGGAAAGACATAGTGATTATCCCATCGTAGGTACTAAATAGGTCCTTACTCAACTCAAGCACATCAATGAGTACATTTTTGATTAAGTATAAAAAGGCCCTTAATGAAGGATAAAACAAAAAAAAGCAAGAAAATTTTTAAAACAATAAATTCAAAATCGATTTTGAAGATATTTTATCCAATAGAGAAAAAAGCTTTAGAGGTTTACATAAGGAAGATGCTCCAAAAATCTCAAGAGGTATTAATTCATTCTTAACAATATGTTACAAAAAAGGTTGCTATAAATGAGTAAGTATACAGTTAAAAAGTGCATGAGTTTGACAAAGAGAACCCAAGATATCTTGTGACATTTTTTTAACTCATTGACAACTATAACTTGTTCATGTCATATGTTTGATTTTGCAAGCATCTTATGCAAGCATGACTTGACAACTTTGATTAAAAACAAAAGAAGGTGCACTTATTATGTAACCATTGTATTTTAAATTAATGGACAAGAGATGCTAAAATGGAAAAGTCAAAAGGATATATGATGAGCAATTTCCTAATGCTTTGAAGTCTTCAATGATGTTGTCTAACAATGTTATAGGTCATTTTTTGAAGCTTTCAGAAAAAGCTTTAAGATCTTTAAAAAAGTGTGATATGGCAATTAAAGGTTTATAATGATTATTTGGGAGCTTAATACCTTAAGATTGAAGGCGAGAAGACTAGTAAGTAGGAAGTCTTTGAAAGATGTTTTCTCAAAGAATATAATATTGCTTGATCCTTCACATGTAAGTACTAAAGGGTGTCCTCGATCTTTAAGAATGAAAGGAGCTTTAAAGCAAAAAAAATTTTAAAAATGTCCATGTTATACAAAAAGGCTATACAAAATGCACTTGCCTATTTCAAAAGCAATCTAAGTAATGTTTGACGTTTAATTCTTTTAGGTTTTAATGATTTTTAAGAGTTAAGCATTGTGTTATAGAAATATATGTAGCATTTTTTTAATTTTTAAATATTTATCTTTTTAGAAGGTGTGATTTTAGTCTAGAGATAGTGTTAAATCTTAATATTGCTAAAACTTTTTATTCTATTTAAATGGATAATTAATATTTTGAATTAATTATTTTTTTAACTTTGTCAAAATATTATTTAAAATGTTAATAAAACAAATTTTTTTTATTAATCTTATTACAACTAGGGATGACTTGAAATATTTTACTTATGTAGAATTTAAATGCAGACCAAATTTGATGTCAAAGACAAGGAAATATATCTTTAGAATCTCATACTACAAATTTCATGGTAAAATAATTAAACTTTTAAAATTTTATATTAATATTTTATTAATGTGTTTTTAATAAATATTCATCATTGATATCGTTTGACCTTTTTTTGTAGGATTTAGTAACGGTAGTGCAACAATTGTTGAATTGAGCTAACAAAAAAGTTTAACCAAGATTGACTTATATTCTTACTCTTTGTCTTATAGGTTCTGGTTTTGTTTGTCAATTATATTTTGTTGATGCATTTTGTGTTTTAGTCTTTGTCTCATGATTATGGTTTTGTTTGTTAATTATATTTTGTTGACATATTTTGTGTGAGTTTCAATTTATTTAATGATAGTCTTAGAATTTCTAAACTGTTATGTTGTTTGTGTTCAATAGAAGCAAGGCTTCTAATTCAGTATGAAATGAATGGATAAGGATATTGGCCTTTGAAGTTTCATTTATAGAGCAAATCTATAGCCTACAATCAATTCCTTTCTTGTTTCAGATGGTAAGAGAATATTTCACGTGATTAAGGTATACATTAGGAAAGGTCTTGATATTCCTTTATAAAGATTTAGTCCATGAAATCGACCATGTTAGTTCAATGTGGGCGACAATTAATTGGGATCAAGAAAACACATTTTGTTTTGTAATAAAATTGAAAATACACATTACGTGCACTATATCTTAACTCTATAGCAACATAGACTGTAATATTCATTTTCATCCTACTTAAGTTTTAAATTCTCAGTTTTGACTATACAATATATTCTTTAAATTCATAAACTCTCGACAGGATTGTATACCTTACCAGCTAATGGTCATATATTTTGGTAAAGCCATTAATAGATGCTTCTTTTGCAAAACATCATTCGACTATCTCTTGAATAGAACTTGTTGCCAAGGAATGATATCCTTACAAAACTATCCAGATGTATAAACTATATGATGCGATCTAACATTCCTATCCTAGCATGTAAAGTAGTTGAATTATTATTTCAAAGGCTCAAATGTATCATGTATTTATTTGTTAATGCATAAACAAAGCATATTTGGTTTCCTAATTCAAACAGGCATAAGATGATCTACAACACCCTGCCAATTCGAGCATCTATAACTGGCACCTTATTAGAAGACTATGAAATGTCCAATGCATTAACTAGTGTCATACAACGGTTACTCCATAGAGCTTCTACCCATGTTTCCATTTTTTCCCTCTAATGCACTAGTCACAAGTGGCCAAGCCTTTTCATAAACCGCATTAGATGGAAAGAATAGAATAGCAAAAGCAGCATTTTCTATGTAATTTTCTTGTAATGAAAGGAGTTTATATTTGATACATTTCCTTGTATAATTCTATACACAATCAATTAATTACACTTCATTTCGCTAAATCATAAGGATAAAATCTAATGCTTTTGGCCATGAATGAAACAAATTTGAACTTTAATGCAAGTATTAGTTGCAGAATATAAAGAGAGAATAGGTTAGAGACCCAATCTATTAAGCTGTCTTTCATTTCACTAGTAAGACCAACAAGTTGCTTTCCAATTTTGAATTTTAAGAGCAAACCCCAAATGAGCATTTTTAGTAATTTTTGACATGTGGTTAACTATGTATTACCTACATAAACCTCAATTAGTTCATTTAAATTTAACTTTGGTAACAAATTGAACACATCTCGTAGTTTTAACATAGTAGACCATAAGTGAGACAAACATTAACTAGAATAAATTCACAATTATATACTTTTATCTATATTCAGGATAAGCTATAATCACGTAAGCAATGTCCAAGGGACATTTGTGCAATTAAGAACTAAAACTTAACAGTTCATATTTGCAAAATGCCTTTAACTTCATTTTCAACTTTTACTCAACATAGTTTACTTGTAAATAGTAAAGTATTTCATGATTCAGAGAAGGCTTCTCATCAACCACAAAATCAAGTTAAGCACATATCTATTGTAACCTTGCACCCAAACCCTTCAAAGTTGTGACTTTTTTAGTGCCTTGTAGAAAAGACCAAGCCATATATGCACTCCCTTTATTATCGTTCAAATAAAGCTTCAACTTTCCATGAAACTAAAAGCTTTAATTTTGAATTTAATTAGATTTGACATTAAAATAAAATCAAGAAGAAAGAAAGAAACCTCAATCGCAAGTGAACTCATGATTATAATCTTTACATCCCTAAGCAAATCTTCACTCCTATATATGGGTGAAAAAAGGGTAATAAGTAACCAAATTAATGGTCAACTAATCCAATCAACTAGCATCTTAACCATAAGGGTAATATCCTGAAAATACGGCACCAAATTTAATCAAATGACATATTGATCTTCCCAATTTGTGAGCAACATTTTTTGAAGGAACTTGAACAAAACCTTTTGGCTTTCATGCTCAGATTTATTACCTTCTAGTATGGAATATAAGACTAAATATATAGAATGCAAGGAAAGATGTGATGCTTAGTTTAATTATATATATTTAGAACATAATTTCATAGCAGCTTAACCCAACCCAATGATATATTAGTTTCAACATATACAAAAGAACTCATGAACCATGATTAAGTAAAAAAACCAAATTTCCAAAAAAAAAAAATCTACATGCACTTAATCACATAAAAATAAATCAAAAAGAAAAAAAAACAAAAGGGCAATTAGTCAAACCATTGTAGAATAGAATGATAACCAAAATCTCAAAAAATGGTAGCCTAAACCATGACCTTTAATATGGATTTTGGAAAATCCTAAATTTTTCCCTAAAATTTGAGAAAAGACAAGTTGAGCAAATAGGACTGAGCAGTCGGTTCGATCAGAAAAAACTAAAATTGAATTAACCGAATTTGTTAGAGAAATCGATCGAATCGATCAACTTTTATGAGTATAACTAAAACTAACCAAATGAACTAAATTTCAATCAGTTCGGTTGGTTAGTTAGGTTAAAAAGGTTTAAAATGACAATTTATCTAAACTAGCATATAAATGGACCAATATTACCTACAAATGAAACATATATTAAAACAATACATAAGGAATATTACCTACAATTTAAGCTTCAAATTAAAAGGAGTTAAGATGGTTTACATAAACAACATAAATTCAAACTAGTTTATAAATGGAAATGTAGTTTAACAAATAATACAATCTAACTTGCAAATGAACATGAAGTTTAATAAGAGTACAACCTAACTTAAAGAGTAAAACAAATAAAGTCTAAAGTCTTCCACTTGCAGCAAAGATCTTTCCCATTCCAAAAGGCCACAACCAATATTACCTACAAATATAGTGAAAATATGTTAGTAAGAATACAATACACAAGCATTTAGTTATCTAATCTTGTAATCGAAACCAATATTGTAAAAAAAACAATCCATAATAATCACCAACCATAATTTTTTAGCCAACATTTTCTACAGTAAAACCACTCCATAACCAATCCATAATAAACCTAATCTTGTATAAGCATTCGACATTATTGTGTAGTATATCCTCAAATTAAAAGCAGTCAATAACCAATCCATAACAAGCAAATAGTAAGACACATTACCTCAACTCCTCAAGTGATAAATAGATATATTTTCTAATCAAGTATGGGATTTAATGAAATATTTGACAAATCTACAAATATATAAAAAAAATAGAACTAAGCCTAAAAAAATAACAAATTTAAAAAAAAAAACAAAAGTAAGCTTTAAAAAATAGCAAAAAGTATCACCTAAGTCAAATTTGTCAAGTTGTCCCACATCATTTTTTGGTTGAAATACATCAAAAATAGATGATCCGCATTTACAATGTTGAGCATAGATAAGAGCTTGCACAATCTTAGGAGTTAAAGAACTCCTATATGCATCAAGCACATGTCCACTAGAGCTAAAACATATTCAAAAGCCATTATAAATATGTCATCACCAATAAATCACAAACTATATTGGAAAGGGTAGGGAACCTATGGCTATTCAGTTTCTACTATTTAAGAACATTAAAATCTTCATCATCATCATCCTCAGGTCGTTCACTCAAATATCTAGCTAATTCTGATTTGTTCTTTTCTTTGCTAGTTTCAATCTTATACCTCTTATACTCAGCCTTAAAACTTCTTTTTCATTTATGACACTTTAGTTTTAGTGGTTGGTTGCATAACTTCACTCACCTAACTACTATCACGAACATCCTTAGAATGATCTTAGAACTTCCTCTTGTATTCATTATACAAAATCCTCTAGTGTTTCTTGCACTTTCTTCATCATCACGAAACTTTGTCACAAGAATATATTTTGATAAAGCAATATTTGACAAAAGGAAGTTTCTTTGATGGATCAAGAACAGCAGCAACAGACACCAACATATTCATTTTTTCAATATTTTCCCAATACTTATCATATTTATCCTTTATTTTCTTTTTTATTGCATTCAATTCAAAATCATGATTAAATTGCCATTCTCACAAAGTTGAATAAATTATAGCAATTTGATCAAGAAAATTGTTACAAACGATATAAGAAGAATTCAAGACCTTTATTATGAGATCATAAAACTTCTCTAAGAAAAGGCAAAACTTCCTAACAGTCGCCTAATCATTTTGATCGAGTACCCCATCTCCCATAACAAGTTCACTCCTATAAGGAGGATCAACTTTATCAAATGCTTCAAAGGCCCTTTTAAACTTTTAGGCTGCATTTAACATTAAATAAGTGGAATTCCATCGATGGCCAACATCCAAAGACAATAGACTTTTAGTCTAAATATGTTCATTCACAACACACTATTGAAATTTAGGCAACCTAGAAGGTGATTGTCTAACATATCTGAATTCCTTTCTAACACGAGCAACTAATTCATTAATTTCCTTTAAACCATCACAGACAATAAGGTTCACTATATCTGCAATGCATCTTATATGCATATACTTGCCTCCTAGTATACTAATTCCTAAATTATTGAACCTTTTCTTTAAGTATGAGATTGCAACATCATTGGAACTAGCATTATCAATAGTAATAGTGAAAACCTTATCAATCCCCCAATCATGCAAGCATTTTTTAATTACTTTACCAATGGCTTCACCTTTTTGACTAGACACAGGACAAAAGTTTAATATTTTCTTATTTAGTTTCCAATCTTTGTCTATAAGCTATAAAACACATATAATTCTATCTTTGTATTGAGGTCCATGAGTAAATTGTAAGAGATTCTCTTACAGAAGATGATTTCATGAATTATCTTAGGTTATTCTTTTCACCAGAATAAATTTCATAACAATCCCTAGCAACAGTCCACTATGTGGCATAGAAATCTAGGACAAGCAAGAGACATGTAACGCCTAAATCTTTTTCCCTTCCACAAACCTAAAAGGCAACTCATCTATAATTATCATATCAGTTTGACCTCTTCTAATAATATCTTGATTAAGTGTCCAAGTTCTTTCAACCTCGATCCTCCTAAAGGTAAAACTAACTCTGTTTGAGTACCATCACCACAACCATGAGGGATCTTTCTATAAGAACCCAATTGTTTTTTCAACAAAGTCGATCCATTTCCTTTTGGATTAGCAAAATATTCTCTATCACAGTAATTGCATCTAGCTTTGAACTCACCTTTTTCATTGATAAATTTGGTCAAATGATCCCATACCTCAAACCATGGCTTAGAAGGTCTCCTTGGCACTTTAGGGCTTGCAGCTTGAGTTCCAATTCTTGATCTTTCCTTAACCTCAACAGAAGGGCGTTAAGAGGTTGACTGTGTAGTGGGATTAGGAGTTGGATCCGAAGTATTTTTAGTAAACTTATATAGAAACAAATAAAAAATATCCAACAAATTAAAGTATAAAGTAAAGCCATAAATCATGAAATTAATGCAATGGTCACATCCTTAATTATATCATAACTTAATTTATTAATTTAAGGGTAATTTGTTAAAACAATTATATTAATTTAAGTATATAAAGAACAGATTGGTCTATTGAAAGGCATAAAAGACCTAGTAAGAGTTATATGGATACAGTTTATAGATCACCTAAGGGGAAGCTATTTCGTGAATTCCCTAAAGTTTGCAAATTTTATGGTCAAGTTTTGTTGACTGATGGATACAACTTTATGCTAGAAATAGATGGTAAGAAATAGACTGATATTATCCAGTTCTAGTTTAATCTATTAGATAAGTTGATGAATATTGTGAAAGATGCTTTAGTTAGTTAATGCTAACATATAGTGATCCAAACTAATGATCTTCATTCTTCTATTTGCTAGTAGTTTAAGATCATAGTGGACTTAATTCTACTTAATACGTTTCACTCAAGTTTCAATAGTTTTAAGTGAATCAAAAATCAAAGAATCTCTTCAAAGTCTTCAACAGGGGCCTGAAAGCCCATTGATTAAAAATGAAGAATAAAACAAAATATGTCCCAAGTTTGTTCCAATGCCAATGGGCTAAGTTAACATTGTTTTAATCAAAACTATTTATCTTATCTAATTTAACATTGTTTTTTTATTTAATATTTGTTCGCTCAATATTTGATTTCCTCACTTCTAATTTGGGTTTTAATCTTACCTCGGTGTAGACAGATTTAAAGATTGTACAAAGCATCAGAAGAAGGTAGTCACTGATGGTCGATGGAGATGAAGAGCAACTAAGGGTTGTTTGGGGATGGAGCTGGACAGAGGTCCCAACGAGCTAAGTAGTTTAGAATGTCAAGTTTGAGGTAGGGGCAGTGAGCTTAAGGGATGGCTTTTGAGGAGCAATGCATTAAGTAAGGAGCTTAGCTGCTTAGGGTTTCGATTTTTATTTTTAATTGATTTTTTTAAGTTTAATTGGGTTGAAATTGGGTATTGGTAGTGGGTTAAGTTTTATTAGTTTATTCTTGGGCTAGTGGGTTATATATTTGGTTTAAGTATGAGTTAAAGTTGCCTATTAATATATATAAAAACATACTAAATATTAAAATTTTGGTCAATTCAGTCAATGCAGTTAATGATTTTACTAACCGATAATCGATCAAATTAGTTTACTAAATGGACATAAAAAATCAAGATAACCATTAAACTGAATTAACCAAACTGACCTACCCGAATTCCTTTGGTTAAGTCGGTTTGAGCTGACTTATGCACAATCTTATGAGCAAACCCTAAATTTTTCCCTAAAACTCAGTGTCGCATATGAAGAAAGACCAGATGCATGAAGAAATTTTAGTAATTTTAATTAATATTAATATTAATTAAATTTAAACAAATTTATTAACATTTATTTTTAAGGAGCTGACTTCTTTTACTCATTAATGATATGCTAACTTGTGGCTGACTGACAGTTTGTAGCACCTATGTTAGTGCATCAAATATAATGGCTTTTATATATATACTAATGTTTTTATACAATTCTGATGAAACATGTTTTACGTATTTAACAAATAAATAACAAAAGGATTTACAATGAACATTACAATCATATGTAATTTTTTAAATAATTTATAATGATCACATGTAATTTTGTTGAAAACAACATTTAAAACCAGTGAGCCATTTTAAAACTGGTGCGGCAATTTATCAGCTAAAGTAATATTTAATGTAACAGGTAATATTTATATGTAATGTAATTATATTTTATATAATTATGATGAAAACTCTTTAGGTAATATTTTATGTAACTCATAATGTTTATATGTAAGATGATAATGTTTTATGTAATTTTGATGAAAATTCTTAAGTAATGTTTTCATATAATGTGGTAATGTTTTATGTAATTCTGATAAAAAAACTCTAAGGTAATGTTTTATGTAACTCAAGTAATAGGATAATGTCTTATGTAATTCAGATGAAATCACATTTTACATATCTAACAAATAAATAGCAAAAGGAATTGCAACAAACATTACCATTATATGTAATGTTTTATGTAATTTGTAATAAATACATATAATCTAATTGAAAACAATATTTTAAAATGGTTGGACTATTTACAAACTGACGCAAGTAATGTTTTATGTAACTCATAATATTTTTATATAAAATGGTAATATTTATGTAATTCTAATGAAAATCATTGGTAATGTTTTAATGTAACTGATAATATTTATATATAATATCGTAATATTTTATGTAATTCTAATGAAAAGTTTTAGATAATAATGTTTTGTAATTTTTATATCTAATGTGGTAATATTTTATATAAAACTACTTATGATAATCATTTATGTAATACATAATATATTTTAAGTATTACTACTTTGTATTACTTTTTGGAAATATATTTATATAAATTACAAAATTTTATGTGAATATAATAAATATGTGTATTACTATTTTATTATTTTACATCATAATTTATGTTTTTTTTCTTTTTGTGATTATATATGTAATTATAACATAAATATGTAATACTTATTTCTATTACATACCTTTGATAATAACTTATGTAATATATAATATAATTTTTATAAGTATAATATTTTACGTAATACTATTATGTATTACCTTTTTGTAATATATTTATGTAATTTATAAAACTTTTATGTAAATATAATAAATTTATATATTACAACTTTTATTATGTTTTATTATAATTTATGTCTTAGTTAATGTATATATATAATTTTAATAAAAATATTAAATACTTACATCTATTACCTTTCATAATAACGTATGTAATAAGTAATATAATTTATATAACCATAATATTTATTGATAATTTTTAATTTTTATTTTTAATTATAAAAAATTATGTAATTTGTAAAATTTCTATTTAATAGTAATAATATTGTCTAAATTTTGATAATAATAAGTGTAAAAAAAAGTTAAACTTTGTAATATGCTATATTTATTTCAGGATTTTAACAATTTTGCTATCGAAAACCCCACACTAAAAAGGATTACAGTAAAACTCTCTGCTATTAATATCGTAATCTTTCAAAGGGGCTAATGAAATATGTAAGTGCTGAAGCTTTTCCAGCTATGAATAAAGGCATCAAACCAACCAGTTGAAAGATTCAAAGTAGGTTGTTTGCTACTGTCAGTCCAACCTTAATTTGAGTATTGTTAGCCTATTATTAGATAGATAGCACTCGAAATGGAATAATACTTGATTTTTCTCATTTAATTTTGTTTTAGATGTTATTGGTTTAATCTTTTATCTCATTTTATTGATCTTCTTTTATTTAGTTTTTGTTTAATATTACTATTGATACAGTTTTTAAAGTTAAAAGTTACTAAATGGATAAAAACTTTTAAGTTTTGCATTTAAAATTATGATTTAAATTTAAAACAAAAAATAAAAAAAATAAAGCATTTGTGATTTAAAAATTGACTTTTATATAAAATAATTTTATTATTTTCGTATCTCTAAATTTTTATTATTTTAAATTTTTTTTTTTTTACATTTCAACTTGTTATGACATTTTTTTATAATAATATTAAATACCTAAAAATTTCTTAAATTATATTTTTTATGGTACTTTTAAAACACGTTTTTCTCAGCTTAAATTTTTTTAGCATAATTTTTTCTAATAATAATACTAAATTAAATATTATATTATTTTAATATCTTATTTAAAATCAATTTCGAAACGTACGTATCGCTACCTTGAATTGAGTTGATTTAAAGGCCATATGACAGACAAAATAACGTTTCAATAGAAAAATCCTCATCAATTATTAACCTGGGAACTAGCGGACAGAAACGCAGTACAATAATAGCATAGTAGAATAATAGCCAAAAGGAAAATTTCCTAGAAATCTATCCAATGCTGAGACCTAAATGATTATGTATCCCATTATCTGCCAAATTTGCTTTATTTTATATAATTAGAGTTGTTTATAGGTGAGATAATAAAATAATTATTTGTTCAAATTTTTTTAAAAAAATTTTATTTTATAATTAAAAAATATTAAAATATTAAAATTATTTTTATATTAATATTTATATATTTTATAATTAAATTTAAATAAAAAATTTATTTTGTTAACTGTACTGTAATTCGAAATAGTTTATTAAGTCCCATCCATTTTATATCGTATGAGTATCCCAACGTTTACACGTGTTCAGATGCAATGAATCATCAGTTGATTTCTCTAGTAACTCCATAGTTTCAGTCGGTTCAACTTGTTGAAAATCAACGAAATCCTCATTGGGTTCTGAAAATTAACCACTGAAGTTTATCGCTTAATTTCTTATACATATAATTACTTCATGTGAGGGTCCGGAATCCCCCTATTGTTGGAGATTCTTCTCTAGAACTCCATAATTACCTTGGAAGTAATTATGATCGAAGAGAATTAAATAGGGAAAAAGAATAAAGAAAATTTTAGATTTTACTTACTATTAGGTAAAGTGGAAATAACACCCAAAGAGACCCACTAATGACTAGTATCAACCCACTACTCTTCTCGGGCCTACCACTCACGCAGGAGGAGCTCCCAAAGTCTCCGCTTGGCGGCTGGGGCCGATGCCTGCTTCCTCTCACTGGTCGCCACCGCAGCTTAACTTCCACCACCCACCAACTGTAGCTTCACGTGCACATGGATTAACATTTTTGTGACCTTTTATGCAAGATATAATAACACTCGTAGGATTGGCAGGACAGAAGGAAACATGAGATAACTTCGATCAAAATATTTGGTGGTCTTTTTACTATATGGTCTAAGGCAAATTAATTCTTATATTATAAACATTGAAGCTGAATAATTAAATCTTTACTCTTTTAAAATCAAAGAAAAAGATAAGATCGTAAAAATCACATCAGTTTTTTAACTGTTCACTTTATATCAATTATTGATTTTTTTTATTTTAATTTAAAAAAAACAAAGATTAAATTATTCAGTTTTATAATATAGAGATTAATTTGCCTCGGATTATACGATAGATGGACCTCCAGGATACTTTGACAAACTTTTGCTAGTTTATAACAAAAATTTTTGGTGTTTGTCATTGTGGAAGAATAAATAGTGGAATAGACTCCGGAGTTTGAAATGTGATACTGACGTGATTAGTTAGCTGCAAATATTGATCACTGAACAGAATAACGAAAGTTTATAAAATAGTTTGGCTAATTACTTTAGTGAATGTAGTATTTGCATGATAAAAATCCTGGCTAGCATGCCAGTTTCTCCAATTTTTTAGTTTTTAGTAACTCCAAAATTGTTGGCTTTTCCAGGGGTTAAAGTGTTAGATTTGTTGTTTTCAAGCTCGGAAGATCAATCTGCTAAATGCCATTGAAAAATGAGCTTCCTTTTACCACATGGGTTTAATTAATAGGCATTTACAATCAAAATCTCATCCTTTTGGCCATGATTAGTAGTAATCACCAATCGCACAAAGC
>JBBYHK010000001.1:2996233-3112550 GCA_038382065.1 Adansonia grandidieri | reverse complement strand
TATTATTAAATAATAATTAAATTAATTTAAATTAAAAAAATTATATTGAAAACTTGATTCATTTGTGTCAGATAACTCTATCTTATGGCTTCTCGAACTAAAAATAGTGCTATAGGTGAGTTTTTCTCCGTTGATGTGATAGCTTGAAAATTTAGTAGTAACCAGATTTCGATTGTCTGATAAAATTATTTTTGAAAGTGGAGCAAAGCATGTTACGTCTGTTTAGTACAGATTCATGAAAACCAGTTATGGATTACAAATAGACCGATCATCTTTTTTCCTTCTCTAGCTACTTCTACTTCAACGTTGAGTTCAGGTTCCCTTAAAAGCAGCAGAGTTTTAGGCCAACTCACCTCAAAGTTGTAGGCCAACTCTGCATTTTTTTTGTCACTTTTATTATTCTTTGTAAAATGCATTAAAACAATTTTTTAATTTAAGCTTGTAAATCATGTGTCATTTATGGATTATTGCATTCGAAAATTTCCAATATTCGATTCAATTATTGTTAACAATTTCCGTAAATGAGATTTAATTGGAATTGATCTATCTTTATTTTGCTGATTACAAAAATAAATAAATAAAATGAAGTCAATACTAATACATATGTTTTTGATGCCAATATACAAATTGCTAAAAGCTTTCTTTGACCTCAATGTTACGAAGGCCTGAATAAAAAAAAAAAATTCCAATTCTGCTAAACAACATCATTAATCAGACGCCTATGCCTGTTATAGTGTTTCTCCACGAAAACTTTTGAGGCTCCTTCAATAGTATTACGCCATGTCTGCATCAAAAATAACAAATAACCCAATCCATTTAGCTTTCTTTTTCTTCCCATAAAAGAAGAAAAAAAAAGGGGGGAAGCTTCAAGGGGAAAAGCCAAAAAAAAAAAAAGAAAAAAAAAAAAAGAAATCCCAAAACAGAAGATTTTGAAAATGTTTGATATCTATATTAATTAGGTTGTGTTCTAAAAGCAAGGACAAATTATGAGTCACAATCTTGTTATCTTATGCAATTTAAAAAAAAAGTGATATTAGTCATTATAATTCATTACATTATACAATATGCAATCAAGTTATTTTAATGATTGTACTTTAAGTTTTGATTAATTAACACAAAGAAATGGTTTATATCTACTAACAAAATTGGAAATGAAAGATTTTGGTTTGGGTCATTTTCTTGGCCCCTCCTCTATGAAAATGATGGGAATTGTCTTAATTCAAAGAGTAGCCATTAATTAGGTGATCTATATTTTAAGCATTATTATACGAGTAATTAAATTTTTAACTACCATTTAATCATTCACTAGAAGAGCAATTAAATTTTCAACTATTCATTTAATCATTTACTATAATTTGACACACCACGTAAGTCATTTTTTTTCCTTTTTTTTTGTTTGTTTTGAAAGAAATAATGTATTAAAAAATATGAATATTTTTTCTAATTAATAGAGAGTATTTTTTTTTAAACTTGAATCGTGACATCGACTCATTTATGAGTTTTATAATAGTTTAATAGTTTATGTATATATAACCCTATAAAATTTGATTTTTTTTTTTTTAAATCCACGCAATAAGAGTGCTCAAATTTATTAGTTTATAAAATTTCTTTTTTATTGTAGTTGTACGGATTAAGATGCGATTACAATGTAATTAGCTTAATTATCTCTTAAATTATTGAGAATAAAATTCATTACATATTGTAAGCTTTATGATTATATATATATATATATATATATGATGACGGCATTAGAAATCCAAATCAATTTTGAATGGGATTAATGAGGAGTACCTTCTGAATGGTGCTGAAGATGGACCTGTTCCTGATTTCCCTTGCTCTCAGCTGCGACCTCCCGATCCCAAGTTGCTTAAGCAATGTGGACCGCCGCGTGGCCGCCGGAGGAAGAAGCCATTTCCTCTCTACCAAGCTGGTGCTTCCATTGTTTGAAGGGCTCTCACACTGGCTATAACCACGTGACGATTCCCTAGTTCTCCTGGCCAAGCCGTTCCTTTTCCGCCGTTTCACCACCACCCTCAACTCTTTCCTAGCCGCCGCACCCTTATCATCATCATCATCATCTTCCAGTTCGGCGAACTTCCTCAGCAGCTCATCAGATGATTTCTTAGTTACGTGTTGAACTTGAATATCACTAGGATTAGGATGAGCATTAGCATTAGCATTAGCAGCAACAGCAACTTCCATGTTTAAAACAAAAAGAGAGATTTTTGGTTTAGGTCAGAACAGAGGGCGAGAAATGTTAGCAATAAAAGGAGAATATAAATGGTGGGTGGGGGCTGATTTTTGTTGTTTTGCGGGCAAACACTATGTCTATACGGGAAAATGGAAATGGACCGTTGGGGCAAGTGAAGGAAGGATTTTAATAATGCATAAAAATAGCCGTTAGGTTGTGGATGAAGGGTTTGAAATGTGATTTTTAATGCATAAAATTGCACTATTATTAATAATACTAAAAAAGAAAAAATCAACTTTGGTCGGACTGGGATCTCTCTGAAAAATGCGCTCCCCCCATGTTAGTTTTGCAGACAAACGGGATCTGATTGAAATTTAATAGGTTTCATGTGAAGCTAGATTCTAGTTAAATATAATAATTCATGGACATATATCGTATTTTTTATATTAAACACATATATTTTATGTTAATAGAATTTTTATTATTAAAATATTTTATATTATATTACATTTATTATATTATTTTTATATTTATTTAATATGTTATATTCATATGGTATAAAAAAATTATCAGATCTGATTTTACTAAAAGAGGACTAAATAAAATGGCACTTTGTTTCACAAGCTTCATTTATAGAAATTATTATTGTTGCCATTGTCTGAAGAAACTTATAACATTTCTTAAATTATACTGGTGAGAATTAATTTATGGTTGAGATAAATACATGAATTAACAAAGAGAAGAACAACCATTGTCCTTTTTTTTTTTTTGGATTCGACGGATGCAAGTTGCACTAATTTGTTTTCCCCATTCAAATTGTAACCAATTACAAATAAATAGTTCTTAAGGTTAATATTTTTTTTTTCTTTTTGGTTGGACGGATGCAAGTTACTAATTAGTAAAATCATTCAAACATTCCCATCATGGTTGTATTTTAGGCCTTAAGCCTTAATTAGGTAATTATCGATGCATAGCTCAGGCATCGAACTTCAACATGGATTTTAGGATTCGGCTGCTCATCTCTAATAAAGAAAAAAAAGCCTGTCGAAACATGTGTAATTTAGCTATATTATACCTTTACATGGGTTTTTTTTTTTTGGCTCGTTTGTTTGCGTTTAATAGCAAAAAGAAAATATTGGATCTCGTGGAACGAATTGACCACCTTAAAAAGGACAATGTTATCTGAGTTTGATTAGTTAGTGTGAAGTTCAAGCTTATTTTAAAATTTATAATCTTTTTTATCCGAATTCAATTGAGTTTTAATTTTAAGATTTAAGATTAATTAGTGATAAAAGTTAAATTATTTAAATTCGATCGATTAAATTCATTTACTTAATAAAATTAAATTAAATTTTTATTTTTAATTTTAATTTTAATTATTTATATTTAAATTTGAGTTTGATTTAAAATTTTTAATATAAATTAAAAATAATAAAAATATATATTAAAAATAAAAAAATGATTAAACTCATAAATTACTCAAATAAAATCTTAAAATACTAAAATTTAATTTGTTCAATAAATTCAAACTATTTAATCTTAACTCAAAAAATAAATTAAAAATAATTTTTTTAATCGAACCTAAATAACTTACTAAGATAACTATCAAGTTTACACAAGGAGAAGAGTGAAATTGGAAATGGATCTCATTAAAAAAAAAAAAAAACGGAAGATTTATGACCGTTTAGTGTTTGTTAGCAAAATTTACATAAAATTAAAAAAAAAAAAGAAGATAAAAATTCTTTAATTTCACTTATAATTTGTAATTCTGACGTTTCTGTTTTATCAAACCAAAAACCGTTATAATTTATAAATAAGAATTTCTTTCCTTAGTTCGTTTCTCCAACGGTCATTTAGAAGCACACTTTTTGACATAAAAATCTCTTTTTCACAATAATTAAAAAAGGAAAAAAAGAAAAGAAAAAGGAAGCTAGCCCTAGAAAAAATTTCGACTTCATCAATGGCTTCTTTGGAAGGATCCTTTCCGACAATTTCTGCAATTGGCTCGAGCTTCTCTTCCTCGTCTTCTTCGCCTTTGACGGGGGTTTCTTTCGTTAGACTGCCGGAGTGTGATTGGAAGAGAACCGGCGACGGGCCACACCGCCTTAGAATGGCCTGTAGAGCTATGTTTCAGCGAACAGTGCAGCGAGGAACTACCGCTACTTATGCTAAAGAGATGGAACGACTTTCTGCTAAGGAATCTCTGCTTCTTGCTGTGAGTTTCTCCTCTTTATTTGACATTTTCACTAATTTAATTGGTAATCAACTTTTGTGGTTATAACGAAGAGAGGAGTGGTTTTTAATTTGAAAATTTTGAGGTGCTTTTCAGTTTCAGGCCGAAATTTGATTGGAAGAAAAAAATTACAAGTAATCGCCTTATCATCACACTTGGCATTTTTTTCCGAGTGAGTCAAAGTTGTTTCAGTCTAGGTGCTTAGAATTCAGCCTGGGATTTACCTTTTCTTGTTATGTGCCAAACAGTTGGTAACCTATTTTCAGCACCTGTAAAAATGTTAGTCATGGCTTTCATGTGATTAGGGTTATTATATGGTTTAGTACCTTAGCTGAAAATAGTTAGGTTACCAGAACGGAGAACATAAATCAGCAGGATTCTTTTGAAGTTATATATGGGGAAAATTTAACCATCATCTGGGGCCTTTTAATTTAGTTTCATTTTCATATATCACATTTCAATTTCAAAATGGCTTTATTAGAAGTTTATGAATGCCATCCTTTCTCCAATTAGGCACTAAGTTTTGATGGAAATGATCGCTTAAGCAACATATGGTGTGTCATGCGCGAAGTGTGAGTCAGAAAAAAGAAGGTAAATTACACCTGTCCATGATGTTTCTATATGACTTCATCTTCATTATCACTTTTCAACAACCTGGATCTTTCACAGTTTCCTATAAAGAGGATAAACCCATTTGGCATGAAGTCATGATATTGTAGAATTAGTTTATAAGTTTGGGAAGGTGTTTCTTGAAATTTAGTTGAAAGGCATGTGAGTCAGGTGAGACAAAAAGAAAACAATGGGTCAGTTGAAAAAGCAAAAGAGGAAAAACAAAGTAACTTTGGGGCTGCACTAGTGCCAGCAGTGAAGCACTGGAGTCAACTGGCTGCTGCCAGTGACTGATATGCTTGGATCAAGAGAAGTAGAGCTGTAGTGGGGTTTGGATTTGTGAAAGTGCAGAGAAAGAGAACTGAAGAGAAGTGCAGGTCAAGGGAAAGAAAAAGAAAGGAAGAAGACAAGGAAAAATGAAAGATTAATAACGTGGCTGATATGGTGCTTATGTAGCTGCCATATCAATTCTTATTTGGGCATCTATATGAAAAGTTTCATCCCTTTTCCAACAACAAATTGATGGATAATGTGAAAGCCCTTATGAAAAGGTCATGAAGCATTATGTTAAAATTAGGATAATACAATTGCATAAAAGGTCACGGATCATGGGTGCAATTGCCCTATTTTTCACTTTCCATACTTGTCAAAAGGGATGCTACTTCTCAATTATGTGATTATATCTATCAACTTTTTGAAGTCCGACAAATGAAAGAATGAATTTGACACTTATATGGAATGCCATGGAGTATTATGTTAAAATTGATAGTCATGGATGATGAGTGTAATTCGTTCTATCCTCTATGTTTCTCCAATTTTCTCAATTCGATCTGCTTATTGTCTATCAGTTATCATTCACTTAGAATGCAACACAATAATAAATTTTATTTGTGAATCAAACATATTTCAGATGGTTGATACTTCATAGTTTTTATTCAGTTGTAATTGATTATTCAAACTTCAAGCTAGCATTAATAGCTTGAGAAAGAGAACTTTTTCAGGAAAATGAAGCTAGATGTTGTTAATGAATTTATATCACTTAAAGATCGAGTAGTCTAACTTATCCGTTGATTTGGTGAGTGTTCCATCAAGTATTGTATTTTTGTGCACCTTCAAGCTTGGCGGTTCATCTTTACTTTGTAAAATGTTCTTTCAGTTTAAGGATGCTAGCTGTTTTGAGGCTTTAGTCATGGGAAAGACAACAAATACGCAAATAATTGATGTGAATGAGAGGATAACTAGTCTTGAGAGACTCAATCCAACACCAAGGCCAACAACTTAGGTGCTTAGTCAAAGAACGAATTTTTGCATGTTCATCATTTGCGTAAGACTTTTATTTGTTTATGTAGCCTTCCAGGTCTCCTTTTCTGGAAGGTTGATGGAACTTTGAGTGGTTTGGATCTGGAGGCCTTGGACTTTTTGTTGCTAGAATCATATTTAAGTGAGTGACCTTTGAATTTGAAAGTTGATTATCTCCAATTTTTGTGAATGACTGGCAGCTGATCTTCTTGGTAACTCCTTTTTACTTTCCAGGAGATTCCCTTCGACATTGGCGACATTGTCAAAAATGGATTTGCTTCTTAAGGATGGATATTCAAAGGTTATAGCAAACTTGAAACTGCCTAACTCGTAATATTTCCTCAACAACTTCATGCTCTTCTACACAAATGAATGCCACATATCATGAAGCATCAGTATGGTCTTCCATACGAAGTGCTTCGTCTTGAACTCTATATTGATCTTCAGCTATCATCTTCCTTTATTTTATCATGCATAGCCTATTTTCTTTCTTGCTTATATAAGTTGGATGCGAATTAAATCAAATTACTTTAGATTTGTACTAGTTAAAAAATGTTTCAGCCCACCGCATCTGCTATGTAGTCTCTAATTTGTTTTGTATACAATGTACTCCTAGTCCTTGATGTAACCTTAGTATGAACAATTTTGCTATTGTGCAGTGAAAGTGGTGTTGATCTCTATTTGCTTCAAAATGATATAATAAACCCACATGGCGAAGCTATGAAATATTCTGGATGCTATTGCTAATTAGATAGTTTATTTTTTACTTGCTATTATGGAAGTAGGTAAAGATTATGTTTGTCATATTAACCAATTGAAGGACATTGTCACTAGTTTTAATTGAATGGATGAACACCTAAAAGTTTCATTGATGTCACTATTGGCTTAATAAGATGAAATAAATTGAGATAACTCTAGTTTCCTTCCATTTAAAAGCACTTGTATTAACTGGTTTTGCTTAAGCTTGTTCGTTAGTAACATTGGTTCTCACTCAACTTCATTATCTAGGGTTGAAATTTTTATGCTTAGAAAGGTGGAATGGGCTTTCATTTGTGTGAGATTTGGCACCATTACCATTGGCACCACTAATTAAAGGATATGGAAATAACAATGTTTTGTCTAATTCTAATAAAGATGTTATTTGGCTCCACCGTTATAGTTACCCTTCCTTTAAAATCTTGAAAACCATGTTTCCTACCTTATTTGAGGGATTAGATATTAAAGACTTTCACTGTGATGTGTGTGTGTATGCAAAACACAAATGTGTATCCTTTCCTTCTAGCAATAAAAAAATGTTCAAAGCCTTTTTATTTAATCCATACTGACATATGAGGTCCGTCCACTGTTCCTAGCATGATTGGTTTAAGGTGGTTTGTCTCATTTATTGATGATTGCACTCGGGTAACTTTGATCTATTTACTTAAACACAAATCTAATGTGAGTTCTATCTTCCCTAAATTTCTTAACATGATCCAAAACCAGTTTAGGGTGAAAGTGAAGAGAGTTAGATTTGATAATGCCATGGGTTAGTTTAATCAGATTCTGACACCTTTCTTTAAACAAGAGGGCATAATTCATGAATCCTCTTGTGTTAATACCCCTCAACAGAATTTGGTTGCTGAAAGAAACAATGGCCGTTTGTTAGCTACTGCACGAGCTCTTTTGTTTCAACAAAATGTTCCTAAGACTTTTTGGGTAGAAGCTATCCTAACAACCACTCATCTCATAAATAGACTACCCTCTAAGTCTTTAGAGTCTAAATCACCAATGAAAGTCCTTTCCCAATTCTACCTGGATCTTAGTACTTCCAATGACCTCACCCCAAAGGTATTTGGTTGTACTTTCTTTGTTCAAGTGCATGGTAACAATAAGGGAATGTTAGATCCTAGAGCCATAAAGCTCTTTTGTTTCAACAAAATGTTCCTAAGACATTTTGGGTAGAAGCTATCCTAACAGCCACTCATGTCATAAATAGACTACCCTCTAAGTCTTTAGAATCTAAATCACCAATGAAAGTTCATTCCCAATTTTACCCGGATCTTAGTACTTCCAATGACCTCCCCCCAAGGGTATTTGATTGTACTTTCTTTGTTCATGAGCATAGTAACAATAGGGGAATGTTAGATCCTAGAGCCATAAAATGCATATTCGTTAGGTATTCTCCAACCAAAAAGGCCTACAAATGCTACCATCCACTTACCAAGAAGTTTTTCATCACTGCTGATGTTACATTTGAAGAAGAAAAACCTTACTTGACCTAGCCTTACCTTCAGGGGGAGGATTCATTGGAAGATAAAGAGAAAGACTATTTTTTACTACCTTTGCTTACTCTTAATTTACCTCTAGTTGAACCTCAAAACCAGTCTCAATTACGTACCAGAAACCAAAACCAGTCACTGCCACAAGTTGAACCTTAAAACTAGTCTCAATTACATACTAGAGACCAAAACCAGTCACTGCAACAAGTTGAATCTCAAAATCAGATTGAGTCACTACCTTTGTCCCTACAAAAACCCCCTATTTATGACACTTGGAGATATGAGCAGGTGTATTTAAGAGGCAAAGCTCCAATTTCTACTCCAACACATCTTCAAGATTCTGCCTGTAATTCTAGAAATGAGGTAACAATCTCTAAACCTACTGCTCAAATTGAAAATATGCTATCTAAGGATGAAAATGCTGACATAGACCTACCTATTGCAATTAGGAAAAAATCAAGTGAATGCACTAAGCATCCCTTATATCCACTATCCTATTTTGTATCCTTTGATAGATTTTCACCATCCCATAAAACTTTTCTCATGAGTTTAAACAGTATCTCTGTTCCTAAGACTTTATCTGAGGCATTGTCTCAAGAAAAATGGAGGAAAGCCATGAGAGAGGAAATGGATGCATTGGAGAAAAACAAAACCTGGAAGATCACGAAGTTACCAAAGGGAAAGAAGTTAGCGGGTTGCAAATGGGTCTTTTCTGCGAAATATAAAGCTGATGGAAAACTTGAAAGATACAAGGCCAGGTTGGTTGCCAAGTGTTACACTTAAACCTATGAGGTAGATTACGAAGAAACCTTCGCCCCGATGGCAAAAATGAATACAGTAAGGTTCCTATTGTTGTTGGCAGCAAACTTTAATTGGGATCTACACCAATATGATGTAAAAAATGCATTCCTACATGGTGATTTGGAGGAAGAAATATACAAGGAGATTCCACTTGGATTTGAAGAAACTTTGGGAGTTAATAAGGTCTGCAAATTACAAAAAGCATTGTATTGTCTTAAACAATCCCCAAGAGCTTGGTTTGGGAGATGTGCTAAGGTAATGCTTGCTGCTGGGTATAGACAGAGTCAAGGAGACCATACTTTGTTTGTAAAACACTCAAAGACAGAGGGAGTGACAGCCTTACTGGTATATGTTGATGATATCATTGTTACCGGGAATGATGAAAATGAACAGAACCTTCTGAAGCAGTGTCTAACCAAGGAGTTTGAAATAAAACAACTAGGAAGACTAAAATACTTCCTAGGAATTGAGGTGGCTCACTCAAAGCAAGGTATTTTTATATCTCAACAAAAATATGTTACTGATCTTTTGAAAGAAACAGGAAAATTGGCTTGTAAACCTGCAGATACACCAATTGATCCAAACCATAAACTTGGAGAAGCACTAGAGGATCCTATGGTCGACAGAGAAATGTACCAAGGGTTAGTTGGCAAGCTGATTTATCTCTCGCACACAAGACTGGACATAGCTTACGCTATAAGTGTAGTTAGTCAATTTATGCACAATCCAAAATAGATGCCCTACAGGCAGTCTACAGAATCCTACACTATTTGAAAGCTAATCGTGGAAAAGAAATTCTGTTTCGGAGAAATACTGGTGTGCTACTTGAGGCCTATACAGACGCCGACTATTTAGGATCATAGGTGGATAGAAGGTCTACATCAGGGTATTTTACTTTCCTTAGGGCAATTTGGTTTCATGGAGAAGCAAGAAACAAAACGTGGTGGCTAGATCGAGCGCTGAAGTAGAATTTAGAGCAATGGCACAAGGTATATGTGAGCTACTATGACTAAGAATACTACTTAAAGACTTAAAGGTTGAAGAGAAAGGATCTATGAGGCTTTATTGTGGTAATAAATCAGCAAAAAAATTGCACACAACCCAGTGCAACATGACAGAACCAAACACATAGAGGTAGATAGACATTTTATAAAAGAAAAGTTAGACAGTGGTTTGATCTGCGCACCTTATACCGAGGACCAGCTAGCAGATGTGTTCACTAAGGGTTTAAACAAAACAAGCTTTCAGAAGATCATTTCCAAGCTGGGAATGGAAGACACCTGTTCTCCAGCTTGAGGTGGAGTGCTAGAAGACCATAATTACTACCTATACTTTAGTAAAATGAGCTGTAGATAAGAATTGGTTGTAGAAGATATACACCAGCTGTAAATTATGTGTAAATCCCTAAAATCATGGGAGGTAGTTATCTATTTTTAAATTAGCAGATCTAGTTTTCTAATTAGAAGCTTATCAGAAAACTTATATAAATTGTCTCAAGAGACTTTTAAAATATGAAAAAAAAAAAAAAAAAAAAAAAACTCGGAATTTTACCTCCAACTTTGACACCATTTACAACGTAAAATAAAGGATGTTGTAACCTCACCTCTTCCCTCCTCCGAAGCATAGCCTCTTCTTTTGTGTATACATCAACAAATAGGTTACACCCTAGTCATTGATAAAATTGTTACTTATTAGCAAAGAGAAGAACCAGTGCCTTTGCAATGGAATCATTGCCTAAAATGATGATAAAGAATCAGTGCCATGAAAGGATGCTGTTCCGATTTTATCATCACTCGTGATTTTGGAAGCAATGTTGCAGTTGCCATATCCCGTATGATTAATGTGTTGAGGGAATATAGTACAGAGAAGGAACCAATACTCTTTTTGGCCTTCAGGGA
The DNA here is from genome assembly GCA_038382065.1 of Adansonia grandidieri. Lineage (NCBI taxonomy): Eukaryota > Viridiplantae > Streptophyta > Magnoliopsida > Malvales > Malvaceae > Adansonia > Adansonia grandidieri. The sequence continues at coordinate 3,101,261 of JBBYHK010000001.1, read as the reverse complement.
TACTTCACTTTTAAAGTTGACAATAACATAAGATATAATATTATAATGAGTTCATCGCATATATGCAATTAGTAATTGATGGGCTGACCAAAGGTTAGATATGGTCATTCATCCCTTGAGAAAAATGGAATTTTATATCATTAATTTATTTTATTTTGAGGAACTAATGAATCAAGTAGAATGGAGATATTGGAAAGGAAAATGTATTTGTTTGTTGTAACCCTAGGGTAGCATGTCCCCTTCTTTGGCATTAGCTATATGATTCACCTTTTGTATTTTAGTTTTGCCAGTTGCCATCTGTTATTGTGACTTTTGCTTCATTATCTTCATTCAGTTCCCAACTGATCTTGGGCTCGTATCGGTAAAGTTCTTATGAACTATATTGTTCCACTTAATTCATTTATAGTCACTGTTTTTGCTGAAGCCTTGGCAATAGTTATCTCAATCTGTTGGACACTGTGATAAGTATGCTGATAATATTACAATACCATAACATTAGTTTGCTAAATTTCCCATCCTTCTCATCTGAGTTTAGGTCCTTAGGATACTAGACTGAGAAGGTTAAATTTGCCCCCAAGGACCTTCAATTTCCATTTCCTTTTGCAGGTTAGAAGCAATTCTTAAGATTAAGATTTTGCTATAGATTTATATTGTTTAATAACTTTTATATATGATGAATTGATGTTACATGATTAGCTACCGTCCAATATATGAGATTTAAATAGCTGTAAAACATGAATCTGAAAAGGGGAAAGAGGGGAAAAAAAGAGTGAAAACTCTTGTAGTTGGGTAGGTTGTAGAATTAACATTAACGATGAAAGCTAATATGATGCTTTCTGCTTTCCTTAATATCATATCCGTATATAATATATATTTATATATGGAAATCCGTATATAATATATATATATATATATACATATAGAAATGATCTTATACACCGTTAGTAGAGTTTTTTTTTAAGACTTTATTGATGAGGCTTGCAGGGTGACGCATTCTCCTTTAAAAAGAAGTGGGATATCTGATAACCTTTTAACCCTAAATTAAGCGGAATTTTGAGTGTTTCTGTTGCTTGATGCAGATAATTAGAGATATTGCTGGAATACCTGAAGTTCTTACGAGGGTGGATGCACCCTTCTCATCAAGCATGGCCCAAATCTAACAAGCCCAACTTTGAGAGCTAGCTAGTAAGTCATATACCTGTACTTAACTAGAACCGTCTTTGTTTTTCTCTTTTTCTAATATTGTTTTTCTTGCAGTAAAATAATAATTTAAAAAAAAATGGCAATTTATTTTATTTATTTTATATCTCTTTTTGTTTACTTTATCCGCCAGTTTTTTCAATGCTGTTGTAATTCAATTTCTCTTGTATTTAACATATCATAAATGTAAATTAAAGTCAAATAGTGTATCAAATTCTTGACTACTATAACAAATTTTATACATCCACCTTCTGGTTCATTGGAAAATGCTAAGGTGATATAGTGGTCTAATTGTCCTTAATCGGTGTTTCTAAACATTTGTTAATCAGAATTTATATATACATATATATGCAATTAAAAAAATAAAGTAATTTTATTGAAAATTATAAAGATAATAAAAAATAGTTAAAAGCTAAATACATTTTATTGTATTTGCCCACAGTTAATAAAAATCATCCATTGATCCTTGGCGTGGATTTCAAAGTCAAATATCTTTCAAGTCACGTGGGCATATTTTGACGATATTCAAATTCAGACTTGAACATGAATAGTTTTCCTCCTTGGGTGGAGCAAATTGCCGTAGTAAATTAAGAAGGCTTCTATTATATTTTTTTTTGTTAAAATTTTGGGTAGAATATAGTAAATAGCAACTAATTAATGTATTAATTAATTAGGGAAGTTAGTGCAAGTAAAATGTGAACATGTTTGACTAAAAACAAATAGCGTGCTTGCTTGACTAATGACTAATTAAGAGTTGGTGCTTTATATGCTGTCATGTTGAATTCTTGATTCAAGTCTCGCCACTTCCCAGGGCTTTCCTGTACCTCACTTGTATAAATTAATTGGAAACGCATTTTTTTCACTTTATCATTTGCAATTTTTCCTTGTTCCCATTTGGGATCTATGTAAATTCATGGATTCTTTTGTCTACCCATTTATATATTTATACGGTATTTATATTATATTTTTTTATTATAATCATATTTAAAGTGTTAATTTATGTTATATAAATTTTAAAATATTTTTTAATAATATTATTTTTATATTTATATTATATTTTAATTATTTTTCATATGTCGTGTCCAGAGTAATTAGATATAATTTTTGTCGTGAGGTTGAAATTGGCTATCCTAAGATTAATTTTATGTTGTGTTAACTAATTATGATTGTGTCATGTTAATGGATTGATACAAACATGATACAATTACTTAATGTGTTAAAATTGTTTACACCATTAAAATATAAAAATGAAAAGATTGATACATTAATATGATTAATTTGTTTTAGATACAATTATGGTTTAAACACGATTATAAGATTTCACATCATATTGACCCAATTAGTGGGAAATTTGGTATTAATAAAATACTACATAAAGCTAAGGCGGCATATATTTTCGTCAAGCAGCAGCCTTTTTATATTTATAAAAACATGGTTGGGTTAATAAATAATTGCGCATTGGATTATACTGCATTTCGTGATTTGGTATTTAAAAAAATTATAATTAAATATTTAAATTTTATTTCTATCACATATATTAGTCCAAAGCTTAACGGTGATGATGTATCATTTTTTTTATTAATAAAATCGCACCACTGATATTTATTGAGTCGTAAGTAATTCCATGTTAGCATTTAAAAATTTTTTAATTTAAAATTTTTAAAAATGGTGATGTGGTAGCAATGCCACATGTCAAGATTTTATGGATAAAAATAGACACATCATCATCGTTAAACTTTGGATTAACGTGTTACGGAAATAAAGTTTAAGTAACTAATTACTTATTTTTTAAAGTACCAAATCATAGAATTTGGTACAATTTAGATGCCAATGTGTGTATTAACCCTGTTTGTTTTTCATTATATGAAAGTAGAAGTCCTTCTAATAGCCTAAACCTTAAATGACAAAATATTTACAAATTTAAACCTCAATTGAAATTTGATGTTTCTAAGTGGTAGGGGTCATCTTGCTGCTTCAATTATTGGAGCTCCATTTGGTGAAAAATGGAGAATCTATGGTATGGGGTTGTTCTCGTCTCTATAATGGTCATTTTGAATAGGACATAAAATGTTATATATTTAATAAATATAAAACATTGTAATAAATATCACATGATTAAATATAATAAATAACTTATGTTTAAAAATAATATAATAAACAAGATACGATATCTTTAAATAAAAGTAATACGGTTAAAAAATATATTTCATTAATATTTAATATTTTAACATATTTATTCATTTATGTTTATATTTATGTTAATATGACTAACATAACACAAATTATTAAATCTATCTTTGCTTATATATTGCTACTTTTTTATATTAAACATGGAAAGTGCCACACTTGGACAAGGATAGGCTTTTCTTTTTTCTGTACTAAGATCCAAAAACAAGTGGCTTAGAGGGAAATTATGAGTACATTATCACATGGTAGTATTTTAACTGAAAATGCTAACTGACGTGATAAGTATTGATTTAGTGATAAAGATAACTATAATTAGTGAATTATATTTTTTTAATTCAATAAAAATATATATTAAATGAAAAACTTTTTTAAGTATTTAAATGTCCTTAACAAGTGCGTAATCCCATTTTAATATTCTAATTCTAACAATCAATTTAAATTTTAAAAAAATTGAAGTAAAATCATTGCATCTGTATGTAATTGTTAATTCCCATTTTCACCATAACTTGTCCTCATAGTCCATTAATTTGGGTCAACATGGAGATCAATGGAGACATTGGAGACCTTGATTTTGGTAAATCCCATTCCCCAAATGTCATCAAAATGCCCTGATAGTTTTTGTACATTTTATAGCTATATAAATATCCTAACTTCTTGATATCAACACAATAACTTATTATATCATTTGTCAACGCTCCAAATTTTTTATTTGTTTAAAATAATTAAATTATTGAATAAAAAAGAAAAATAAAAAACACAACCATCATATATTAACAAATGTCAATATAACAACTTGAGTTAGCCTGGATTGGTAAACATTTTAGTGTTTTTTTTTTTTTGATAATAATTTCTTAAAGAAAAAGGAACACAATTGGAGGTGAAAAGGTAAGGAACTCGTTAAAGGTGGAATCCTTTTATTGTTTTTTATTTAAAAAACATTTTTTTAAAAAATATTAAAATTTATTTTTAAAATTTTAAATGATTTTTTAATTCTTTTATTTTAATATGTTTTTCAATTTTTATTAAAAATTTAATTTATTTATTCATTTAATGTAATAAATAAATTAATATACTTATATAATAATTAGTTAATTAATTGAAATATTTAAAACTATATGATATAATATATTTTTTAATTTTTACATATTATTAATATATAAAGATAATTTATGAATATACTCTTACATTAATATCTTTAATGATTATTTTCATTATCATTTTACTGTCACTACTATTTTTGCATCAAAACATATATCCGATAATCAATTTTAATCTCATTACTCATTATAACAACTAATCTCATTATTTTCAATTTAATAATAACCAAACTCACCCTCTGACCGAAATATTAACTCTAAGGTGGCTGAAAAGGCAAGATCTGTCCTTTTATTTTTTATTTTTTCTTAAAACAATTATTGTAATTAATTTGCAAACAAATTTATATATATATATATATATATATAGTTTTGGATAATTAAGTCGGTGGTTCAGACATCAATTTTCATCCTGCTTAGTTTTCCAATTTTCTAATAGGCAAAATTAGTCGGTTCTATATATATAAAATACCGTCCAAAGTAATTAATATTAATTGATGAAGTTTACCAAAAATGTTGACTTTAACATAAGGTGGCTATAGTCAAAATATGAATGCCAACTTTTGGCTCCATTGTTAGGTTTTCAATATAATCCTAAACTGATTCCTTTTTTTGGGGTGATTTCTGTCTTAAGAAATCTTGTCTCTGTTAATAAAGAAATTAAATACAAGTTTACAAATTTCCACGATCTCCCTGTGTTCACCACATAATTATTTTTTTTATAGACTAAGTTATACTTTAAGAATAAAACAATAAATTATAAATACAAAAATTTTAATTTTAAAATTACAAAAAATTAAAATATTAAATGTCACGTCTTAAATGAATTAATCGATTAAGTTTGATCGAAAATTTACCCATATCCTCTACTCAATCAATCCAACAAGAGAGAGAGAGAGAGAGAAACCAATCAAAACCTGAAATCTGCCTTCCTATCGGACCTCCTGAGTAATTTACGTAGCAAGTGTTTGATTCTTGTGATCTTATCACACTATAAGAGAAAAAGATTCATGGAATTTTGTCTTCTTTTCACCAGCCTAAAATTCGTCCATTGTTCCTTTCTAAAATAAGCTTATTCCGAGTTAATTCAAGTGGTAATGTTTGTTTATGTGTTTGAAGGTAGATTTGTTCAAGAATTGAGTTGAATCTTAAATATTATATTTTGTATTTGAATTTGATTTTAAAGTACCATTTAATTAATCAAAAATTAATTTTTATTTATATTTAATTATAATATATATTAATATTAATATAAAAATATTTTTAATAATTTAATATACTTAAAAAATAAACAAATTTTTTGAGCCCAATTGATTTGATGGGTTGAATCGAATCTTGGATAAATAAATTATTTTGCTATTTAAACTCTATTTGATCCTCACATATATCGAATTTTAGTAATGATCTATAGTTGATGCTTATGATTTCAAATGCACGATTATCTTAGAGTATAACACATCTTATCCTTATTTAAGGGACACAAATTTATTTTATCAATACTTTTTATGTTGAATAATTAAAATATAAAATTTTAATGATTAATTTGCATTTCATCTTAAAAGGTAAAAATTGGAAAAATCACTTTATAATATAATTAAGGGGGAAAAAAAAAGAATTTCATACATCAAATCTGAGGGAAATCAAGAAACTAAAAGCTTTAAGTTTTACATTCAAACTCGGTTAAATATTTTAAAAACCTAGCTTTACCATGTAGTGTTCAAATGGTTAAATTAAAAAGGGTTTAGTTGCTTCCATGAACCATTTTATAAGTTGCCCTATTAAGTTAAACATTATTATTAAAAAAATCCTCACCATCAAATCAAAAGCTCTAGGGTTTTTCTTAAATCTGGGAGGCTTATGGGATCTGCACCAACAATCCAAAAATGCTTTGCTAACATCATATTAGTGGGAGGTGACTTGAAGGGATAATTAAAATCATTTTTTATGCAGTAATTTTATAAAAATAAAGAGAGCCTTGCAAGAAAAGTAAGACACTTGTCAAATCAAACAACATGGTATAGTTTTTGCAAGTTCGTGTTTGGTCTGCCAAATTGCTGTTCTTTTGGGTTCCCAAAGGTAAGAAGAAAGGACAAAAATCCATTGCACATTGTTAAATGAAAAGAAACAATACCATTCTTAATTAAATTAAAATGAATTTAATTTAGAAATGAAAAGATAAAAAAAGAATAAATTTTAAAAATGAAGTTGTTTTCAGTTGCTTAATTCTATTACATTCAAATTAGGGATAAAGAAAATTTAAGAAAGAACAAATTTGTTTGCAAAAGTAGAAATAATCTCAACATGAAATTTAGTTAATCTCTTATATTTACAGAGATAAGAAGAAGAAGAAGAAGAAGAAGAAGAAGAAGAAGAAGAAGAAGAAGATTACAGAGAGACAAACAGATGCATATGATAAAATTCAGTAAAAGCTAACAAAATCTTCAATAATCAAACATTCAATTACAAAATTAAAAACCCGAAGTGCAAAAAGAACCAATTTATGCAAGTTGAGCTTCTTCAAATCCATGCATGTGATGAGAAGCATCAAAAGGAAGCAAAGGAAATTGATCACCAAGCTCTTGAATAAACCCGTCCAAATCTCCAAAGCCACTTAAGAAACCACTTGAATTCTCGTTAATATTATCAGTCCAATTACCTTCTTCTTCTTCTTCTTCTTCCTTAACCCTTGTTGATCTTGTTTCCATGCCTGCAATAAACCCAGTTCTCACCTCTATTTTCTTGGCGGCCGCCGCCATAGCTGCTGCTACCACCGGCTTCTCACAAGAAGTATGATCTTTTCTGGCAATTCTTGGTTTGTAACCCTTTTCTTGATGTGGTTTCCCAGTGAGTCTTTGCACCAGTTCTCTGAAGTTTGCTACGTCAGTCTTGATGATCTCTGGTGCAAATACGTGAATTATGCGTATCTTTGGGTTTGGCTTTAATATTGCTTTTGAATCCTTGTGAATGGATAGTGCTGCTGATGGGGTTGAAGGAAGCATTCTGGTTTGATTCCTGATCATCGAATTTTCCATGGAAATAGGTTTTAGGGAAAGGAAATTAAAAAAAGAAGAGATGAAGAAGTTGGTATATTTGTTTAGAGAAATGAAATGGGGGAAAGCTTCATATAAGGAGAGATGGTGACGGGGAAGATTTTCTCAAAGGTGAATTTTTTTTTTTTTAAAAAAAGAAAAAACTAAGGACCAGATGAATCCTTGTCTGACAAAATGGAAGAGATTCAATAAAGTAATACAGACAACTTAAATGGTCCCCCAATTCCCAGAATTGGATTAACTTATAAGAATTATTATATGTTTTTTTATCAAAATATGCATTAATTTTTCTTGCATATATAGAGAAGATTGTTTGAACATATATATATATATATATATTTTATATCCTACTTGCAATGACCAAACCATCCTCTCTATTTTTTGAACATTATATGTATTGGTTAAAAAAAATTAATACTATATATTCTCTACTTGTTGAGATAATATTCATGGTTCAAATTAGATTATATATTCAATAGGAATTAACTCTCTCTCTCTCTCTCTCTCTTAATTTTCTTAACTCATTTACAAGTGTTGATTAAAGTAGTAAAAAAAAAAAAAAAACCTTAAATGTCAAGTAGATTGGATTGATGGAGAAGTCAATCATTTTTTTTTTTTTGTTTTGAGTTTTCGGGTAGTAATAAATCCTAAGTTATGGTTCACTCTGTTATAAACATACGTCTTTCACTTGAAAAATGAAGATGTTCAGAAACAAATCCCAAAACCTAGCTAAATTAATAAGAAAAATTAAATCTCTAATTCCCTAGAAAAGCAAAACTACATACAATAAAAGCACATGTTGGTTGTTGTGGGATTTATTATTTACTTCTTTTTAAGCAATTAAAACTCATAATAATAATAATAATTATTAATTATTATTATTATTATAAGAACTTCACAATTGGGAAAGTAAGGGGGCGTTGACCTGGTCACGAAACTGTAGGAAGAATATCTTCAGTTTTGGTAATAAGGTCATGATTCCTCAACTTTCTACTTTACAGACGAGTCCGCCCGCGTACTCGGAATAAAAACCAATGTTATGCCTTCCATAAACGACAGCTCTACATAGTCCGCGTTCTCTCTTGTATCTACTAATAATAAAAGCGTAAGTATAATAAATTTATATTTAACATATTAAAAATATATAAATTTATATATTATTAATAAATCATATAATATTAATCTATTAAAATAAAATTATTTATATTTATTTTTAAAATTATAAATGAGATAACGTGATATAATTTATAGATAATATTTAGATATACACACTGTCATGAAATATAAACTCCTATTATATATATAAGATTTTTGCCACAAGTGTCTTAAGGGCAATCTTCAATATATATAGTCACATTTTTTTCAATGCATTGACAATGATAAATGGGAAATCTATGATATTTATAGAAAGAAAATTGAAATTAATCAATTACTTTTTCTTGAATTTACTATAATTAAAATATTAAATAAACTTTTTTAAACTATTACAAATAAAAAAAATTAATTGGTGCGCATAAGCACTCTTTAAGTGAACCCATAATAAATAAAGTTATTAACTACTGTATTTAATATAATGTTATTAGCCATTTAAGTACTATCTCAAATGACATACATGCTATTAATAGATTCTTAAAAGTTGGGAGTTTGAGAAAATTTAGACACATAATATCTTTCACAAGGGATGAGTTAAGAGGTTATGAGTGATTCACCAATAAAATAAGAAGACAATATCTCTCGGAGTATAGTAAATTTATTAAGAACGAAAAAACATGTGGCCACCTTTTAATTTACCCATAGAGTTAAAAAAAATTTATAATAGTGCCGTATCAAAAATGAAACTACATATAGTTTTATATTTTTATCATTCAATTTTGAAAATGCTAGTTCTCCCTTCTAATATTTGTAATTTTGTAAATCCCTTCTATAATTTTTTTGATTCTTCAATTTTGATCACAACAACTTCATCAGTTAAATTCTGCTGTGATTTTGTGATCTGATTAATTAGACTTTAAACTTGCAGAAACCAAATTTTAGGAGGAAATATATATATATATATATATATATATATATATATCCACCTTTTAACAATTGGAAAAAGGGAAAGCCAGAGTTGAACAAATTAATTAACAATTAATATCAATCATTCAGCAAAATTAAATTTCTAACCACATCAATCATTTGGGTATATTGCCTCCAACTATACCAAGTTGACTAAAACTTTGGCAATGTTTAAAAAAAAAAAATTGAAGATTCATGCCCCCTCTCTCTCTCTTTCTCTCTCTCTCTATATATATATATATATGTATATATATATATATCTTTTTTTTTTAATTTTGGGTTATGAATCCGCACTAATTAATTGTCAAGTTGATTTCAATATTATATAATTCGTGAGCCAAAATAAATTAAAAGAAAAGCTCTAATTAATACTCTTATATATATAATTGCTTACATAAAGAGGATTTTATAATTATCTAAGGTCTGGGATTTTATTTCAAAGGTTATACAGATATATTATATATAGCATTACCTCAAGTATATTTGCAATAAAGATTTGAAAATAAAGAACAATAAATTTAAATTGGAACCAATATATATACACTCCTATCTTCTTAATTAAAAAACAAAAGAGAAAAAAAAAACATAAAACTTTAGGAAACTTATGGCTATATATTGAAGAAGGGTAAATTGTAAATAGCGTCAAAACGCAAGCGTGCAAAACCCTAAATACAGAGGAATTTGCCGGCCAAAGAAGACTTAGCCTCATACTCAGGCAGAAGTGCTCCCAAAAAATATAACACAAAACATAACTGAACGCTAGTTAACTAGCAAAATTGATGTTTTGGTTGATCTTGTTTACCTTTTCAAAGGACAGGCAAATCCATAGAAAATTAATTAATTTATATATCTGATAAATCTTGTTTAGGTTGTTTTATTTTTTTCATTTATTCTTTGAACGCTCGTACGGATACTTATAATTCACTTGATAAACAATTAATGCTTTTCTCATTTGTCTTTGTGCTTTCATCTTGTGGCTAAATATTCATGAGAAAACCCATGGCCCGGTTTCAACATTCGTTTTAAAACCCTAACAATTATACTTCAAGTCTAGGTCAGCAAACACCCAAATTTTCACCCAAAAAAAAAAAAAAAACTAATTAACTAGTTAGCTAGCAGTAGGGGTTTTGGCATTTTCTTTGTTTTCTTTTGCTTTGTATGTATTTTTATTTTTTTAATGCCATCATCTACAATTTTAGAAAACAAAGAGAAGATATGCTCTAAAGTCTACACCTGCTTTAATTAAATGAATTTATAATGATTGATTAATTATAGGCTAAGTTTATATATATATATATATGTATACATGTATATATACTTGAATTATGGGAATTGAATATTCTTCTATGAAATCATACTTAAAACAGAAAAACTTCATATTTAATGCAAAAATTTGTAGAAAAGTTGCATTAATTTATGCTTTACCTTATTTAGTTGAAGAGATATTATCATATATAAGGTCAAAGGCAATGAAATAATTAAGGGAATAGTAAACTGGAAAACCTATGTGACTATCAATGTCGAGCTTTGAGAGATGCCTTCCATTTTATTTCAATAATAATATTCTTTTTTCCATTTCAATAAACAAGTGTCGTTCCATGAACAACTATAGAGCTTCTTTAGTTTTGGAGCCAATTATAGTACTTTCATTCTTGGGGGAGGATGAGCCAATAAATTTTAATTTGTTTTTTTTTATTAGAAATATTATTGAAATTTCTTATAAAATCAACACTACAATCTTTTTTTTTCTCTAAATATTAATATTTATTAATTAACTAAGAGAAATGTTAATTAAAAAGACCAGAAAAAATATATAATTTATTCAATACCTTTTCTTGAATTTAATAAAAATGATTCCTTTTGCTTGGATGTAATACTAAATACAAGAAAAATTATATAATATTACATGAAATATATATAATAAAAACGTAAAAATGCAAATATATAAATTATTTACCCATATTAAAAACCAAGAAAGAAAAAGCTACTAATAATAATAATAATAATAATAATAATAATAATAATAATAATAAGAGGTACTAAAATCACAGGAAATGCAAGGGTGGAGAGCATGATAGCCGGCAGAGAGGATTTGCATAAAATCTTTTACCCATTTTCATGTACCAAAAACATGGACCTTTTTTTTTTCAAAAATAAAGAGGGAGAGAAAGAATAATGATGGTCATTGGATGTACAGGTGAAAATGGAGATTGGATGTGATCTGTGGGCCAGAGCAGTCGACGTGATTCCCAGTCTTCGTGGCTGGCTCACTAGTCACCGTTCACTCTCCTCACCCTTCCCTTAGCTGAGCTGAGCTGGATTCTACTGGATTCCCTTTCTGTTTCACCAACGTGCTCTGAGGTTAGATTTTTAAAACTACTTAACAACTATCCACTACCATTAAACTTTTTTTTTGTTTTTTAATCTTTAGTCTTTACCCTAAAATTTAAATTTCAATTGACAACTTTCATAGCTAGCTGCAATCCAATAGCTTCCTCTCCTAGCTAAAGTTAATCAAAGTAAGGATTGAATTTATCATAGTACTCAACAGATTCGATTTAAATTAAATTAAATTTAAAATAAAATATTTAAATAATTTAATTATAATATTTTAAATTTGATGACACAGATTATATTTTAAATTATTTAAATTTAATTCTATGAATTTGATTCATCAATAATTTTGATCGTATTAGCTCAAACTGAAAATCTGTTATTATTGAGATTGAATAAATATTAAATTAATCATTAAACTAACTTCCCGATCGTTCACAATCATCTCATTACATCATTGATAATAATCAATTAATAGTAAGCCGATGACTTAATTAGCAATACAATCCAAGAGCATTTCGTCTAGCAGGAGTGGATTGATTCGTTATAGATTTATTACCAATTATCTCTTTTTAAGACGCGCGTAAGATTTGATTGTCTGAAGATATTAGTACATGCATGCGTCATTTGATATTAGCTTTGATGATTTTATTAACCACCACCATCGTACAATGGTAACATATATATATATATATATTGTTTTTTGCTTTTCCGATTGTTATATATAAATAACTTTCACTTCAATTACACCTATTTAACCTATATATATATATTGTAAAAGGTCTAAGTAAATATAATAATTTTTTCTATCTCAGCCATATAAATTTACATTAAAAAATTATTAAAATATATATCAAATTCCTAAACACAAATACTATATATATATATTAATTATGTTATTTTTATTATGTTTAAACGTATCATATTATTTTACATTATATTTATATTTATTAAACATGACGTGTTAATCCTATATGTTTGTTATTACCATTTATAGGACCCTAAAGGTATTTTAGAAACCACGACTTATGTGTTTTGTATATGAGATAAGAGTCTCCACGAGACAAGTAAGTTATTCTCTTTCTGTTTTTTTACTTTTCATTTATTTATATTATCTATCTCGTAACTTACAGAGCAAACATGAACTTAGAATATCAAAGCGTGCATCGAGGCACCAACTCTAATGCTTATTGATTATCTTTATTTTATAAGTTTCCTTTACCATTTTAGACATAAATAATTTTCACATCATATTTAAAATTATCAATTTATTTTTTAAATTCTCTTTGCAAATTCAGTTATTCTATAACATTTATATATATATATGTAATATACATCACTAGCATTTTAAGTAGAAATTTTATTGTAAGATTATTTTATGCTGTGCAAAAACCTACATATAATAACTACGATGGGTTATAAATATTACTAGAAAGTATAAATTAAACAGCAAGACCCCAGAAAAGCAAACATAATAGCGTATAAATAAAATGTTGCTTACCTAAACGAAGCGCTCGAAAGAGTAATTTTTTTTATACGTATAAATTAATAGTCCGCCAATTCTAATAAGCAGTCGTCACAACTTAATTTCCACTATCCTTTAAAAAAGAATTAAAAAGTTACTGCATGATATGACATGATTTTTGACCTGCTCAAAGAAAAATTAAAAAATTAAAAAAAATAGATTGATAATTATTAAAAAATAAAATTTAAAAAATTAATATTTTTAAAAAATAATAATTATCAAAATTATTAATAAAAGGACCGAAATTATCTTTTACTTTTATTTCTATGTACTTCGGCTTACTATTTTCTTACCCAAAAACAAGTAGTGAGCCCTCCACCAATATATATTATATATAATTTACATATATTATATAAATTATATATATTAAAAATATTAGCTAAAAATAATAAAAAAATTAAAAATATTTTATATTAAATCTTAAATTTATAAAATAAAAAATTATATATTAAATCTTAAATTATTATTTAAAAATAATAAAAATAAAAATATTTTATATTAAATTTAAAATTACTATATAAAAATAATAAAACTTAAAAATTATATATCAAATATAAAATTATTTTTCTAAAAAATTAAAAATAATATATATTATATATAAATTATATATACTATATAATTTATATAATAAAAATTTAAAAATATTATATATTAAATCCTAAATTACTATTTAAAAATAATTTAATATAAACATATTTTATATTATATCTTGAATTATTATTTAAAAATAATAAAAAATAATAATAACTATAATTGAATGTATAGATGACCATAACTGAATGTACAAATATCTATAATTGATTGTACATATGACCAAAATTGATATATTTAATTTTAATATATATATTGATATATGTTCGAATGTGTGAAGCGTCGGTTTTTATACAAGACGAACCGATCCGAAATATATATTATATAAATTATATATACTAAAAATACTATTAAAAAAGAATAAAAGATTAAAAATATTTTATATTAAATCTCAAATTACTATTTAAAAATAATAAAAGTATAAATATTTTATATTAAATCTCAAACTACTCTTTAAAAATAATAAAATATAAAAAATATAACCATAACTAAATGTACATGTGACTATATCTTAATGTACAGGTGACCATAACTGAACGTTCATATGACCCTTTGTACAAATGTACAGATACCTATAATTGAATGTACAAGTAACAAAAACTGATAGATTTAATTTCAAAATATATATTGATATATGTTCCGATTTATAGAGCGTTGTTTCTACAATGGGGGAACCGACCCCAAATAAATATTATATTTAAATTATATATATTTAAAATGCTATTTAAAAATAATAAAAATTAAAAATATTTTATATTTAATCTTAAATTACTATTTAAAAATAAAAATAAAAGTATTTTATATTAAATCCCGAACTATTATTTAAAAAATTATAAAAAATAACTAAATATATAGGCAACTATAAATGAATGTACAAATGACCATAACTGAATGTTATATAATATAAATTATATATAGTATATATTATATATAATTTATTTTTTAAAAAATATGATTTATATGAATTATAATTTTTAGTTTTTATTATATATTATATATTATATATTATATAAATATATAATATAAAGAATATATTATTTTTAAATAAATATTTTGAATATATATAATTTATATAATATGTATTTATTAATTTTTAAATAGTAATTCAAGATATAATATAAAATATTTTTATTAAATTTTTTAAAAAAATAATTTGAGATTGAATATAAAATGGGGGTCGCTTCCCTATTCCACTGTTTGTTTTTTTGGGAAAAAAACCCAGAAGGCTAAAGTATATAGAAATAAAAAGAAAAAGGTAATTATAATTTCTTTATTAATAATTTTTATAATAATAATTATTTTTTAAAAATTATTTTTTTATTTTACTTTTTTTAATAATTACCGGTTTATATTTTCTTGAAATTTTTGCAGAAAAATTTTGCAATTAGTAAAACTCAATTGCCTGCGAGGCGTTGATCGATTAGTTGATCTCAAATATATATATATATATATATATATATATATATATATATATTGAATTTTTGCTACATATCTGAATTTGATTTAGTCTGTAGTGGACTTGATTATGGCCAGGTCAAGCTATGATCCGATAAAATTTTTATTTTTAAGCTTAGGCTAGTATTTAACTCATCCATGTCTACTTATTTAGGCTTGTATAACTCTTTATATTATTAAAAAATTATTTTTATTAATATTTATGTATTTTATAATTAAATTTAAATAAAATATATTATTTACTATTTCAGGTTTGATAGGGTTGTTCGAAACAAGAAAATCAAAATTTGAATCTAATCAAGTCCAACGAGATGCTAGGTTCATGTCCAGGTCTAGTCTATAAGTTTGAATCGGTGTTAACAAAATCAAGATATTAAAAAATTATTTTAATATTAATATTTATATACTTTCATAATTAAATTTTTTTAAAAAAATTATTATATAAACTGTTATCATAATCAATTGAATCAGCTCAAATCATCAAAACTAAAACTTAAATTTAATTCAATATAAATCAAGCCTATCAAATCAAATGAATTGCTTGAAAGTGCAAGTTAACGTGATACGTAGTAAACAATATTTTACATCGACTTTAACTATTACCTACAGCTATTTAATTTCATTTTTTTTTTTTTTTAGTTTTACAATGAAATTCTAATTCTTAATCAAACAATATACTCAAATTTAAAATCATACATATGGGCCGGTTTTAAGTTTAGCGTTAAGATTAAAATTATCTAATAAAATCCTACGAATATGATATAAAAAAATAAAATATGATATAAAATATAATATGAAAAGATAAATTCAATATGTATATCAATCCGTTAAAATTTATATAATTCAAATTATTAATAAGTAAAATTTTTTATAAAATGTATAATATTTTAAAAACACTTATAATACGTAAAAATAATTAATACAAAAATAATATAAATACACAAATTGTCTCTCTAAATAAGATACATGAATCTACATCTTATATATATATATATATATATATATTTCATTCATTAGTTTTGTTTTTGATGCTCCATCGATAGTCATCCTACATAATTTTACCAAGCCACTAAGGAGAGTTTGTTAATATATAGTTAATTACATGCAATTATATGATTATATACTGACGTAAATCTTCTATATACACTTTACCTACTCTACAAGACAAAGTAGTTTTGGATTATTTTCTTATATACAATTGTGTTCATACTAATTTTTGGTTTTGGGGATAATCGATTCACGTTCATACCTGATATTTTCCCCTAAAAATTAATGAACTTCTAGAATAATCAAATCTACCTTAGATTCCAGAGTATTATTGCTTATTTTTTTCCACGAATTTTTTTATTAAAATAGTAGTATAAATAGCAAGACCTGAAAAGTAAACTTCATAGCATATATAAAATGCTGCTAACTTAAACGAAGTGTTTGAAACAGTAAATACATATATATTTTTTGCACACATATATGTAAATTAATAGTTCACCGGTTCTAATAAGAAGCAGTCATTACAATTTAATATCCACAACCTTTTACCTTTTCCTTAAAAGAAAACAGTTAGTGCATGATATGACATGATTTTTGACATTTTCAATACAAAATTTTGCTAGCTTTTAGTAAAAACTCAATCGCTTGGTACAGCAAACAGTAAGTCACACCGACTTTCACTATGTTACCTAAGCAACAATTCAATTCCTAGTACTATATATATATATATATATTTGAATATGAAATTACGATTCAAAATGAAACAATATACTCAAATTTAACATCACATGTGGAATGGTTTGAGTCTAGCGTTAAAATTAGAATTATACCTAATGATTTTAGATATAATAATTAAAAAATAATTAAAATGTACAAATATAAAATTTAACATAAAAACTAATATGAATATGATATGGATACATTAATATGTCAAAATTTATATAATGAAAATTATTAACATGTCAAATTTCTTACAACATTTATAATATTTTAAACATAATTATAATAAATAAAAATAATACGAATATAATATAAATATATAAATTATCACTTAAATAGGTTATATATATATATATGTTATGGTTCTTTCTTTTTTACTTTTTAATTAGTTCTTTGGTGCGATTGCCATCATACCTAGCCGGTACCCACTAAGAAAAGCCTGATAATCGTATAATTAATACTATGTGATTATATGATTATACTGACGTTAATCTTCTATTTTACACTCTACCTACTCTACAAAATAAGTCGTTTAGGATTATTTTTATAAGTAATTGTGTTCATACTAATTTTTGGTTTTGGGATAATCGATTCATGTTCATACCTGCTATTTTTCCCCTAAAAATTCATGAACTTCGACAATAATCAAATCTATCTAAGATTCTGGAACATTGTTGCATATTTTCTCCACGAATTTTTTAGTAAAAGAGTAGATGAGGGTAAATATTAACATTTCTTTTTTTATTATTTTCTAATTAAGTTTTGTCTCTAAATACCTAATGTAGGAAGAATGAAAGCTAGGACTAACAATTAATATAATTATTTTAAAGGAAGTTAACTTTAGATATTGATGTATAGCTTGCAAAGTAATGGGGAAAGACCTTATAATATATATATATATATATATATATATATATATATATATATTGAAGAGTCAAGAGGTTAACTAACTGCTCTCCCATAAAATAATATATTTACAAAGATTTGTGCGGTCTAGGTTTTATATAGGAGAGCACTAAGAAGGGCGAATGTAAAATCATGGGTTTTCATTTGTTCAAATACGGACTACTTGAAATTATATTATGGAAAAAGAATGGCTGATGAGTTATATAATATATTTAAGTTTCTCAAATTCAAATCCTATCTTTCTAACCCACCTCATGTTTAAAATGTAATTGTCATTTTTTTCAAGAGAAATAGAATATGCTTTCCAATAGGTTTCGAACAATCAGATTGAAATTTTAAATATGATATTTATATTAATATATGCTAGATGTAATGATCAATTCTTAAATAAATGAATTTAAAATTAAAATTGAGTCTCTATGATAAACGATGTACAATATATGTGAAATGAATTGAGACATAATATAAATACGATGTGAGAAAAATAAAATATGACATAAAATGAAAAATAACATGACCATGACACGAATACAATAACATGTCAAAATCTGCATAAAACGAATTAAGTATTTAAAAGTTTATATAAATTTGTAATAATCTAAACACAAAAAAAACACAAACATATAAATTTTTTTTCTAAATTGAATCATTATTACAAATTAGACTAAATATATATGTAATGAATGGAGATGAGACACGAATAAAACATGAAAACACATATTTTCTCTAAATTAAATCACTATGACAAACAATGTGAATAAATTGAGAAATGTGACGAATATGACATAAGAAAAATAGTTAAAAAATAATATGAAAGATAACATCAGCACGACATAAATACATAAAGGCATTAAAATATACATAAAATGAACTATCAAATGTAAAATTTATATAACTTTATATTTTAAAGGCACAAAAAATAGCATGAAGACAAACATACAATTTTTTTTTCCTTTTTTTTTCTCTTTGTTTTCCTTTCGTCTCTTCTTCTTTTCTTTCTTTCCTTCTCCATATAAGAAAAAGTTGCAAATACCCATATAACCTTTCAAGCACTCTAAATATAGCTTCGTTGTCCACAAGATGAGCACTTAAAAGTCAAATTGAGTGCTCTCGTGCATTTACTAAATGCTTAGGGTGTGTTTAGATGAACAAATTTTGAGGAAAAAATTTATTTGTAAAAAGATTTTTAAAATTCTAAAATGAAATTATTTTGTTTGGCAAAATAAAATTTGAATTTTTAAAATTGTTCTAATTTGAAAAAGGAATTTTATAAGCTCAAATTCTCTTCTCAATTTCACTTTCAGATGGAATTTGTTAATTTTTTACTAAGATATTGGCATTTATTATGTTTTCCTTTTAACATGATTATTATTTTTTCAATTTTAACTGAAAATTTTATTTATTATTTTATTAAAAATATCTATACATTTTTACAAATCTAATGACATTCATATTGCATATTTTTTATTTTATTTTTAATATTATTATTTATAATTATTTTTTATTTCATCAAATTCTAATATTTAAAATTTCTTTCTAAAATATATTTATCCAAATAATACAATTCCAAATATATATCAGGAAAAAAAAAACTCATGGAGCCAAGTTTTGAAAGTGATTTATATGATTTATTTGTTTTAGTTGTAGTAAAGTCTTTATTGTTCTATTTAATTTTTAATTCTTCGTTGATGTCCTGATTCATTTGCAAAAAGGATTATCGATGAGAATGAATTTGTTTCAGTTTTGCGGTATGCTTTTTGACGTGCTAGGAATGCCAAGTTGCTAACACTTTCTTGAAATGGCTACATTTTTCAAAGGATTGGAAAGTCCGCTTTACATAACTAAGCCGGATGTTGAAAGTTACCCAAGATGGCTTCTTTACTTGACACTAAATTCACATTGCCTACTTTGCTTTTGTTTATTAATGGCACTTCTCAAGCTTATTTTGGTGGATTTTCAGAGTAAGCTGTTGTTTTTCACTGTTGAACGGAAGTAAATATAGAGTAAGTTATTCACATTAGAGCACACATATACAAATTGAAGTAATAATTAAAGTAAATATGTATTATCTTCGTTGAATTTAAGTAAATTAGCAGTAGCTTATTCACATTAGAGTATTCATATTGCAAGAAATAATTGTGCTTATGGTAATACTAGGATGATTTTTGTTTCGATGAAGAAATAATGATATAGGTTGTACGACAGCAAATCAATTTTCTTTCATTTCATGGCTTATTTTTAGTTAGAACATAAAGATGGATTTTTTTTTAATTTATTTAGGTTCTTTGTACATTTTTTAAGGACTATTTATTTGAAGTAGCTTCTATATTGTAACATTTTTTATCTAGATTTTACTTATATATTTCTAATATTTTTTAATGAATTTTATTGTAAGTGTTATAAAAGTGATATATTTAATAATTGTTGATTTAAATACAACGATGCAATTGCACTATTTTTCTTATTTTCAAATAATTTTTTTTTCTAATTATTACAAAAAGAAAAGTTTATTCATTTAGGACGTTAATTCTTTAATTTAATACTCTTATAATCACTTTTACATATTGTTCTTATTACTGTTACATGCATTGCTTCTGTACAAATAAAAATGAAATAGAATGGTCTTTTTCTTTTTCTCTTGAAATTATACCAATTTTTATCATTACAAAACTACCTCTTACTCTTTTAAAATTATACCAAAATTAATTAGAATACCCAGCGCCAGGAGCGGGTAGCACAATACATAACAACTAATTATATATGGATCGTGTAAAAAATTGCAATAGAACGTGCATAATGGTAAATACGAATGATTAAATTGTAAGTGATATTCTCATTAAAATATTATAAACTTACTATATTCATATTAACTAAGTTTTTATTTATATACTAAATGTGATTCTAAAACTATTTAAATATATTCTAATATTTGATTCAATAATTAATATATATATATATATATATATTCATCTTGCGGAAATTGATGATGGGTATAATAAATTAATTAATGTGAGATTAATGCACCCTTATTATTTTTTTAAAACGTTTGACACAGACAAGTTGGGTACGATGACATTGTTGGGTTTGATGCGGATACAGCAGGTACTCACACTTACACGAGATCTGGAAGCCAAGATTACCCAAGTGGAAATTTCGAGAGGAGGAAATGGGAGGATCTTTGACCCTAAGAAGGAAGGCTTAGTTGCTGAGGATGGTCCATATTATGGATCCTATGATTGAAATGGAGAGCTTTTTGTGCTCTGAAATGAAGACACTAAAGAGTCGGTTTGTACTTTTCTTATTTCCTTAGTTTCCTTTTCTTTTGTTGGCACGTGTGATAATTGAATTAACTGTAATTTTTCCTGTACTAATAATTTCATAAAAGAAATCAATATATTGGAATGTATTAGATTTTTTTGGTCAATAAATGTATTAGGTTCAAGTTTTAATATACATGGAAATATTTAGTCAGTTATATGTTGAATTTTGCTCTATGCAAATAAATTGATTTTGTATATAAAATAATTTTTGAAATAATATGTTATATTTAAAGTATAACTGTAATATCATTTGTATTCTTAATTTCTTTATGTACTTTAATATGTTTCATATTTTTTCTTGAGATTGAAATCAAACTTTTTCAGCCCTGCCTAATGAAAATAAACATGATATTATATAAATTTGAGTTCGATTTTAGCATTTAGGCAATAAAAATATTAGTGTGCATTAAACAAAGTTGACTTTTTTTTTTTAAGTAATAGAGGTACTTTAATGATAAACTTACTTATATCAATAAAGCAACTATAAACGCTTGTATGATTGTATCTGGGGCTAATTCTTTTATGTTGTCTCATGAATGTTGATGGGGTTAAATATACTTCACCTAGTTCTCTATATTAGAGTAACCAAATGTGACAACCTCCGTTTCTTTGAATTGAAATGGATGAATAACAAAAAAGGATTCTTGGATCTTTATTCTGGGTTTAGACAAGGTGAATCCAACACTACCTGTCTTTTAACTGGAAAAAAAAAACACACTATAAAATGTGGTCAAAACACAAAATGCGTGGTAAGCGGATGAAAACAAGCATTGACGCGCGCACGGAGCAGGAGCAACTGCTTCCCTCGCCGTTGGCCTCGACGCTTGTTTCAAGGTGAAACTCCTATTCGTAACGAACGAAACTTCCCCGGTTGTGTTGGCAAGTGTCAGCACATAAGAAGGCCTGTCGCGAACGCCACGTATAATTTCTCTTACAATACGTGGCAAAAGCCCAGATATCCTTTTGCATCTATTAATGGAAAAAAACACATTAATTGCAAAACTTGCGAGGTTTTGATTAGAGTAATAAGAGTGAAGAAGAAAGAAAAATGCAGACCATCAAGGAAGAAGCAGCAAACTTAGCGGCTTCTGCCAAATCTGGCTTGGAAAAGACCATGGCCACCGTGGAAGAGAAGGTCCATTCCCTTTTCTTTTTTTTTTTTTTTAATTCTCCTCGGTTTATAGGGTAACTTGGACTATCAGCCTTAATTATGGAACCAAACTTATTATTTCCTTGAAAGAACCAATATTTTATGCATTGAATCCTAACGATCACTGATGTCCATTTTAATTTGGACATCTTCAATGTGCTGATGAAGGTGGAGCAAGTAAGAAGCCATGACCCAACGCAGAAAGAAATAGCAACCCAAAAGAAAGAGGAGCGGATCCACCAGGCCGAACTTGACAAACAGGAGGCTTATCAGCACAACGCGACAGCAAAGCAAGCCGGAACAGACGGCGGATTCACGGCATCAGGCACCAGTGCTTACACCGCAAGTGGGACTCAGACGGCTCGCAGTTTTTTTCTAAAGTAGAGTTCATTAAAATCCCAGGAATAAATAACCGGATCGGAGATCAAACCAAAAAAACTTTCGATTTTTAATTTAATTAATTAAATTCAGTTATAATTTAAAATTTAAATTTTATAATTTTTGAATCATATATAAAATTAAGAAAAATCTAAAAAAATTAGAGAACAAAATAAAATAAATAAGAAAACTATACTGTAGCATTTTAATTTCGACAATAAATTGGTTTCAGGCAAAAATTAAGCTGAACAAACAAACCAATCTCAAATCGTAAATAATTATCAATCACAAGAAAAGAAGAAAGAATAAAAAAAAAAAACTGCGCCTGTCGTAGGTTAAGAGGGCAGCTTCCATGGGTGAAAAATAGAGCTTTGGCTTTAGAGTCATGGATCAATAAGGCAGTAAGCAGTAGATGAAAAAGGCAACCCAACATATGAGAGTGGAAATCAAAATGAGTTATGAAACCAGCAGTAGCTAGAGAGAGGATGAGAGTGAAAATGCCATAACGACAAGAAATACAGTAGACGAGAAGAAGGAGGCAACCCAGCGGCTAAAACTTGAAGGAGACAGAGAACTGAGGAAGGAAGAAGATCAGAAGTTCCAGAAGAGTGGAAATCACGACAATGGCTAAAGACAAATGCTCAAAATGAAAATCAAAATTGAGATTTTGGGCTGAAAATTTCAAACCGTCAAAGTCGTCTTCACCGCTCAAGATGGGCTATGGGATCGGGCTAAAAAAACCCACAAATATCCGGTTCAAGCGGTTTTTTGGGTTAATCGGTTTCCGGTTGGCGGTTAATTAATAGTTTTTTTCGATTATGAAATTTTTTGATTAAATCAACATGGTTGAATCAAAAAATTAATCGATTTTTAATTGAATCCATCGGTTCGATTCAATTTTTTCAATAATCTTTATTCTCAAACATAAGAATTGTTTTATTTTTTTCTTTAAATAAGGTATTTGAAGCCACATCAATAAGAGGCTTTTTTTTTTCCCACTATGGTGCTTTGTAACCTTGCTTACTTGATCGGAGTATTATTTAACTTTATTCTATTAGGTTCAACGTCAGCATAACAATTCCACGCCATTCTTTTCCTCCAATCCTTCTTCTCTAAAGCTTTGAAACTACTGCAAGTGCGTATAATAGATACATATATATATATATATATTTAACTTTTGCCAAATAAAACGATAATTGTTGGAGAGAATTAGCGGTTTTCATAAATGAAATAGTGAAAACGTAAAGCGATATTTTAGTCGCTCTCTTGACAAATCAAGTATATTTCAAAAAATTCAAAGTAAAAGAAATGCCAATCAACTAGATTGTTTGAATATATATATATATATATATATATTTTTTAAAGATTATGGTAACGAAAGTATGAAATCGTCATTTACCAAATTCTTTGGCTGTTACCTCTAACCAAGTAATGCTTCCCACATTTTATTCTATACATTTTCTCTTATCTCTAACCTTTATTCCTTTGTCTAAGCTTTTAATTGTAGTTTTGAATTTGACATGTGGGTCTTTTATCTTAAGATTTGCTAATGTTTATTTGACTTGCAGTTATATCCCGTCCAATCTCTAAGGGAAATGTGCACCATGAGTAATCGGTTTCAATGCCACCATTTTTCTTGTTTTCCTCTTTAGACAAAAATGAGCTATTTGTCCGATCTTGGTTTAGTGCTTAAACCTTTACTCGGAATAAGAAGTAATAAAATAGTTATTCGATAAAAATAAAATTAAAAAGTAATATGAATTATGTTGGAATAGATACATCATTTGGTAGATTAAATGTCGTTAAAGAATAAGTAAGGGGTAAGTATGAAAGATAAATTTACCTTTGAGTTATTTTATAATATTTTATTTATATTATTTTTAATATATATTATAAAAGATTTTAATAATTATACTTAGTAGTAAATTATAAAATTAAAATAATAAATTATTTTAATAGGACATTAAAATTATTTTAATAAGTTTTACTAATATTATATTTTAAATTATATTTTAAATAATATTTTAAAAATATAATATATAAAATAATATTTATAAAATATATTTTATACATGATATTTAATATTCAAGAATAACATTTAAATATAAAATATTTAATATCATATTTATATAAAAAAATTTTATATAATTTTTAAATTTATATATTTTTTGAAAAAAAAAATTTATACATTATTTATTTTTATATTAAATCATATTTAAAATATTTATTTTTATATCTTACAAACACTAAAAAAATTTCTCTCCCCTCTCATTTTTTTTTTCTTATTGTGTCTCTCTAGTCAGTCTCTCTTCTTTCCCCTTCTCTCCAATAAATTCATCAGCCCTAAACACAAACCTGGAAACTGCCATGCTTTTTAGATTCCGACGGTGGTGCCCCCGTCGCCACGGCCATCATCACCCGTCGGTCCTAAATCAGTCCAAAACACACCAAATTCTTCATCTAAAACTCCTCTTTCATATTTTCGACTTTGTTTTTTTTCAGAAAACCTTGAAAAAAGCCTATTGCTACAATGTTTAACCGAAACTTCTACCCTCCATTTTGCGGTCCTTCACCATCCCAAACACCACCATGTCTTGATATGTTGTTTCCCTTTTCATCCTCTGTCTTTTTCCCAAATTTAAACCCCAAAAACCTCCTTAAAACTTTCAAACCAAATGAGAGAGACATTTTCCTTTTCTTCTCATTTTCTTTTTATTTTTTTTTTGGTATGTTTTTCTTTAAAGGGGTTCCTCAAAAATTGTTTGAGGATGAGGCTGATAGTATTTTTGATTTTTTTTAAGATTGGTTAAACAGGAAAAAAAATTTGATTGCTCTTTCTTGTTGGCACTGAATAACCATTCAATTGAGTGAGGGATTAAATGACTACTCAATGGATTAGATGAATTAGGCTGTAATGGAGTATTGGTCGGGATAGCATTTCGATGATCCAAGCAGCGAAATCACTGTTTATGGCTGAATCTGCACGTAATAGGTTGGCTATTCGTGCCAACCAAACGCATTGTTGGGATTTTGAGATATTTGGCTCCATCGATTTCTCTTTAAAGTCTCTAAAGATTATTTTCTATTAGTAGTTCTGTTAGTGTCTGATTACTTTGTTTAATGACAAAAAGACTAATGGAAAAAAAAAAAACCACATTCTTTTCAATTGATTTTTTTACAAAATTAAAATTAATTAAATATTCTATTATTATTAACATGGAGTCACACTAACAAAATAGCTCATTTTGGGAAAAATAAGATTAAATCTTACCTTACTTTAGGAAAACCTCCATGTCAGTATCTTACTTTTATGCCACCAAATGTCAAACTAGTAATTGAGATTATTTTAGTTTTTCCTTTTTTTTTTTTTTTTTTCTAATTTTCCTTAATATTTTTGTTCAGTTAAATTTATGTTTTTTTTATTTTCACCAAATTCTTTTTGAGTTAATTTTTCCTTTTCACCAAAATCATCTTTTATTAATTATTCTGTAAAGTAATTAGATAATTAAAAACCCTTTTCATCGATGAAAATTATTTAGTTTTTTATAGTTTCACTTCCTCATAGAATTAAAAACACGTACGGCTTCTCATTTCCCCCAAATGCAAAATAAAAGAAAATATCTAGCTTTTTTTATTACAAAAGTATAGTTATACGTGGATATTAAAATAATATTATCTCTTATCAATTAAAATTTAAATTACTTATAATTTTATATTTAAGTTAAGCATCGATGAATTTGCTAAATTAAGCTCTAAGCGCCTGCTCCGACCCCTATAAATCCTTTTGAAAGTTACAAATTGTGTGGGCGAAAACGAAAATAACCAAGTGAGTTGACATGTAGACTCATTTTTGTAAGTAGCATGTTTTACATCCATCTGAGGAAGTTTTCATTGTTTAAAAGTAATAGTGGCTAATTAGTTATGTATAGAAGTTTTCCAAAGCCACTGGAGCAAAAGTTTTCATTTTTTAGGATAACCTTTAGTTACGAGATGGGTTTTATATTGCTTCAATAGAGCCTTAAAATGAGTTTTGATTTTGTATACCCATTTCAACCAAGGGCAAAGCTAGAAATACAAACAAGGAGGGTTAAAGTATGTAATATAGATAGTGAAAACAAAAATTATATGACAGAAACCTAAGCAAGGATCAAGTTATCTATCGATTTGAACCAAACTGATCTATGGCTAAGCAAAATTTTTTACATGGATATATTTTTAAATAAGTACAAAATGAATAATTTTTTTTAATGTGTAATTTTTTAGAAAAGTGTGAATTATAACACTTTCAACTTCAGAGTGAGAAACTTTTAAGATCCACTATATGATATATAAGTAGAGATTTTATGCCTTTTATGAGAAAATAAGACTTTCACGTTAAAATGAACAAAACTTTATAGGCTAGATGCAAATTTCCGCAAATAATATCAGAGCAATCATTAACAAAATACATAAGTTAAGTGTTACATCGTGAGAATTATTCTTAAAATCTTAAAAGAGCTAAATGCTATACGGTGAAAGCTATCTTTAGTATACCAATACCTAATGTAATCCTAATTCTGTCTATTCTGTGTTAGGCTTGACAAGTACATTAAACTTTAGCAGAGGAGTTTATAACTACTCAATTTCACACCGAAAAACTTTGAAAATTCGCTATGATATATATATATATATTTAAACCTATACTTATAAGGCATTTTTTGAAAGACATAATCGTGAGACTTTTGAGTTAAAGCAGATAATACATCGTAATAAAATATGATTTAGGTGCCAATTTCCACATGATTTTTTAAAAGAAAATAAATAATTTATTATAAAATATATTATATAAAATATAATAAGATATAATTATCTTTATTTAATTTTTTTATTTTATAATTTTATTTAATTTTATTATATTTTTATTAATTAAATTAGTATAATTTAACTCGTTATATCTAACTCAAACTGCGACTTTAATAATTATATTAATATAATATATATATAATAGATGCTAGTGCTTAGCCGTAACATAGGCATATCTGGTCAAGGCGCATGATCAAAGAAACAACCCCGAATTTGGAAATAGAAAAACTGTAAAAGCAGCTATAAAAAACATTTCATAAATTTAGCTCATTAAGTAAAATTAATTAATTAAAATAATAGGAGTATGTTTATCTTGCGATTGAAATGAAACTATTTCTCGGAATAATAAAGATACTTTAATGATAAAATTAATTCCCATTAAACCGTTTAGTTCAATGATAGTAGCTTGCATTTGGGTTGGGATCCATAAAGGCATATTTGTCAACGGTGATAAAGTTTTTATCGGATAATAAAAGATAAAAAATTAATAGAGATAAGCTAAATATCGTTGTCTATTAATTTTATTTTATTTTATTTTTATTTTTTTGATTAATATTTAAGATTTAAAGATAAAAAATTTGATCTTTACTCATTAAAACAGAGAAAATATATATCAATCATTAAACAAAATGTTGAGGTGCTATTAATTTTAATTTGATGTACTGAAATTTACTTGTAAAACTAGTGAAAACGTTTGATTTGACACTATCCTCCTATGTATTTGTTGATATAACTAAGATGTTGTAAGAGTTTGAAGAAGATTTTGCAAACTTTTTAATTATACCTACTGACATATTATAAAAAAATAAAATAAAATTATTGTTACTGACAGAGGTTTTATTTTTTTAAGGGACCAACAAAGTTTCTATAACAAATCAAACTTATTCTTTTAAAATAAGCATAAGCTCCCAAATGCAGGTTGATAATTTGAAATTAATTACGGCTTGATGAGCTTATTTTATTGAAATAAATAAATGGAAATAAATATGGGTTCGATCATATATATTAGATTAGTATTCATTCATCAAGAGTCAAACAAATACGTGAAGAAATTTTAAAAGTAATTGATGTATGCACACCCATTAGGTTGGTGAAAAAAATATATATATATATATATATATATATTGAAAAAATTTATATACGAGTAATTTATAAGAACAATGGAAGGTTTCTTAAGAAAGATGGATAGTTTTTCCAAGAAAAGTGAGAAAATTTTTAAGAAGGGTGGGTAATGTTTTCTAAGGGAATGGGTGCCTTTTTAAAACATATATAAACTAGATTATATTAATATTTAATTTGTAATTTATTAGTTTTTTTAGTATTTTACTTAACTGTGATTTTAGTTACTTAGCTCTTGACACCAAAATTGATGAAACATTTTATCGTTAGTATAGATAAAATAAATAAATAAATAAAATAACTTAGCTAATATGGGAAAAGATAAGTAATGATTTTTTTTACATTTTAAAAAATAAATTATTAGTTTATTATTTATTTTATAAATAAATTTATTTTATTAAAATTTTTAATTGAATTGATGCGATTATATTTCTGATACTACTAATTCAAAAGGTTTTTATATATTTTATAGATTTCACCATCGTTTCTTTAAATTGAAATGGATGAAAAGGAAATTAGGTCTCTTAGATCTTTGCGGTGATTAAAAAAATCAGATTAAAAGTCAAATCAATAAAATCTTCGATTACTGATTATTAAAATAAAAATTTTAAATATTAAATATGTAATTTTAATAATAAATAAATATTAATTATAATAAATATGTAAAAGAAAATGTATTTTATTAAGTAGTCTCATTTTTAATATAAATTTAAGAGATAAAAATTTTTTAATAACATATTATATAAAAAATTTTAAAAATAAGTTTAAAATCGAGTTTTACGATTTTTTAAAGGTTTTAGCAGTTTTTTATTGGTTCAACCAATTTTTCAACAATTCAAAATACTTCAATTTGATAATATATTTCAGACATGATAAATTATTAATTTTTAATTTAATCAATTCAATCGATCAAATCGACGTGAGATTTTTTAACACCGGATATTTGTTCTCGTATTAGGCAAAGTGAACGCGACACTACCTATCCTAATTTTAAAAGAATCTTAATTTAAAAAAAAAAAAAAAAGCTAAAGTTAGTGGTCAAAGCTAAAAATTGAAATGCAGGGTAACCGGATGAAAACGAGCGTTGACAAGTGCGCGGCCGCGGAGCAAGGGCGACCGCTGCCCTCGTGTCGACACACATCCTTCCTCTTCAATTTCCCTCGTTTTTCAACACAAAACTTCGATTGACGACCAAAACTTGAACTTCTTCCAGTTGTATCCGCAACTCGCCAAATGGCGAAACAAGGTGTCAGCACCTAAGAAAAAGACCTGTCCAAGAACGCCACGTATAAGTTCGCTAACAATACGTGTCAGAAACCCAGATGCCCCTTCACTTCTATTTAATGGAAGAGAATTAAGTTGATTCAACCATGCGAGGTTTTGATTAGTTTTGAGGGAGTGAAGAAGAAAGAAAAATGCAGAACATCAAGGAAAAAGCAGCCAACGCAGCGGCTTCTGCCAAATCTGGCTTGGAAAAAACCATGGCCACCGTGGAAGAGAAGGTCCATTCCTCCTTTTTTTTTTTTTTTCTATTATTCTACTTAATTTGTAGGGTACCTTAGATTATTACTATTAATTATGGATTAATTTTATAAGGTAAAATTTATTATCCCATGAAAGAACCATAATTTTATGCCTTGAATCCTTATGATCACTAATATCCATTTTAATTTGGACATGGTGAATGTGGTGGTGCAGGTGGAGAAAGCAAGAGGCCATGACCCAATGCAGAAAGAAATGGCAACCCAGAAGAAAGAGGAGAGGATCCAGCAGGCAGAACTTGACAAACAAGAGGCTCGTCAGCACAATGCGGCAGCGAAGCAAGCCGGAACAGACGGTGGATTCACAGCAACAGGCACTGGTGCTTACACCGCAAGCGGGAATCACACGTATTCGACGACCGGGGAACATGGAAAGCCCACTGGAGCTCGCCAGATGTCAGCTTTGCCTGGACATGGCACTGGGCAGCCTGCTGGACAGGTGGCTGACGGCAGAGCTGAGGCCCATCCTATTAGGAAAAATCCTGGTGTGGGTGGAACCACATCCCTTAACACTCGAGTGGAGGGAAATCCCCATGGATATGGGACAGGAGGGACTTACAGCTAAAATGTTTTTTTTTTTTTCTTGTCTTGTTTTCTTTGAATAAGTAAGACGAAAACCAGTAAAGGTTCATTTTATTGGGTTTAAATTTTGTTTGACAATAGTTTATATGGCTTGTCTTCTTCTCAAGCTTTTAAGTTGTTCCCAATAAAAATGATTTTGATTATATGCAGTTTACGTGATGATCAGAGTTGAAGTGTATCTACTAGCATTTAAGAGATTAAAGAAAAGTAATACGAATGAAAGAAAAAGGTGTTAGTAATTTCAAATAAAAAAAAAACCTTAATTTAAATCCTTAAATCATACTATATGAATCCAATAATTCATAGAAATACAGGTGATATTCTTTATATTGAGGGTGTGAGGTTCGATTTTGATCATTAAAATTAAAACTCTAGCATTAATTACAATTAAAAATGCAGTATTCTATAAACAGTCTTAAATTATCAGAATTAAAAATGCAATATTCTATTAATAGATCACATCAGTGTCGGTTATTTTCTTTCCTTTTTGGCAAGGAATACAGGCACCATTCTTCAAACTTCAAACACTGTACATTTAACTATGAAAATGCTTTGGAAGGAGTAAATGTTGAATTGTTGCTCTCTTTGCAAGTTTGAAAGATGTTTTGGCAGCAGATTCTTCAAATATGTCAATTGCAAAGAGGAGTAGAAGGATGGCAGCAAGAATTACAGTGGGCAGCTAGCAAACTAAGAGGAAAGGCCCTCATTTCCATAATCTTACGTCTAGCTTGGAGTTCCTATATCTATCTGAATGGAGAGAAAGAGACAGCAGATGCTTCAAACAGGTCCACTCCATTGATGGGGCCATAGTAGAACAAATAAAGGAGATTATTAGACCAAGGGTGCCAGGACTAAGCAATATCAGTTCAGATGCTGTTAACATGCGACTCTGCCATTCACGGGGACTAAGTTCTTCCATTTTTAATTAGGATTCTTGATGTTTAATCATGTATTTCGTGGATTTCTCACTGGTTCTTGTAGCAGTTGAACTGCTTTCTTTGGATAATAAAACTTAATGCTTATCCCAAAAAAAAAAAAAAAAGGATGTTTTGGCAGCACCGACGATCACCGCTTGAAGCAAACACTTTCTATCAACATAGATATGCCATCGACAGATTTGTCATATTTTGTGGCACCAATGTTGCAGTCCATTGCCACGGATCATCAGGTGATTTCTCATGCAAATTCTCTTCTCTGCAAACAAAATCAATTTGAGAATTGGAAAATGAGGTAGAATTTGTCACGACAAAGTACAGCAGTTACTTCTGTAGTTCGACTTCTGATCGCAATTATATTGCTCATGTAACTGCAGAGGGTATGATAACAATGGTGATCAAACATAGAACTCTTTAGGGTCTGTTTGGAAGGCCTGACGTTTTCCGCTCTTAATTTCCTATAATTTTAGTATTTTGAGATTCAACACAAAATTTTAAACAATAGAATATTTCTATTTAATTTTAACTATAAAAATAAATTTTTAATATTTTAAAAGGATTTTTTTACTCAACTGGAGCCGGCCTAAACAAAGAAAATTTATTTGGACCGAGATCAATTCAACCCTACAATACCCCTCTAAGATTCAAGTAAAGCCTACAGCTTAACCATCATCGCAAATCTAGTACTCACTTTTCATGGCTATTTCAAAGATGATAACAACTGTTACGGGTGTATGAGCCCTATGTCGACTCTTTTTCACAGTTGCGATCAAGGCGGGTCCCCCCCCCCCCCCCAACAATAAAAGTTGCGCAGAATTGAAGAGAAAGGACACCCATTTCACAAGAACTTGCTTACACTCACAAAAACGAAGAACAAGAACTTGCTTACACTCACAAAAACGAAGAAGGAAGGACGACTAAGCAACTTGCAAAGCTTGCAATCTTCATTACCATGTATTTTGCCAAATATGTCACGAACTTTAAAGTAGATTATTAACAGACACCTTTTAAGCATCCTTGTCGTGAATAAGCACCTGTCTCTAAGACGCTGCAGGTTGTGAAGATAAGGTTTAAGGACAATTGCACTGAATTAGGGGTTTCAGTTGTGAAAATGCCTCTCTCAAAGCTCCAAAAGATGAGTACAAAAAGTTTTTGAGTTACAATATTGTTTCCTAATCGTAGACCCAAGATGGCCAATTCACCTGCATGTATTCTACTCGATAGTTTAGGATATTACATCCATTTTGGCAATCGTGTTATAGAGAAAGGGGGAAAAAGTGATTTTACTTTCATTTCTGTCCAGGAATAATAATCTATTAATCTTTGCCCAAAAACTTTCATGGTAGTGGTGATTCTGAGTGTTCTGTTTGCTCTCTAATATGCCTCCTCCAATGGTTGTCTCATGAAACTCGCTTTGACGCTTTGTGCAATGCTTCTTGCCCTTACTACAATTTTTATGAAAACAAATGGTCCCCATTTTGAGCCATACCCAACAGGGTCCATGCGTTCATGCATATAGTGATAGACATCTGTGTTACTTGAATTCCAATGTATTAAATACCAGTATGCTCAATTTTTCTATATATATTTAAAAAAATCATATTACCATATCCATATCCCTCTATCACTCAAACACAATTTCACAAATGTCAAATTTAAAATTTTTTTTAAAAAGTCCGAATACCACAAGTATTATATCAAATTAAGGTGTGCATCGTACTTAAAGCATTTTGCACGCATCATTATCATTACTAATATTAACTAAGTCTTCTAGATCACCTTTTAGGGCTCGTAGGAC
Organism: Adansonia grandidieri; assembly: GCA_038382065.1. Lineage (NCBI taxonomy): Eukaryota > Viridiplantae > Streptophyta > Magnoliopsida > Malvales > Malvaceae > Adansonia > Adansonia grandidieri. The sequence continues at coordinate 3,067,489 of JBBYHK010000001.1, read as the reverse complement.
AAGTAAGTAATTAGACAGCTCTAGATACAAAAACTATTATGTCATGGAATTATCTATATAGATGCAGTCATGTCTATTAAAAGGAAAAAAAAAAAAGAATTAATACTTCAATGTGTCTAATAAAATGATTATTAGCCCTACCAACCAAAAAGGAAAAATTATTATCACCCCTAAGCTTACAAAACCACATCAGAGACTGAGGAGAACTCAAGACAGAAAATTGCGGGACACAAAATCTGAAAGTTATAAAATATAAGAGACTAAAGAAAGTTGAGAAAAACTCACTCATATCACTTCAACTAGATAGTATTCCACAGCTAGCAATGTTAAACAAGGCTCTCACTGATACAATACTGCATAATATCTCATGCAATCAAGTACTTGGAAAGAACTAGTAGCCCTCACACTACCGACTTCCGCAACTCAGCTGCACCATGTGCAAAGTGACATCTTTCCCCGAAAGTGCAATTTCCCTTTGCAAAATTGTCACACAACTTTGTCTTGTAGTTGCTTCCAGGATGCCCTTGACCACCATGCGCACCAGGTGTTTTTGCAGGACCTGGTACAGAACCAAGGCTACTGATTAATTCTCTAACCATTGCACTGGCTTCTTTAATTTGCTCAAATGATCCTTCAAGCTCTATGTTCCTAAGGGTGGGATCTGTCTCATGTTCTCGTATAGAAAGTTTTGCTCCTGTCTGACGACAGATCTGCTTAGAGTGCACACCACCCTTCCCAATTATGGCTCCAGCAAGGGAAGCATCCACACTAATTTTGGCAGTGGCTGAGGCACCAAACGTAGCAGCAGGACCTGATGGGGGTGGTGGCTCCATCCGACTGCCCATACGACCAGGAAGAGATGCCATGGCACGGGGATCATCATGAGATGGAGCAATAGGCTTGCCAAGTTCCCAGTCGCCATGCGCAAAATGACATTTGTCACCAAACTTGCAACCTTCAGCACTACTAAATTTGTTGCACAAGCGAGTTTTGACTGCAGTGGCAGATCCATGTGGGACAGCAGCTGTTGCTGCCATGTTTCTAGAAGCTGGTGGAACAGCTGGAGCGAGGTTCATCATCTGAGCCACTGCATTGTAACCTCCCGGAACATAGTGTAGGAAATGGCAGCTCTCACCAAATTGACAACCAGCAGTGCTGCAATTAAAAGCACAACAAAGGATCAGATAAAGCTTGGAAGAATCCATGGGATCAGTTAGATATAAATCTACCAACAGAAGATGAAGTAGATATGCTTCACTGGCATTGGATGTTCTAGCTCTGAACTGAAAACATCAGAAAACCCAGAAATTCCAATAGACAAGAAATCTAGCTTACGCAAGCGCACAACAATTATCTAGCTTAAAAGCACAAAATCGCACAGAACCTGAGGACTGTCGTTTGTTTTGATGCTTACTATTAGAGTTTGCAATTACACCACAGACAATGGAACGTGTCTTCTTTATTTCAGGGTCATTACTTAAAGGCTAAGTAAAGCTTCTTTGTCTACTTAAGTTTCGTTCTACATAAGTACCAGTTCTCTAATAAGTATTTATGTGCCAATCAACAAAACAAACTAGAAAATCTTCCTCCAAATCAGAAAACAGTAAAACAGTATCAAAGATGAGAAGCTGTTCTATTAATACAAGCAATCAAAACCAATACCCTTGGTCTGCTGAGTTTAATAATGGGAAGAACTTAAAAAGGAGTTCCAATGACATAAATTTCACATGAACACATCATACCTGAATTTCGTCATACTTTGACTTATAACACAAGTAACTTACCAATGGATTCAATTCAATAACTTACCGATTCTGAAAATTTTACCATTTAATTCAATCTTAGGTACAGTTTATAAGTTGTAAGAAATGATAGATCTTTGATATAATTTGCCTTTTTCACCAACTAACTCCAGCAAAATTGTTATAAATGAAGCCAAATCTCTGTTATTCTTTAACTTGATTATGATCAAACAACAGAAAAGTACCTGTCATAACTCAATACTCAACTGATTAGCAAAATCGCAAATTTTTAACTATTATTAAAAGATTATAAATTTAAAATTTTTACAGGATAAGAATTAGACAGGAAAGATATAAACAGAATTAAGTACAATTTAAATTATAAATACCAATATTTATTTAGGTGGGTGTAAGAATTTTAACCTGAAAAACTTGGTGCATGGCTTCGATTTGCTTCCTACACCAGTTGATAAAGATTCCAATTCTGTTGCAGAACATTAATTTAATTACTTTTTCTCAGTTATTATTTTTATTAAAATTGCCCCCCAAAAATTCTACGTTATTAATTCTTCCTATGAGCTGTTAATGAAATTTCATCAAAAAAATTTAAAAATAATTATCATTTCTAACATTAAAACTTATCGATGCTTATAAATATTAAGCAGAACAAAAAATATATAAATTTTTTTTCAATGAAAAAGAGGGGCAAACCTGGCTTAGATTTCTTGAAGCCGCCATTAACGTTGAACCCAGCTTCACGCCTTCCTCTTTTACGAGTATCCATTCAGAACTGTTCTTCTTAAACCAAAATCACAGATCCAGATCCAAAAGAAAGCAGGAACAAACAAATAAAACAATCTTCCAATTGAATGGAAAACCAAATACTATAAAGAATTTCAGGCACACTAAAAACCCAAGAAAGAGAGATGTGTAAAACCCTAGAGAGAGACAAAAAAAACCCTAACCCTAGTTTCGGCAAGGGGTTTGAGGGGGAAGGATGAGGAAGAAAGGAAGCTTAAAAGGTAGAGCCAAAGCCGAGAGAGAGTGGGAAAAAGGTTGAAAGATGGAGATATTTAATTCCTAGGCTCAAAATTAGCGGCCACGCTGTTTGTCACGTGCTCCACAAATATAAATGGGCTGGATTTTGTTTCACGTCAGGAAAAAGAATCTAGCCCATTTTAAGTTTGTTTAGGCTTTGATTCGAACCCAACTTCCCTTGGGTCTGAACCAGGCCAACTTTATTTAGAAACCATTCAAATCAAAGCCATAATATGGCCATTTTCATCAATTTTTATTTTTTTTCATTTAATTTATTTTCTGGCTTAAATATTTTAAAGAATATTTTTGAAATGCAAGCCAGTTAAGACCAGTTTTTGATCCAGGAATTAAGATGATGATAAAAAATTAAATATTTGACGTTATTTGATTTATTTATTGTAAATTTAAATAATTTTTAGGTTTAGATATTTTATTTTTTTATTTATAATTTATTATTTCAATCTGCTTTGGTTTTGATGCGGATAATTTTAGATATTCGAATCTGTTTTGGTTTTAATTTAAAAAATGTTGGATATCTACATATTTTACTCTAATGCACCTTATTTTAACGGATATTGAATTCAGATATTTGAATATACCTTATTTTTATGAATAATATATTCAAATATTGGAATCCGACATCTATTTATATGTTTCTTATTTACTTCGTACTTTTATCTAAAAAAAATATTGATTTAATAAATTTAGATATTTAATGAATTAGAATATCAAACAATTATTATTATCTAAATTGAATAAAAATTTTGAATAATAATGCTATGATAATAAGTGGACAAATAATAAACAAAATCAAATTAATTATACAAAATTATATTAATTTCAAAAATTACAGATATCTAATCTTTTATTATTCATACCTTATTCCAAAAGTCAACCCGCACAAATGGGCAAATCAACCGCCAAAACCAACAGCACACTCAGAACTTTCTTCGACATTTCCAGAGCACCCCACTCCCAACTGTTCGGAACCAAAACTTCATTAAACCACTTCGATTTCATCGAAACGCTGAACAAAAGACACAACTACACTTATCTATACAACAATTCGTACACTTTTAGACATTTAACGCAATTCCCAAAACTTCAATCTCAACCATCCTCCTCCTCCTCATTCACTATGGTCAGTTTTCTTGGGTCTCATTATTTCTTGTTCTATAATCACTATAAATGTGGTTTATTATCGAAACTTTAATGGTGGGTTCTTTCCTTTTGATAATATGTTTCATAATGATGATATTACGATAAAAAAAATTAAATATTAATGATAGAATGGTTAAAAAACTAAAAGTTTTGTCCTTCTATGGACAGTACAATTATGTGTTTCTGTTGATTATATAAATGTCCCCCTTAGTCTTGCAGAACTGTATTGGTATCTGGCTGTTCAAATTAAATACGAAAGGGGAACGGCTGCTGCTAATGGTACATAGTCTCAAGTGCCATGAACATCAGCACTGAGCGTGAGGAGGCATCTTTGACCAGGTTTGCAAGCTCCTCTCACTTCTCATAAAAGGCAGCCATGCCTCCGGAGGATCACATCAGGACCTGTGGAACTTGAAAAAGTCTTTTGCAAAAGCGATGTCTGAGACCAATGACAACAAGCCTTTGCCAGGACTGCCTCTATTGATTTGCAAGGTTATCCATTTTTTATTCTCCCAATCCTCCTTGCTTCGTTTTCCAAAGCTTGATTTTAATGGCATGTTTGGTTCAATGAAATAGGTATTCTATTATAAGTAGATCGGCAACTTAATTCGGTTATTTGATTTGTGGAATACCTATTTTGTAAAATAGTTGATTCTAACCTTATTTTGCAAAATCTTAAAAGAGTCATTCAGTGAAAAATTTGAATAGTTTATTTCGAACTTGGACGAGATAAGAAATTACTTTAGAGGTTTTAAATACCATAATATTTCATTCTACTTAATTAAATTACCACTATAATAATTTCATTCTAATCCAGCTCTATTCATTTTTACAGAATAATTATTTTCTTATGACTCTACTGTGCAAACTTTATTCCAATGATGTGTTTCATTTTTCTTTATCGACTTTACCTTTCGCATTATTGTTTATGTCTTTCGTTGCACAGAATTAGTATGACATTTGGTATACGTATTGTAGTATCAAGCATGTTTTGCCACCATCATTGAAGCATTCATTAATTCAAAAACATACTTGTATTGATCCTAGATGAAATCATGAAACAAACATTTAACACAGAGTAGACTACATGATCATCTGTATAATTTTCACAATGTGCTCGTGTTTGTTGAACCTGAAAATTTTAACCTCATGCATCTTGTCTCGAGTCAAAAGCACATGAGGCACAAACTTATCTGTGAGATACGAACATAATCGCTTTGAACATCTAACATTAGGCATATCGAAGCGGGTAAAATAGCACTCATTAAATTTCAAAGTTTATTGTTTCTTACAATTTCATTTCTTTGGTGCCCAGGCACTCAACATATTTAGAGAGCAGTCTAAGACGTGAGAAATTTGACGAATCACGCGTGTAAAGAACAAATATAGCCTTTCCTGACTGATTTTATAGATTTTGATATTTGCCGAACGCTCCCTTACCCTATGCTAATTGGAATTCAACGATTGCCAATGGTCCATTAATTGGAAAATCTCAAAAGATTATCCCATGGATGCTGTTTATGACTGTCTGAGGATGTTCGCGAATGTAAGCTTTTTCTCCATGTAGTTTCTGGAAGAAGGCAAATTTAATTTGCGATATGCTAATTTTTCGTTTCGTGCAGGTGAAAAAATAAACGATATTCAGGGTCTTCAAATTGGACAGTTCAGGTGAAACAGTGTTTTTCCGAACTCAACCTCATAAGATGCAACTTCAAGCTGCCTTCACATTTCTTACAACATATAAAATCATTCTCTTGATTTAGGTGAATGTTCTTACAGTACATATAGTTTATTAGAATAGAATAAAACTGTAATGAATAGTTACTTGATTTAATAGAATAGAATCAAACTGCAATGAATAGTTATTATGTAAGAATGAAATTAAAATTAAAATGAAATAAAATAATTATAGCAGCAGTTTAGCTCAGTAGAATGAATGCTGTGAGATCTAAATCCTCGACAAAGGGGATTTAAATCTCCTAAAGTAATTTTGCACTATATCTAGGCCCGGAGTACCCCTTCAGTGGGGAAGTATAAAATAGCTATTCTAAGAGTTTGAGAAGAAAGGCCAAAATCATCCATTCTGCTAATTAAACGGTAGCGTCACTATAACAAGTTGAATAGTCCCGCAATGCAATAACTATGCATGTGAATCAAACTTGCTATTAGTGTTTGGCGAATACTAAAACTTTCTAAACGAACAATGCTGCAAAGAGTAAGAAAAAAATCATGTAAAACTAGATGCATGAAGACTTGAGAATGATTATCCAATGAACTAAACCAAATATGCCCCAACTCTGAGGCATAAACAAAAAACAAACATGCCTCAAGGCTATGCATTAAAATCAAGCCAGGGTTCCTTTACAGCTTTCAGATTGGTGTTTTAGATTCTGTTGGTTCATATTGTCTATTACATGTGTGCGAGTAGAAATTGCTTATACTTCAACTTCATCCCTATCGGGCATCAGCTCCTGGCCAACCTCAACATGATCACTCATCAGCTGTGAAATGCACAACGGAACACATTCAGACTTTTATTTTACGAAACCATGTTAAAGATGAAACTATTCAACTGTAAATCTCAGAAAAGAAATTAAAAACTAAAGATATAAAAATGAGGACTCATGTATCACATTAAGTAATAATTTTTTTTTTTTCCCAAAGTACCTTCCAATCCTTAAAGTCAAATCTGAAGACAAAGTGGCTGTAAACAACCTCTTTTGATGCAACCGCCTTAGCAGTAGGGCCATTCCTCGGTGCTTAACATAAACGAAAATAGAAAAACGAACAGAATGTTAGATTTAAAAATGAAAATAAAGACAAGTTTGGAAATGGGACATAAAGCAGCATTGAGAAGTATCTTACAGACTAGATGAAAGCCTTTCTCATCCACCTTTATCTCAGTACGCCCATCTTTGACCAGGAATGACAGGGCAAATAGATTTTCCACTGTTTGTGGAAAAGAATTCCTGTTCAATACTAAATGTTCAAGCCTCACGATCCTATGCTTCCTCAGAATGTCAAACATGGTTGACATATTATCATCAGTATTTGTCCTCTTCTGCATGCCAGTGACATCATCAACCTTGACAAAAGACAGACCCAGATGAGGTGTGTGCAAAAAGGTTGCATTTTTATGTCACCGTTAGTGCTAAATAGGGTGAGTAATGATCATTTTGAATCGATTTGACTAATTAAATAGATCAAATTTGATTACTACAGTTTATTTGGTTTTGACAGTTCAGTTTTACAAGTTTATTCGATTTAATCGATTTTAAAAATTTTGAAAGTGAATTGAACAGATGCTCACCCCTAAATTTGACCAATATTTGACATGAAATGCTAACAAGAGTAGACAATGATATGAACTTAATTTCATTAAAAGGTAAATTGAATCGATCCTCTATATTCTAACTGGATAAACCATCTTTAGAAAACGCTGCTTCTGTAGTGATTCTTGTTATGAACAAAGATTGCAGCGTGAACAACAGTTCTTACCTGCGCAGGCTGCACATTTTCTGCAGGTCTCACACGTTTTCTGCGAACATTGGCTCTTCTTTGCTTTAATTGCGTATCCATAGGCCCGATCCTGAAGGAGTAAAAACGATAAAATACACAACTACGTAAAATACAAGTGCAGAATTGTATACTCAATTGCTAATTACATGGTCCGGCATCCAGGGCTGCTCCTAAAAACATGAGAGACTTCGATGCCAATCTTCTTCCAACCCATTATGATTCTGCCATCCTCTCTGTTGCTTTGTTTTGCAAAGTCTCTAAGAAGACAGCTGACGAAATCGGTTACAGTAATCCCATCACCATTTGTTGCTTTGACAGAGGTAACCAAGGTGTTGGTAATGTCCAAAAGTGCCTCAGCATCAGCAATTTGTTCTCTTGGTTTTTGCACTGAAATTCACATAAACGACCAGACAAAAAAAAAAGCAAACAAACAAATCCAGTAATTCAAAGTGATAAAGAAAAACTTTATGAGAACTTTTCTCACAAACGAGAAAAAAAAATCTGAGCACAATACCATGTTGATGTAGGCTCTCTACTGCATTAAAAATTGAGTTGAATTTAGCAGAATCAGTACCAGAAATATCATCTCTTTCATCTGCGAAAAACATTAACAAAATTCCCGCTTTAGAATAGTGATAGTCGGTGTATAGAAACCTAGTTCAAAATCAAATTATTAATTTTCTATAATGCGGACTTTTCATTTTTTTTAAAATAATTAAATTCGAACCATATTTAAATATAAATATTATTATAACTTTTCAAATACATACAAATTTTTTAAAAAAAATTAAACATAATCATATTAAACATGTATCTATGTTCAACAGTCTCACTTGAATCCAAGTAATACGGCTAATTTTCTCTTTACGTGAACTACATGCAAAACCATTGTTAAGTGTATACAAATTTCAAGATACTAGGTTGGCGTTAGCTTTCAAAATTTTATCAAATGGAACGCAACTTTTATACAATATTAAAAAATAATAATTATCATATTATAAATATATAAAAGCCAAAAAAACCGCACAAAAAGAAGCCTACTTTAGAAAAGAAAAAGCTTACAACTACAGGGAAAAAAAAAAAAAAGAACTTCATTGATTTCCCGCTCATTTTCTTTCAATCCAAAGAGAACAAAAACTCTAAAACAGAGACGAAACAGTAAATAATAATAATAATAATAATAATAATAATAATAATAATAATGAAAAAGAAATAAGAGAAGTTACCGAAAATAAGAGTCTTAACAGCGAGATAACGAGAGCGAAGAGTTCTACGATCACTGATATGCTGATGATCGGAATCGTTAGCTTCGGTTTCACTGCTACTGCTCTTAGTACAATCTATTTCACGTTTTATGATTGGAGCAAAGGTTTTTTCAATTTCCCTCATTGTTTTCTGATTAAAAAAAAGTGATTGAAATTAAAAAAAAAAAACCCTAGAATTATAAAAAGGGGTAACATGCTTTGATTGCGTGCGTGAGAAACTTAAAAAGGGAAAAAAAAAAAAAAACCGAAGAGATTCGGAATTCCAAGAGTCGTATTTTCACGAAATTACGTTTTCGAAATTCGGCCGGTAATTGGTATATGGCTTTTAAAAAAAAATTATCTAATTTGCATGGGGTTTATATTGTTAGCGATCGACGGTTGTGATTTTCGCGTCTTTTTATTGTGGAAAATAGTGGAATAATTGGAAAAAAAAATTTCATGCAAGCATTCTTTGTAGAAGAGTTAGTCGTCAATTTTGAAAAAGATTAATTTTAGAACGTAAAATAAATAAAGTTAATGATTACAGATAAAAAATTTCAACATGCTAATTTAAATTAATTACAAAATTTCCATAAAATAAGAGTGTGAATTGAAAGGAAAAAAAGATTAGTGTCAAATTTTAAAATAAATAGAGATAGCAGGTAAAGATTTAAAAAAAAAAAATTCCTTTAATGGAAATTTCTTCTTTGGCACCAAAAATTTTTGGAAAAGTTTCAACCTGCTAATTTAAATTAATTACAAATTTTGCATAAAATGAGAGTGTAAAGTTTTTGAAGGAAAAAAAAATTAAACTGACACATATTAGGCAGAGTGGTAAAGAGTTTGCAATGCCTTTTAATCAAGATTTTAGTTTCAAATCTTGTGAATGAAGAAAATAAACTCTTAAAGAGCTTTCCCTATGTTTGGGGTCTAATATGACTCCATTCCGAAATACCGAGAGAATTTAGACAAAACCGAAAAAAAAATTACATTGTTTTAGTATAAATCATAATTTAGTAACATAACAAAAATGGTGCATATCAATATGTTTTTAGATATTAAAAATTGACACTTGGACTTTGACTTTGTACAAATGACAAATGCTTTTAATTTAGGTTAAATTTGAAAACTTGACTTTCAATAAATGAATTTATATTTTAAAAGTAGTATAAAATTGTGTAATAAAATATATGTAAATATACATTTATTATTATTTTTTAAATTCATGGGTTTACTTGATGTCTAATGGTGAATTTAAAATACTTATAAATATTTATAAATTAAAAATTTTTATTTTATTTTTTTAAAAATTTTATTTTATACCTTTCAAATATAAAATCATATTGATTCTTATTTAATATATACATAAGGTATGTATTTCAAAAAACTTAAATCATATTGGTTCTTAACTATTTCATTTTTTAGCCTAAGTCAAATTACATTTTATTCTTTAACCCTTTTTTTTATATGAATCAAGATTTCATAAAACTAAATTTTCAAGTTGATTATGGTCGAAACTTGGTTCAGACTTGCACGAGAAACATTTTGCATAATTATAGCATGATTTTAATTCTTACTCTCTTTTTTTAATGAATCCTAGTTACGCGATTAAATTTTAGTTATATTAATTGATAATCTACATTATTAATAAAAGAAGTGATTAAGTTTGATATCACTTGATTTAGTGACATCAACTCACTTTATGAAATGACATAAATATTTAAATTAAATTATAAAAAATTTATAAAATAAAAGATAAAAATGTTATATGATATAAAATTTTATATTTTTCAATTAGTTTTATTTTTATAAAAATATTCACCCAAAAAATAACTACCCACTACTTTAATTATCTAAAAAAACTATTCACTACTTCAAATAACTTTTTTTCATCCACAGTTGTGGGTATGTCAAAATCTAGTATAATTAAAATCAAATTAATCAAATATAATCAATTGGAAAATAAAAAAACTTACAATAAAAATATATATTAATTGTTATAATTTCTTATTACATTATAAGAAATTATCTTTTAAATGTTAGCTATGAAGAGAAAGAATAGTACAAGAAGAGAAATTCTCTGATTTGAGCTTAGTCTCCTAAATAATATTAGACAATAATTACACAATATCATATCTTCCTAAGCTGTTCTAAGAAACATTATACAACAATTACACAATATCACACTTTCCAAGATTAGATATAATCTTAGGGATTAAAAAAATAATTATGTGATTATTAGATTGACTCTTTATCTTTTATAACTCATGTAATTACCTATAAATAAAATTTTATGTAACTTATCAACACACAAAAAATACACGTTATTTTCCCCTCAACTTTGTTTCTTTACTTTTTCCTTCTTTGTTTCTCTTTTCATAACACTTCTCTATACACACTTTGTTTAATATGGCACAGTCTCGCTCCTTTGCCTCATCGGCTTCAGTACCATTAGTCCTATTTTTAATATTCCGGCTATCATGCTACTTAAGCTTTATTTGGATAATATTAAAAATTATGATAACAGTAAAATTATTATAATGGTAATATTAAAATTAATGATAAAAAATATGTTTAAATTCAAAGGTCAAGAGTGACGATGGAATGAAAATAAAAATTAATATTAAGGATATAAGATTAAAAAGTGTATATATAATAAAAATTTTAATTTCTTTTATATTTATGAAATTAATAAATAATAAAAATTTATTAAAATGATTTTTATGTTAAATAATAAATTATTAATAAATAACTAAAAATTAATAAAAATATATCAAATAATACTGTTATATTTATTTTTTATTATTCATGGTACTATTTATTTTTAATTACTTCATATTAATTTCATAAGAATAAATTTTATATATTTATTACATTATTATATGAAATAAAATATATTTAATATAAAATAATTAAATATAATAAATTTATTTTTCTTATTTAAAAAATAATAAAGGTTAAAAAAATAAAACGCCTGCCTTTTACCCCGCTACCAGAGGGAAATGCAAGCAGTAGCAAAGTGAAGACAGGGTAAAAAATGCCTTTCACCCTAAACAGTCCATCGTGCCACGCCGGATGACATCCAAACAGAGGAAAGAACCAATCAAATGGAATATTCTTTCAAAATGCCATCTCACCATGTATCTGATTGAATCCAAATAGAGCTCTAGTCAACTAACTCCCTTCCTATCCATTATGTCGACTTGATTGGCTTTTTTAAAATCCAAGCCCAAGGGCTAGTTTGGACTATCGAGTTTTAGAGCCCTGATTTTTTTAAAACATTAAAAATATAATTTTAATACTATTAATATTTTTAAAATTAAATAATTTAACATTTTATGTTACTCTAACTTAAATTTGAATTTTTTAAATAAGATTCAAATTGAATCATACGGAGTAAAATATATCGTGGATGGGTGAAATTTTTTTAAAAACAATAAAAATAAAAAAAATTAAGTAGTTTTCATATATATACTTTTTAAATTAAGGATATTAATAGAGTCAATAGTTATTTTTAAACAGAATTAAAATATTTAATATTTTTAAATTTATTTTATTATTATAACTTTAATTTGATTTTATATAATTTACTTAATTAACTAAGTATCATTTAACTTATTGGTACTAAAATCGGTCACACATTTTAAATTTAAAATTTATTGCACTCACTTGGTGTATAAAAACTATTATATTTTAAAAAATATATGTTAAGCTTTCAAAAATAAAAAAAAATTATTTTTTAAATGAATAAATAATTTTTAGAGGGCAGTTTTATTTTTAAATTGAAAAACTTAAATGGCACTAATTTTATTTTATTATTATAAATTAATTTTATTTTTTTATTATTATCTATTGAATTAATGTTACTTAGTCAATAACATTAAATTTAATCAAGAATCTTATATATTGTATATAATTCGAAACTTGAACAGCTATAGAATGCATTAACTTTATAGAAATTTAATACTGACTTATAAACGACAAAAGAAAAATAATTGGTATTTTGAAAACGATTAATGTTTTTGAAATTTGAAATTCAAAAATACTTCTCACTAAGTTTGCACAATCCGATCCTCGTTTAGCCAAACCAACCAGCTAGCAATGGCTCCACATTCATCCACCGTTACTCTCAGTATTCCCCTTCCGGTTCCCCATAATTACGCTCCCACCCCCAAGTCTCCTTCCCCTTACTCTCTTGGTATTTTCTTAATGGCAACACTGACATACTCTTCTAAGTTTTTAAGTCCACCACAGCCAAAGCTCTGAAACCCTCCCCGAATCCTATCCGGTCACAATTTGGCAGAATTTCCGCTAATTAAATTATTTTCAAGAAAAAAAAATCCTATAAATTCAAAAACCTTATGCTCCAATATTCAGCCTAAAAAGATTTCTTTTTTCTTTTTAAATTCAAGTTAGGTTTTCGAGGAAAAGAAATGAAAGCTTCATTGAAATTTCGTGAAGAGAAAAGGCCAGTGTTGAGAGCGAAAATACCACTAAGCATTTTGGGTTTGCCGTTCCAATCGGGCATCGTCGCTGGCGAATCCAAGGAGCTCACCTTAAATCTTTCTACGTTCTTCGAAGCCGGGCCGTCCATCAAGATCGCTTACCGTCCTAATGACACGTGGAACCCTTTCTCTGTTATCGTCAAGACTGGAACCGGACCCTTTGGCTCTCCCATCTCCAGCTCTATGCTCATGAGCGCTGAGTTTAACCTCCTTGGCGGCGTAAACCCTAGCTTTATGCTTCACTTTAAACCTCAGTTTGGGGATTTCTCGATCAAGAAGTCGCAGTCTTCGGTTTTTGATAAAGTCGTGAAGCCGAGGAATTGTGCCGTTTTGGATGTTGATTCGTCGGCTGAAGTGGTGGATTCGCCTCTGGTTAATGGCGGATCCGTTGGGTTCTTTGCCGAGAAGAGGAAACCTGCGACTTTGAACTCTGGAGATATCGCACGGATTCTGTCCGGAATGGAGGTTGTGGCGAGGACGGCTGTGCCAGTGAAGGGAAAGGCGATGGTGAAATTCCGGTGGGGAATGAGGACTCCGTCGGAGATAAAGAGTGGCGTCGGCGGAATGGGTGATCCTATGGCTGGGATTTCGTTCAGGAAGATTCCGTTTTTGGTGATGGATAAGATCGGGATCGAGCACGTGGACAGTGGTGATTCGAAGCAGGCTATATGCACAGCCAGCAAGGCCAATCCAGAGGTACTCACCAATGCTGACATTGCAGACGCATGTTTTAAGATCAAGCGACAGTTGGAAGCTTTGCAATCTGAGAATGGATTAATGAAGAGAGCGGTAGATGATCTCAGGCTAGAATTCTCCGGGGCAAAATTCGGGGATTTGAATTCTGGGAAATATAGAGAAATTGGAAGAAATGAGATTAATAAATCAAAAATAGAAAGAAGAATAAGTGAGAAGAAATCCATAGAAGGGGATGTGAATGAGCGGCGGAAGAAGGCATTGAAAGGAGCTACCAGCGCTTGAATTTGTCGAAGAAACTTAATGTAAGCTTTGGTTTGGTTAGTATTTTTATCACCATTAAGCCTCTTATATTTTGGATTAGTAATAATAGCAACTACGATCAAAATTTTTCTTTGAGTTTTGTTTAGAATATCTGAAATTTGCTACTAGTGTTGCACTAGTGGGTTTGATTAGTGAATAATTCAACTGTAAATTTCTTAATTGGTTTTTGATTTCTGTAATGAACCTTGCTTGGTTTTTGATTTCCGTAATGAACCTTGCTTGGTTTTTGATCCTATTGAATACAATACAAATGTAGTGTCGCCTATGATGTCTGCCAGTGGACTCTTCAAGATTGAAAATGCATAACCAGTTTTATTTGTGTAAGAAGCTTAAGAGATTTAGGTCCAAAGCTTTTGAATGAAACTTTGGGACTCCCTTGATTGAAGTGCGCTATTTCATCCCTTGCAGTAGGCGGTGGAGATGGCAACTTGGGGGGAAATTTTATTCACCCAAAGCTTTTGAATTGATATGAGATGTTGGAACCACATTGGCAATGGGGAGATTGGGGAGATTATCAGTACACAAATGAACAAATGCTTTGAACCCAAGGAGCGAGTAGTGCCACAAATAATGGTAACCCTGTAAGAAATAATTACTCAAAGGCTAACATCTTCTTCATTTCCTTCCAAATTCCAACTCCATAGAGAGATCAGGTTTTTCACCGACTTCAAATTACCATGCAGTTAAGTATTAAAAACTGTGGCGATGAAATCAAACAAATGTTGTAAAATTATGAAAAACCCAAGTGAACTCGAGAACCCGATTCCATTTATGACAAAGGAAAGAACAATAGACCATGGCTGTTGAGTTACATCAATGTTACAGTTTGTGACAAGGGAAACGACAAAAAAGCAAAACAAGGCAAGGTTACAGTTTCACACAAAGAAATCAAATTACATCAATGTTTGGTACATAGAGATCAGATTATAAAGCATAAATTAAAAAGCAACGATCTACCGAGTCACCTGGTCCAAGCACCTGACAACTTCAACATCCATAAGGTTCACCTGCCACATAGAATTAATCAATGACCGTTTAGCATAACTAAAAAACTCGACTCATCTGAATTTATATTCGATTCAACTCAATTTGATCAGAAAAAGTAATAACCCAAGATTGATCAACACGAACCTAGAATAGTTTGAATCTAAAATGATTTAAACTTGAATTGACCTGAACAATTAACCTGAAATGATCTGAAATTAAAATGACTCAAATTCGAAATACTTTGAACCTAAAATGATTTGGATCCAAAGTTATTCAAACTCGAAGTGGCTTGAACCCAAAAATTTTAAAACTTGAAATTACATAACACGAATTAACCCAATCCAAAACATGAGACTAAATTCATTAATATGTCAATATCACACACCAAGTATTTCTTTATTATCCTCCCTCTCTTTCAAAAGAACTAATATTTGTTATCGTACGCTTTTGCTTATGAATAATCATTTGTACATTAACTAAAATTTGAATTAACATATAAAGTTTGTTTTAATAAAATACAGATCATATCAAATTATTATAAAATTGTTTATTTTTTATATTATTGAAAAAAAAAATATTACAAAGATAAAAATTCTATGTAATTTTAATTTTTTTTATTATCTTAAATAAATTAATTTACATTTTGAATTCATTTAAAAAATTTAAACTTTTAAAATAAAATAATTTCATATTAAACATTTATTAATTTATTTATTTATTATTAAATTAATCCATAAAAAAAAGTTTTTTAATGAAATTAAACTTTTTACTTATTAATTAAATAAATCTGATTAATAGTAAAATAAAAATTATAATAAATATTTTCGTTAGTCTAAAAAATGTTTCACATTTATGATTTTATATATATTACAGATCATAAAATATTTGAATAAATTAGGTAAATTTTGATTGAGAATGGTCGTATCAAGAGTAAATCAATATTATTTTATTAGCGCATTTTAAAATTCTTTGATTATATTGTAACATTTTAAAATTTTAAAATTCTTTGAAGCATATCGATATTTGGACTTTGGGATAACAACAGAAAGACTATCAATTAAATGATGAAGTTTTGTTAAGTTACTTGTATGGCAGATTAAAGAAGAAAGGAAAGAGAAGACTGATGTGTGATAAGAGAGGAGATTAAAACGATACCCTTACCTTAACTATTCATCACCTGTAGTTGAGGTCTCCAAGTCCGGGATATAAAGATCAGGGACATGAGCAATCTTAGGCCAGTCTTCACCGCTTTCTTCTATGCATCTATGCATCGGATCGTTGCCATCATTTGGGCAGCGATGTTGTAGCATGGTAGATAGACTTGTTAAAGAATCGGACTATTTATCTAGATTTGAAGGTTTAATCAATATTGAAAAGGGTTTAAATAAAAATATTAAGTTCAAAAAATGAGTTTGAGCAAAAAATATTAGACTTGATTAAAAAAGGTTAGGACTTAGCTCCAACTTTCAAAGCCTCAGCTTGAGGCTCGGATCATTTTACTGTTACATAATATATATTTGTATTTTATATATTATATAACTTTTATCTTATAAAAAATATATATGTAATAATATAATGCAAACATTAAAAATAAGTTAAATTATATATATATTTGAAATTTAATAAAAAATTATTAAATTAATAAAGATTAAATTTATAAAAATATATTTTTTCAAAACAAATTATAAAAAATATAATATGAAAGCCTAATCAGGCTAGAATTATCCACTTATAAATATGTGAGCAAAATTTAAAGTTAATATTTTAAGGCGAACCGAGGTTACTCCCACGGGAAGTTTATTTCCAATTTTTGCCCTATTTAGGTTTTTTTCTTTTTTCATTTTAAGATTAGAGTTTTATTTATTATTTATTTTCCTTTTATTTAAAGTTTTTAAATAAGTTTATACTCGTTTACTCAATCATTTAAATAATTATTATTTAAAATAATAATAATTATTTTATTTTATTTTAAAATATATAAATATATCTTTATTTTATTTATTTTAATTTTAATAATTTTTAATTATTTATTAGTTTTTTAAATCTATTATAAAATTTTTTATATAAATTTAATCTAATGTCTCTAACGATTCTTTTCTCTTTTCACTATAAGTCACCCCGTTGTTATCACTTCGTGTAAATCCAAACACATATCTCACCATTAATTTTAATCTAATCACTACAACACTAAATCTTATTGCCACAATAACTAATGTCATCCTCATTATTATTTTCAATCTTAATGTCCATCCAAATAGAGTCTTAGTTGATCGGTTTATTTGATCCTAGCCCTGGCCAAAAGTGAAACTATTATAGGGTAGAAGTATTCATGAGCAGCTTTAGTTTAGTATTCACATCATTTATCTTTACTCAAATATGATTTAATTCAAAATATGAACCTTAAATTTTATCTAAATCTATTTAATTTTATAAATAGATAGTCCAAACTTACTTAAACTTGTTCATATTATATTTTTTATTTTTAAATTAATTTATTAATTTAATAATTTTTATTAAACTTTAAAATGTAAATAAGTTAATATATTATTTTTAATGTTTGCATTATAATATATATTTTTTAAAAAAAATTCAAAAGCTTCATTAAAAATGGACCAAATGTTCAAGCCTGTAATCCGTTTAAATTTATTTTTTAAATTTAATATTTTTATCTAAATCTTTCAAGAATGAATTTTTTAATTTGAATGGATAAACTGACGAATGAAAGTGACTATTACAATTGTACGTTGTTGGTTGCTTGCTTGCATTTTGTGAGTAGAGAGATAATAGTCTTTTATCGAATTAATGAATTTATATGTAATGTATTAATTCCCTTTTCTTCGTAGATTTTAGTTTCCGAAAAGCAGTGCTATAAAATTATTCTTAAAGAGGTAATGAATAAGAATGGAGTAAGGTGAGGTTTGTATAGAAAATTCAAATTTTAATATATCACAATTAAATTAAATTTGTGAAAGTTAATTCAAATTTGACCTGTTCATGGTAGGTTTGGTCGGGTTTTGAATAAATTTTTTGTCATTTCAAGTTAATCTAGTTCAATCTAAAATAATATTTAATAATTAAAATTTTTTATTTAAATTTAATTATAAAATATATAAATATTAATATAAAAATATTTTTTTAATTTTTATTAATTATAAATAGTAAAATGGATAATGTGAATAGGACAAGCTGAATTTAAGCCTAGGTAAAAAATTTAAAGTTTTTTCAAATCGTGACCTAACTTGGCTCACCTAATGGATACCTCTAATTCGAATATGAAAATTCATTTGAATTCAAATCAACATAATTTAACAAAAAAAAAACCACAACAATTTGAATTCATCTAATCAGGACTTGTATTAATCAAAATATAAAACATTCTAAACCTAAATGATTAAAAAAACTAAACCAATATGAGATATTATATTGATTTGTCTTTAAAATTCGATAATTTAAATTCAAAATAATTAAACCTGATGACCCTATTAAATAATCGGAGTATCCAATTCAAAAGACTTATACGAACTTGAGGTGATCCTTGCCTGAAATAATTTAAACAAGAAACCATCCATTTTTTTAATACCAAAATGATCCAATACAAACTCAACTCATCCATATACCATCTCTATAACTATAATATTCATAATGCTAACATTAAAGATTTTACGCACCATTCACTGTTAAAACAAAAAAATTTTAGAAATAAAATAAGAAGATGATAAAAAAAACTTTATCTACCTTAAATTTAATAATATTGGAAGATAAATATCGTATTTAATTTAACAGTATTAAAAATAAATATAATTTTAAAGCTTTTAAGAGATATAATTTTAAAAGATTTAAAGAGAATTACCAAAAGGTAAAATTATTCCGTGAGTCAATTTAGAAGAGATAAGAATTTTTGAGTTTATTTATTTACGACAAAGGAAACAACAAGCAAGCAAGGGATGATTACACTTACATAGAAGATATCAAATTATTACATCGTCTGAGACAGAGCAAATTACAAACATACATCAAAAACCAACCATTCAAATTTTAACGTATGAAAGCCCTTGGTCCAATTAAGCACCGACCAGAAACTTCAGCAACATCGACTTGACCTGCCACTTTTAAAAGATAAATAAATTGTTAGCAATTTTTGCCAAGACATTAAATTGAGGAATGACATATATATATATATATATATATGTTTATTTTCCAACCCTCTCTTTCAAAAGAAATGTAAATTCGAAGTACAAATTGTTATTTCTATTAATATTTTAAGCAAATTTGTCTTACTAATTTTCAAGTAAGGTTTTATTTGCTTCTGAACAGATACAATTCATCTATGTTAGTCATAATCAACAAATTAGTGAGAAATAGTATAGTATCGGGTGCCTAATTTAATTTAAAATATTAAAAGTTGAATTTTAATAAGATACATATATCTAGTTTAATTTAAAATTATAAAAAAAATACGAAAAGATAATTATTGAATACAACAATATCTGACATGTTACTTTGAAGGAATGTGTTAGTGTTAGACCATGCATATGTTTAATGTTTATATTAGAGCTGTCCGAGGTCGGATTACTATTCCGAAAGTGTAAGTTCAACTTGATTTATTAGCATAAAAATTGAAAAGCAAAAAAGAAACGGATGAATTTTATTTAAAGAGGATGCATAAACAACCATCGATGTAGTTCGAATGTGGATTAACAAGATCATAAAATCAATGGAGACGTTTCGTAAGTTCAATTATATGGTTAAAGAAGAAAATTAAGGAGATAAAAGAGTATACGGCCCGTACCTTATCTATTCATCATCTGAAATTAAGGTCTCCAAGTTGCTGAGATAAAGATGAGGGACATGAGCAATCTTAGGCCAGTCTTGACCGGTTTCTTCTATGCATCTTGCACTTAATGTTGGACATCCTATAATCTCCAATTGTTTGAGTGCAGTGAGGTGTTGCACCCCGTCTGGTAGAGATGACAGCTTGGGGCAATCTCTAATCACAAGCCTTTGAAGGGATATGAGATGTTGGAACCACGTTGGTAACATCGAGAGATTCTTCAATTCTAAAATGTACAACTCCTGCAAAGTTTTGGTGGATCCAAGGAGAATCCATTGCGGTAGTGACTCCAACTTTGGCAATCCTTGAATCAGCAACTTTCGAAGGCTACCATCTTCTTTCCCTCCAAGTTCTGGCCCCATACGGAGATCAAGCTTCTCGCAACTAGCAATTGCCAACGTTTCTAATGAAGTTAGGTATTTTAAACCTTGTGGCAATGAAATCAAGTTTTTGCATTCGTCAATAACCAACATTCGAAGGGCTGTTAGGCTTTGCATGTCTTCAAACAAATATTTTAAATTTTCACATTCAAAAAAACCCAACATCCGAAGAGAACTCAGGCACCCTATTCCATTCTCTTGCAAAGCTGTCTGTTTTACTGTTATAAACAATGTTCTAAGGCTAATCAGGTACCTTATATCTTTTGGCAACTCTTCAATCCCCTTACATAGACCAAGATTAAGAGCTTGCAAACTTTGCAAATTGCAAATGAAATTTGGAAGGTTTTTTATATTGTCATTGTCAGCTATGCTCAAACATCTCAAATGCTTTAAATAGCGTATGTTGTTTGGCAATTGGTCAAAATGGGACTCAACAAAATCTAGCACCCTCAAATGTTTGGACCTTGAGATACATGTTGCAATAGTGGATTCGCCACTAGACTTCTGTTCTTCATTTGTCAAAATAAGTGTTCGCAGATGGCCCAAGTCATTTGGCAACTTGGAAGCTCCTTGCCCTGACGAATCAAACCATAAGTGTCGAACATTCCTTGTGGAATAACGGTGACTTGAACTAACCTCATTTTGTGCCACTGATAATGCAAGATCGTGCATTAAATCATGCATTTTGAAAATGAAACATACAAACTTATCTTCAACTTGTTGAAAGAAAGATCTTGACCACAACTCATGTATATACCGATGCCCAATATCTTCTGGCTCTTCATTTTTGTTCCAAGATTGCAAAAACCCATGTGCCATCCACAATGATATCAATTTAAAACTATCGAATTCAAAATCCTTTGGAAAAATTGAGCAGAAGGCAAAACATTGCTTTAAATACCAAGGCAAATGATCATAACTTAGTTTTAGAGCAGGCAAAATGTCATTTTGCTTTTGTTCTAACTCCCACATCTCACTATCTCTAACATGTTTCCAATCATGTTCTACCCTAGTTGAGCAAAGTAGGCTACCCAATGTCTTCACAGCCAAAGCAACCCCTTTGCATTTTGGAACAATTTCTTTCCCAATTCTTACAAGATTTTGTGTTGTTTCTCTTCACCTTCTTTGAAGGCAAGTTTAAGAAACAAAGACAATGAGTTCTCATAAGAAAGATTTTTTAAATCATATTGAGGGATTGTGCCTGTGATTGTAGCCACTTTGTTGCTACGAGTTGTGACAATTATTTTACTCCCATCGGTTCCCCTAGATAACAGATCTTTTAGCTCAATCCATTTTTTCATTTCCTCATTCCACACATCATCTAATACAATCAAAAATCTTTTACCACTGAAACAATTTTGTAAAACTTTATGCAATTCCTCTTTATTCTTGTCCTTGCACTTTATACCAGTGGCAGATTTAATACTTTTTGTCATCAATTGTTTGATATCAAAATCCTCTGTAACACACACCCAAATTCCCAATTCAAAATGCATCCCTACTCTTTCATCATTAAACACCAATTGGGCAAGGGCAGTTTTCCCAAGACCTCCAATTCCAACTATAGGAAGGACGGGGATATCTTCTCCACCAGTTGGCTTCATTAAGAATTCTATTATGTTCTTTTTATCATCATCTCGACCAATGACATCAGATATCTTAGCAAAGGAGTAGGTTTCCCTCTCACTATGCATGACGTTCTTAACTTCATGTTTCTCAAGGAGATGAAATTTGGACTTATTAATTGCAATCTCAGCCAACATCTCTTTTGCCTTTTTGATCTTCCGTCCCATACGATAACGAAACGCCAATGGGTTTAAGCTAGAAAAAAATTGGCGTACCTTTCTACCGGCGCTTCCATGTTCCAGGACTTGCCTTCTCAATGCTTCAATCTCAAATTCGTCTAACAAATCTTCCACTTCATAACAAGCATCTTTGAACTTCTGTAGCCAAACGGTTAGCTCCTGGTTACGCGCCTGTTGCTCTTCAGCATCCGCAAGCACAGCTTTGATAGCGATTAGCGTGTCCTCAAGCTTTTGGACCTCATCTTGAACACCCCAGAGCAAGCAAATTTCTTCAAAAGCAGCACTGGTCAGTTTTGCCAGCACTCTTCCTGCTATGTTGGCAGCGAAAGCCGCCGGCATATTTGAGGTAATGGGAAAAGAGTTGGTGATTATTACTTCTCCAGTGAATTTTAAAGCTGATTATTTGATCTCATGTACTGCTATGGAAGCAAAAGTTTTGATATTAGCAGATCAGTGTTAGCAAATAAAAAGGAGGAATTAGCCTAGCTTGACTTGACGATGACTTCTTCCATCTTCGTATTCTTTTTGATATTTTATAGGTGATCAGGAAGTCTTAATGGAAGGCGAAGACTTTTCTTTTTTTAAAAGAAAATAAAATAGAAATTAAACAGAGAAAAGGCAAATGCATGTCGCCAAAGTTGGAAGTTGGAAGTTGGAAGTTGGAAGGGAAGCTCGTAGAAAGCTCCTTGATGTGACATTATTACGCGCATTTTATTTCGAGAAAATTTATTTTTTTTTATTTTTTCAAGATATAAGTTTTATGATTATTTTTTAAATGATTTTTTTTTATTTTTAAAACATCAAATTTTGTTAAAATATTTTGAAATGTTAATATTATCGATAATTATTATATAATTTTAATTTCATAATCTTTTATGATGTAATGTAATAAATAATATTTGAATATGCATATTAAACTTGTTAATAAAGTAAGTCAATTCGTACTTAAATTTTTTAATTTTTTTTGTGTTAACTCAACTCAAACTTTAAAATCGATATTATTATTTATAAATATTAAAAATAAATTTTATTAAATTTTATATTTTTTATAAATAAATTTTAAAAAAATTATTAAATAAATAATAATTTAACTCGACTTAAATTATAAAAATTCGTGATTAAACTTAACTTTTAGACAAATTTAACACTTATTTGACACCTTCACCTAAAAGGGATATTTGAATAAAAGATACAAATATTTAAATATCCCCCCCCCTTTTTTTTTCAATTTTCATATTGAAGATAGATGATATTATTTTGTTATCATGCTTCTTAATTAAAGTAGCACTAGTGTATTAATAAGTATCATTTTTTTTTTATATTTATATCTATTGATATAGTATCTTTATTAATATTTATAAAAATCAATATTTCCAAATATATTATATATATTTATAAAATTCAATTTCAAGTTTTCAAATCAAATAAAATACTATATATCAATACTTAAAATAAAATTAAATAAAATAACGTTTGTCCCTTTCAAAATTTTTAATTTGATCCTTTTATTTGTAAAATTTATTTGATATAATAAATTTGATATTTCTTATAGTTTAAACATCATTCGTTAATATTTACTTAATTCTATTTTTTTATTTTTTCAATCAATCAAATACATTTATATTAACTATTTTATTTAATATTTTTTATTATACCCTCCTAAGGAATGAACAAATAAAGAAAGTTAAACTATCAAAATATATTAGGAATTGTGCATTTAAATTTTTCTCTAAATATATGTAATCTTGTGGTTTCCTTTTATAATATGGAATAATTTTATGCATATTTAAATTAGACAATAAATTTTTTTGACATTGAGACTTTTATTTCTTAATATTTTTATCATATATAACATGAATTGTAACATTTAAAAATTTTAAAAATTATTTCAATATAAAAAATTTATGTATTATTAGCAAATTTAATATTAAACATAATATTTAAATTTATTGTTGTCATTGACCAAGTTAGATTAGGCCCTTATTACAAAAAAAGAAATTTACTTGTCCAATAATCAGCTTAAAATTCGAGCTGACTGATAACTCAATCTTTAGCTTTATTTCATACACAAATTTTTATTTTTTTAAAAATCCTTATATATAACTCGCCCCTCTAATTAGTATTTTTTGACTTGGCCCATACAAGAATTATTACAATACCATATAATAAAGCAATGTAATTCGACTTAAAACATTTTATCATAATTATAATTATTTATTATAAATTATGGAATATATTATGTGTAAAAATAATTTGTTATAATTCACTTAAAGTTTTTTGTTAAAAAAATTACAATTTATATTATCTTGTTACATAAATTTATTACCTTTTATTTAAATTGTTAAGTAGCATATATGTAATGAAAAAGTTGTTATTATCACTTTTTTTATAGCCAAAAAATGTTTATGTTATTCATCCTAAAAGCAAGTGATTATAACAACATTTAGCTCGATAATAAAAGTTGTAAAAAAAACATATTTTTTTAAGAAAAAATGTAACTATAATAAAAGTTGCAATATAAAATTTTATATTACCTTATTTTAATAAATTATATAACTAAGTAAAAAAATGTAAAATAATAAAATTGATATTTTCATTTTTGCTTTTTTTTTTAAAAAAAAATTATGTGACTTAGCAAATAAATAAACAGAATAAAAATTATTGTTATCATATTTTTATCTTCATCACAAAAATATGTTATTCATAATAAAAACAAATAATTGTAACAACATTTAGTATTTACACCTTATAATAAAAGTTGTAAAAATAACATAGTAACTTCTTAAGAAAAAAAAATATGAACATGACAAAAATTGTAATACAATTTGTATTACCTTATCTTAATAAATTATGTAAATAAGTAAAAATTTTATATAAATATAATTAATTTTAATATATTAACATTTATAAAAAAAATTATTTGTCAATTGTTAAATTGGTAATCAAAATAATGTCGTGACATGGTTATTATGATTGCCAAAACACAAAAGCACCTTAAGATGGTCTTTGTTATGAATATTTTCAAATAAATTCATGTGACAATAAAATGGGTTATTAAAAAACTTTTCTTTCAAAAATAATTTAATTCCCACTTTAATGTTGACAACATTTTTTATTTTTGAAAATAAATAAATAAATAAAATGTAAATGACTAATGACAGAAACTCATTCATCAAAATTATAAAGGTTTTATTTTTCATGTATTACCTATTTTTACAAAATTTTAATTTTATTCAAAAAGATTTTTCATTTCAATATTTTAATTTTAAATTATCACTTTTGTTGGCTAAAATATCTCCCATCAATCACTCGTTCGAAGGAGCCTGAAAGTCAATGCCCTAGTCATATGTGTTAGACTCAATTGGCAAATGCACGTTAAGATTGTCTTTGGTATGAGTTGTCCATCATAACGTCTATGGTGATTTGCAATCAAATAAAGTAATTTCATATTAAACATATAATTTTTATTTATTATCAATTAAATTTATTTAAAAAATATTTTAATAAAATAAAACTTTTTATTTATAAACTAAATAAATCTTTATTAATAATAAAAAATGCATAATGTCAATTTAAAAATATATTAATCGATAATAAATATTTTTATCATAAAAAATTTTTTACATTCATTCTTTTATATATTATAAATAAATGAAACAAATTAGGCATGTTTTGACCGACATTGGTCATATTATCACTAAAGCAATATTATTTTATTAAAATAGTATATTTAAAAATGCTTTAATTACTTTGTGACATTTTAAAAATTTATTACCATAAATTTTTTTTTTTTTTTAAATAACTGATAAATTATGTAAGCACACAGATATTTGGACTTTGGGCTAACAACAGAAAAGAAGAAACAGAAAAGAAGACTGATGAGTGATGAGAGGAGATAAGCACAATACCCTTACCCTACTTATTCATTGTCTGAAGTTGAAGTCTCCAAGTCGCTTACATAAAGCTCAGCGACGTGAGCAATCCCACGCCAGTTTTCACCAGTTTCCTCTATGCATTTTTCACTTAATGTTGGACATCCTGTAATCGCCACTTGTTTGAGTGTGGTGATGTGTTGCAACCCTTCTGGTAGAGATGACAACTTGAGGCAATGAATAATTATAAGCTTTTGAAGGGATACGAGATGTTGGAACCATGTTGGTAACGTCGAGAGATTCTCTAATGAAGAAATGTACAACTGCTGCAAAGTTTTGGTGGACCCTAGAAGAATCCATTGGGGAGTGGCAGTCCTCGAATCCACAATTTTCGAAGGCCACCATCTTCTTTCCCCCCAAGTTCCTGCTCCATAAAGAGATCAAGCTTCTCACAACCAGCAATTATCAAAGTTTCTCATGCAGCGACGCATTTTAAACCTTTAAGTTTTTGCAACCCTCAGTAACCAATGTTCGAAGGGTGGTTAGGCTTTGCATGTCTTCAAACATTTTACAATAAAAAAATCCCAAATTCCGAAGAGAACTTAGGCAAAAAATGTCATTTTACTTTTTCTTATTAAAGAGAAATATTTTTACTTAATATTTAATTATACGTAGTCATTGACTCACAGTTACAACATCACTTTTAATCAAATTCCACAAAATCATCTCAATACCAAAGTCAATTTTAAATTTTCGAAAAATAATGTATTTTTTAAGTCAATGTAATACTATGAGCCATGTATGCAAATTTACCATATTCATATGTCACATGTATTTATACCATTTACAATATGAAATTATTAATTATTTATACCTTTCACAATATGAAATTATTAATTATATAATGACCGATATTATCATTGAATGAAATTATTACATAGTAAATCAAATATAAAAATATTTGAATTCATAATTTATAATTTATAACTTAAAATATTAACATGTGGATTTATAATTAATTTGAAATCTGTATTTTGGTTATGTGTACGTATGTATGACTATATTTACAATTTACAATTTACTTTTTACTTGATTTTTATTTTTTCAGATAGTTCTTTTTTGCTATTCTTAAAAGTAACCATTTTATTGTGAAATTTACGGCAAAATGTTTAAGAAAAATTTAATGTCATAACTAGTTTTATCTAATTATTGACAATTATTTTTATTTTAAAATAATTATTATTGATATAAAAAAAACTTTATTTATAATATATACTGATAAATATGAAAATTAAATTGATATATAATAATAGAAATAATTTTTTTATTATTTTTAATCATAGTTAAGGAGAATAATATTCAGAATTATGTAATATTATGATAGTAAAAAAATGTTAAAAATATTATTTAAACCTTTAAAATTCAATTAAATTAATAATATTTTTTTTTTTGTTATTTTTAAGTTGAGATTTTTAAAAATAAAATTATCATTTAATTTAATTTAATTCTATGTTAATTTTCAAATGACTTGATTTTAGATCATTTTAGGTTGATATTATTTTGATTTCTTATAAGTTTTGGGTTATGGATGTTTTCAAATTCATATTGGGCATATACAAATCATTAATTTTAAGCAAATCGAATCTAAATTCGGATGAATTGCACAATATTTTAGATTTCATAATTTAATAGGTCTAAATCCACAGCCGCAACTTCCTTCCTTTTTTACCATCCTTTTTTCTTTCTTGTCACTTTGTTGCTTTTTTATTTGATTTTTTAATGATTTTTTTATTTAAACTGATAAAGATACTTATATATCTTATAAAAATTTTATAATTTTGATACTTAAAATCATTATTAATATTTTAATATATACTAGTGTGTTTCCCTGCTACTTGTAGGATTTAATCAATATAGTTTTGATGAATATGATAGATAACTCTTAAAAAAAGACCTATAAATGCTTGAGTTGAGATTCAATAACAAAATAAAAATAATATGCAGAAGTGGTTATGAAATGAGAGTTTTAAATTAAGGAAATAATGTCCAACATGAATATATTAAAGATATGAAGTATTAAATTAGCAATTATCAAATACATCATTTTTATAACACTTACATTAAAATTCATTAAAAAGAAAATTAAGAATTCATAACTAAAATCTAGATTAAAAAAAAACTGTTATAATAGAAACTGCATCAAATATATAATTCTTAAAAGATTTAAAGCATGAACAGAGACCCTGAAGTAAAAATAATAATAATAATAATAATAATAATAATAATAATAATAAATAAATAAGTCATGAAATGAAAGAAAACTTACCTTGTCTTGTGATCATTATTTACATTAAGAACACTGTTTTGTTTTGGAAGCTTAGGAGTATGGGTAACAGCCTGACTTCACATAGAACAAAATCTTGAAGAAAAAAACAAGTAGGGACAGATTTAAAAAATAAATAAATGAAGAGCGTCGACTCCCCATATGGTTCTTTCCTATTTTGTTTTTCTTTTCTTCCTTTCAAAATCAATTGGTGACGAACACCACTCTTGACAACTAAAACTGCCAATCTGGTAAGATAAGCGAACGTCAAACTGTGCCTCTTTATTAAGAAAAAACACCAAATGTGCTAGTCGTCCTACATCTCCTGGTTCTCTTTTTTCACTCCTTAATACTTCTTTCTTAGTTATCGGGGTATCGGCTCTCCCTCTCCCTCCATTATTCCCATGTTTTCTTTTCTCTGCAATTCCTTGCACCTTTAATTTTTTTTTTTTTTTTCCTCTTGTTGGTTTGAACCAAGATAAGAAAAGAAATTGACCAAGGTCAAAGTAAAATACACACAGCTGTTAATTCCATAAAATAAATATAGCTGCATGTTAAACACATTTTAGATGAGTTCTAATGTAATGTCAAAACTCAAACATAGTAGCTATTTAAAATTACCACTCAGCCATAAGCTGACCTTGGGTTTTTTTGTTCTTTTATTTGCTAGGCAAGCTTGAAATTGTTTATAACCAAGCCCATAACACACGTCTATGGCCCATCACATCCAAAAAGATGGACGGCTGTCAAACACTGAGATCGGAAGGGATCTTTTTAATATATAGTTGTATTGATTAATATATTTTAATATTCCTATTGAATAAAATTTTTAAGATTTTAAAATATTAAATGATTTAAAATAATTTATTAATATAATTTTATATTAATATCTTTGATAATTATTTTTTCTAGTTACATTTCATCTTATTGTTACTATTATTTTATATATTTGAATATAAAAGTAGTGGTAATATTGAGTTGAATTATTATTAAAATAAAAAATAATTATTAATGATATTAAATTAAAATTTATATATAAAATAAACTTTTAGATTTTTTAGCTTATATGCTGTTTATCAAATTAATAAATAATTAAAATTATAATGTTATATTTTATCAAATAATTATTTTATTAATAGATAAATGAAAACTAATAAAAATGATAATAATATATTAAATTCTATTCTATATTTATTTTCATTATTTATGTAAATATCGAAAAATATATTATGAAAATAAAATTTAATAATAAATTTTTTAATATAAAATATTTATATTTTCATAGTTCAGAAGTAATTTAATTCCACTTTACATAATAAGAAACTACTTTAATCAAAGTGGGATGATTTCCAACAAATATGAACAATTTTACCCATTCAAGTTTTAACTGTGCATAAAAACTATCAGCACTTTTACCTGTTTCAGGTTTTGCTGTGCATAAAAGCCCTTTGTTCCTATCAAAATAAAAATAACTTTTAATTTAACTACTGAGTCTTTGCTCATTCAAATATTTTTTTTGTACTTGCATCTGTCTTTTCATTTTCTCTGGATAAATACTATTTTTTTTAAAAAAATTTCATCGATTTATTAATTATTTAATCTAATTATATTTTATTAGAATTTTATTAAAAATAAAAAATAAATTAAATAAGTAATATTTTTTAAAAAATAAATATAAACATTTTAATTTGCATGTTTTAAAGAAAATTAATTATTTTATAAATGAAAACATTTATATTTTTCACTAGACTAAAATATTTTTACTTAATATTTAAATTTATGTATTCATTGAATCACTACAATACTTTTAATCAAATTCCACAGAATTATCTTAATACGAAAGTCAACTTTAAACTTTCCAAAATGTAACCCTCTTTTAAGTCAATCCTATACTAATGGATTACAACTTTGATATATATATATATATATATATATATAAGAGTAAAATTTAGTTAAAATCTATAACTTTTTAATAAGCTTTTATTTTTATTCATTATTTTTAAAATTTTTATTTAATATTTACAATCTTTATTAATATTTTATTTTCATCTATAACTTTTAAAAGTTATATTTTACTCATTTATAACTTTTAAAAATTATATTTATTGTATATGACCTTTAAAAATTTATTATTCATTCATTTTCTAGTTTAAAGTAAAAAAATCAATAAAATATCCGTTTAGTGATATGACCAAATTCATATACTAATTTATATAAGCTTTATTAAATCAATTATCTTTTATATCATTTTTTTTAAAAAAATTATATAGTGTGTATATACTTCATATTTAACACACTTAATTCTGCTCAAATAACTTATTTTTTAAAGATTTCATCGAAACTTAATTAACGATTTTTCAAAATCAATATTTAGAATCAATTTTTTCAAATTATTAAAAGAAAAACACATTTATTTTTTTAATCTTCTCCTAAATCTTTTCATTTTTCAAATAAATATGAATTTCTTTCAAAAAATATATTATATATAGGTTACATACATCATAAAAATATTTTTTATTTTTTAAAAAATTATTTTTGAATAGAATTTTTAAAAAATCATATGATTTGATGCTTTTAAAATTATTTATGCATTCAAATTTTTGACTTTTATAAATTATTAATATCTTTCAAGTAAAAATAATTTTTTTTCAAACAAAATAAATGTTTTTTTAATATAAATAATTAACATATATGATATGAACTTTTTATGAACCTTTACACGCTTATCTCGCGTCACGTGATTTAATAATTAAAACTTACCTAAAATTTTATAACCTTTTAACTTTAATTAATAAATGAATGAACAATAAAATCTTTTCAAAGATAATGAATATTGATACATTAAATTTTTAAAAGTTTATATGAAAATGAAATAATAAAAGGCCAATGATGTTAAATATAACTTTTGAAAATAATAAATAAAAATAAAATATTAATAAAAATTATAAATGATAGATGTAACTTTTATAGATTATGAATAAAAATAAAATATAAATAAAAGGTTATAAATCATCAGCAAATTTTACTCATATTATATATACTATTAAAATATTTTATGCTTTAAGAATAATCTATATTTTAAAATTAAAATGATAGATCCAATCAAAAATCAACCAATTAAAAGTGTAATTAGAATTGAATAGAAATCAAGAATTGAAGGCCTGACAAGTAGACTTGCTAAAGAGTCGGGTTACTCGTCCAAGCTCGAAGGTCCATTCGATATTTGGGAGTGTTGGGACAAAAATATTAGACTCGAAAAATGGACTTTGACAAAAAAATAGGCTAGATTAAAAAAATAGACTGGACCTTGGTTCTAACTTTCAAAGCCCGACCCTACCCATTTTACTATTACATTTTACATACTTATTTTATATTTTATGTTTTATGTAATTTATGTCATATAAACAATACATAGATATAATATCATAGTGTAAACTTTAAAAACTAAGTCAAATTATTTGTATTTATAAACTTAATAAAAAAATTATTAAATTAATAAGATTAAAATTTTAAAAATAAATTATGAAAAATATGGACGAGCCTAAACGGGCTTAGACTTTTTATTAATAAATATGGACGAGTTTTACAAAAATTTAAGACCTATATTTCGAGTCAGACTGAATTTGAACAAGCATATTTAATATTAGTATTATACTTAAATCTAATTCAAATCTAATACAACTTTAACTCATGAGTAAATTTATCAAAAAAAAAGATGACTCAAGAAAAAGAGAGAAGTGATTTTTATTTGTTTGTTTATTTGTTATTATTATTATATGCGCGCGTGTATATATAAATATATATATATATATATATATATATATGGATTTGGGGGAAGAGGTGGATCAAAATTTAATTAATTAAATAAAGTGAAGAAAAAGATGAAAACAAATTTTTTAAAAAAAGGGCCAGGGAGTCTTTGATGTATAAGACTTAAACCGAGACCTTCTGTTGCGGGTATACACGTGTGCGATGATCAGGTGAGCTCGACACAGAATTGAATGGAGGGTCCAGATCGCTTGTTTGCTGCATAAAGGTCAAATTTTGGTTTCTACTTCTTTAAAGACGTAGGTTGAAACTTGAAACTGACGGAGCATCCGCATGATTCCACGAGGTCAACTTGGTTTGAATTAGATTTATTTATCATAAATATTTTTTTAAAATTTAATTATAAAAATATTATAAATATTAATATTATAATATTTTAAATATTAAAATTTCTTGACAATTTCATATTTTCGGTACCCCTTCCGTTGCAGATATTAGCTTCTTAGTTCCAACAACAATAGATATTTGTTTATTCACTCAAGTAACCTAAAATCTGGAAAACTACGAACAAATAATTGCAGGAAAAAGAATTTTGTTTTCCCCTTCTCGTTTGGAAAGGGATTTGATTGGCTTTGAGAGAGAGGGAGATTGGTTAACTTACGGGAGAGGAAGGGGGGACTTTTGGGCTCAAAACTTGCGGCTTTTCAAACAGCATTGTTCCCAGTCCCCTTTTTTTTTTTATAAAAAAAATGTTTTGGTCCAATTCGATCAAGTTTTGGTCCAAAATCTTTGTATCAGTGAGTTGTCTTTGTGCGTTTTATAGGCTTAAATCTCTGCGTAAAGACTGTGGTTTAGGCCTTCTGAGCTCAAGGCTTTTTGGGCATTAACACTCGAAAATATTGCATATTTTAATTTCTTACAAAATGCAAGTTGTGATTAAGTGAATATTCCGCTATTTTTTTTTCTTATTCTTTAAAGTTTTATTTTGTTGCACCGTTACAGTATTCTCTCTCTATGCATACATATATATATATATATATCATTCTAACGTTAACACATTGATAACGAAGGATATATATATATATATATATATTAATTTTTTACATATAAATTGATGTCTTTATTTTCTGTCAATATAAATTAAGGTTTTTAAAATATGATATATATGCTTTTATATATATATATATATATTTATAATTGGCAAGTTTGAGGAGGTGGTATAACATGATTTATATACTTTATCAACCAATGTCAAATATAAAATATACATGTAGGATCGTATTTGGATTTATCATTTTTTTTAAATCATATGAGTTACAAAAAAAAATATATAGATTGATGATACACATGTGATATATATCCATATGTGATATATCCTAAGGGTGAATTGTTTACAAGCCATTTAATTAAAAAATTTAAACAATAAATAAGAAACTTTAACGTTAAATGTATATTAAATATAATAAATATTTAATATATATATATACATGCATTTAATTAAATGATATAATTTTTAATATAGGTATAAGAAATTAATATACAATAATTTTTTATAAAAGAAATTAATATACAATAATCAATTTTTTACTGACTCAACCAATTTTTCACTTAGTTCATCAATTTCGATTTTATAACATAAACCCAAACTTAACTGGCCACAAATTTCCAGTTGAACTAGTCTGACCGAGCCATCCGGTCCCTTCTTTAAGATTAGTTATAAGAGATTCTAATGACCAGTTAATTGGTGCTCTCGGTACGAAGGTAACCCTTCTATATTCTGTTTTGGCCTTTGGAGATTTGATGTAAGGTCTCACTCTTCGTTTGGCAGGAAAGAAAGAGAAGAAAAAGAGAAGAAACACTTGACTGAGTTCTCTTGTTACTGTGAATCTTAATTATTAAATTCTTTCTTTTTAGACTTAAATATAATATTAAAATTATATATGATTTAAATCTTATATAATTTTCAAATTCTACTCAAACACCTTTTATTTTTAAATATATAATGTAAATCCATTTATACATGTCCATCCTATCTTTTTTTCTAACTTCTTTTAATATGTTTTTTATTTAATAATTAGTGTTTTTTATTTTTTATTAAGTTTTAAAATATAAATAATTAATATATTTTCTAATGTTTACTATATTATATATATTTTTATATAATATAAATTACATCATATATATAAATATAAAATAATATATATTATATAATTAAAAAATAGATTGAATCAAATTTAAACTTTAAATATTGAAGTATTTTTTAGATGAATTTTTATCTAATTTTTTTAAATCTAATATTTTTTTTAAAGCATTTTAAATATTAGAAGATTTTCAAGTTTGGAGTTTGCGCGAATAGCTTCACCTTGGACAGATGTATTACATTTCTTTACGTATTTTAGTTAGATTAAGCAGTACGGTTAGAAGGAAGATTGCCCTCCTTTTTTATCAACACTAATGATTTTCAGCAAATGTGGCTGGCAACAAGGAACCTTACCTACTACACCATTAATTGTAAGCAACTTCTTTTGGGTTGTTTACTTTTGGATTTTGGAATGTAGCTCATTAGGGAAACACACACCAATCGATGCCTTGCCTCTGTCCTTTTAACAGTCCTGAGAAGAATTCTGCAGCAAAGAAGCACGACTGGCATGGAGCTCCTCTTGCTCTTAGCTTTTTTTCCTTTTTTTTTTTTTTCAATAGAGGTGTAGATAAAAAAATTATAACTATTAAAATTTAAATATCATATTGATTGAATATTATTTAAAAATAATTTAAATTGTGTGATAAAACACATATAAATATAAATATAAATTATAAAACACATATAAATATAAATATAAATTAATAATTATTTTTTAAATTTATAAATTTATTATATGCTTATTTAATAATAAATTTGAAATTCTCATAGATATTTGTAAATTTAAAATTTATAGTTTTATAACTTTTAAATATATAATTATATTGAAACTTAACTAATTTTTTCTATAATATAAAAATTTTATTTTCATAATTTATAAAACAAATGAAATCTAAATCTAAATTTTTAAATTCATGTTCTCAAATATAACAATAAAAATAATTATATAAACTAATTAAATTAAACACTGATTTCAGCTTTATCCATTTTTACCATTGATTAAGTTTAATCTAAATATAAAACAAGGTGACTATACATGGTTACATGCTTCTCATTGGCTCATTCTCGAATGCAAGCAAAATTTTCAAACCATGTATAATAATAATAATAATAATAAATAAATTTGGCTATGAGAGGCAGGTTAATTATATGTATATCTACTACATTTGGAGTCAATTTCTTAAACCAGGGGATGTCCTTAAACCTTCCAGTCTCCACACCAAACTTTCAGCTTAGTGAAACTTTTTATCTGAGTGGTCAATTATTTGATTTTAGGATGTCCTTGGAACATAGACAAAGAAGACTAAGAGCAAGTCTCATGACTTTGTCTAATGAGGTTAAGGTACAGAGTATTTGTCTTTGATTATGTCAATTTGTTCGTTATGTCACCAGCTTCATGCCATTGCCATGTACATGTGCCTTCGATCATATGAGATTCATCAAGATCTTCATTTCTTTTTCCTTTTTTTTTTTTTTTTTTTTAAATTGGAGTAGGTTCAGCAAAAAAAAAAAAAAAAAAAATC
The DNA here is from genome assembly GCA_038382065.1 of Adansonia grandidieri. Classification (NCBI taxonomy): domain Eukaryota; kingdom Viridiplantae; phylum Streptophyta; class Magnoliopsida; order Malvales; family Malvaceae; genus Adansonia; species Adansonia grandidieri. The sequence continues at coordinate 3,031,634 of JBBYHK010000001.1, read as the reverse complement.
CTTTAGCTTTAATTTCTTCTAAGGCTTCATTTTATTTAGACTTGATAATACTAGACACGATTTAAACATAATATGAAAAAGATAATTAAAATATGATACAACATGAAAGAATAATATAAATATAACATGAATACATGAATGTCTCAAGATTTATAATGCAAATTATTAACGTATCAAAATTTAGATAAATATAAAATACTTTAAACATGATTATAATATAGTACAATATAAAAACACGGTACATGAATTCGCAATCCCATGTTATTGTTATGAAGAGATTAGAATTATAAGTACTCGTAGGCCGAGTTATACGATTTTTATTAATTTAACGATGATTCAAATCAAATCAAACTAAATTAAATTATAAATATCATCTTCAGAATCAATCCAATATAAATCTCACTTAACGAATTATCTTATATTTAAATAAATCTAATAACAAGATTCTGGAATTAATATGGCTTTGTAAAAATTAGGTGTAAAGTAATTAGGAGAAAGAACAATATCTGGCATATGGACATTGGAAAGATTTAAAGGAACTATAACGATGTGTTATACTTTAGGCGAAAGGGCTTCCTCATTCGCTTTTCGCCCCCCCTTTTTTTTTTTTTTTTTTTTTCTTGATCTTTAAAAAACAAAGTTATCCGAATCTCCAAAACTTCATATTAAATCTAGAATGGCTTTTATAAAAGTCCAGAATTGGGAAAGAATTAGACCCTTCCAAATGATAGGTGAGTAAATGTACTGTCTAATATGATTTCCTGTAGGTATTTCATTTCTATTTTCTGTGTCTATGGTTAGAGATTGACTTGTTCAAGTTTTATTCTGTGCAAGTCACGTATTGAATAAGATTTTTTTTTAATTCAAATTAATTTAATTTGAATTATTATTTAATAATAAAATATATATTTATAATTAATTATAAAAAATAAAAATATTAATTTAAAAATATTTTTAATATTTTATTATTTTATAAAAATAAATTTAAAAGTTTTAATTACCTTGAATTTAAATAAAAATAAAAAAATTTTAAGTTGTTGATTTCTTTTTATCAAAAATTTAATATCTAAAAATCTACTAAACCTCACTAATTTGATTCGAGTTGGGATTAAAGAAGCAAGCTGAATTTAATTTCATTTATATATCAACAAAATCATTAGCACAAACACCGAGACGAAGGTCTTTGATGTTTTGAAGTCAATAAAGTGATACGTATCGTTGATCTTTGCAATCAGCACGAGAATGCAATTGAAAAAAAAAATTCAAAAAAAGAAATGGACTTTAAATTCTTAAAATAATAAGAACAAAAAAATTGATTATAAAAAATCGTAGTTATTAAAATTATACTTTTACTCTTTATTTTATTTATTTTTTACTTGGCTTTCATTGTTGTCAAATCCATTGGAGGGTGATTCCTTTGATGGGAACCGACATTCCTCATTTATATATATTAAAAATAGTATTTATAAATAATAAAATACTTAAAATATATTATATTAAATCTTAAATTATTATTTAAAAATAATAAAAATATATTTTATATTAAATTTTAAATAATTATTTTAAAATAAAATTATTTTTATTAAATCTTGAATTTTTATTTAAAAATAATAAAAATAAAATATATTTTATATTAAATCTTGAATTATTATTTAAAAATAATAAAAGTAAAAAAGTTTATATTAAATCTTTCAAAAAAAGAAATAGACTTTAAATTATTAAAAAAATAAGAACAAAAAAATTAATTATAAAAAATCGTAGTTATTAAAATTATCTTTTTACTTTTTATTTTATTTATTTTTTACTTGGCTTTCATTGTTGTCAAATTCATTGGAGGGTGATTCCTTTGATGGGAACCGACACTCCTCATTTATATATATTAAAAATAGTATTTATAAATAATAAAATACTCAAAATATATTATATTAAATCTTAAATTATTATTTAAAAATAATAAAAATATATTTATATTAAATTTTAAATTATTATTTAAAAAATAAAAATTATTTTTATTAAATCTTGAATTTTTATTTAAAAATAATAAAAATAAAATATATTTTATATTAAATCTTGAATTATTATTTAAAAATAATAAAAGTAAAAAAGTTTATATTAAATCTTGAATTATTATTTAAAAATAAAAAATATTTTATATTAAATTTTGAATTATTATATAAAAATAAAAAATAAAAATATTTTATATTTTGAATTACTATTTTAAATAATAAAATTAAAAATATTTTATATTAAATTTAAAATTATTTTTTAAATAATTAAAAATAATATAAATTATATATAATATGTGGGAGGTTCGGTTCCCTTCAAATATTATATATAAATTTTATATATAATATATATTATATATAGAATCAATATATATTATATATTATATAATATCTATATATAATATAATATATAATATATAATAAAAATAAAAAATATTTATATTACATTTTGAATTATTATTTAAAAATAATTACTCTTTCAAGATAATAAAAAATAAAAATATTTTATATTAAATCCCAAACAACTATTTAAAAAATAATAAGAAATAAAAAATATAAACATAACTTAATGTATAGGTATCTATAACTGAATGTACAAACAATCAAAATTGATATATTTAATTTTATAATATATATATATATATATTGATATATGTTTCAATATATGAAGGGTAGGTTCCTATAAAAGGGAACCAACCCCTAATATATATTATATATAAATTATGTATATTAAAAATACTATTTAAAAATAATGAAATATTAAAAAATTTCATATTAAATCTCAAATTATAATTTAAAATAATAAAAAAATATTTTATATTAAATCTCAAATTACTACTTAAAAATAATTACTATTTAAAAAATAATAAAAAGTAAATATTTTATATTAAAAAATTTTAATTATTTTTAAGTAGTAATTTTAATATATATAATTTATATATAATATATTTGGGGTCAATTCCCTAGTAGAGGAACCGACCCTCCATATATTGGAGCATATATCAAATATATATATATCTATTGAGAATTCGAAATTAAATATATCAATTTTGACCATCTGTATATTTAGTTAGGGGTATATGCTCATTTAGTCATGGTCACCTATATATTTAATTATGATCATCTGTACATTTAGTTATAATTATATTTTTATTTTTATTATTTTTTAAATAGTAGTTATGGATTTAATATAAAATATTTTTAAATAGTAATTATTTTTATATAGTAATTTGAGATTTAATATAAAATATTTTATTTTTTTATTATTTTTAAATAGTAAATCGATATTTAATATAAAATATTGTTAATCTTTTATTATTTTTCAATAGTATTTTTAATATATATAATTTATATATAACGTATATTTGGGATCGTTTCCCCTTGTATAAGAATAGATCCTTCACAAATTGAAACATATATCAATATATATATACATTGAAAATAAATATATTAATTTTAGCTATTTGTATATTTAATTATAGACTTCTATATATTCAATTATAATCATCTATATATTTAATTATGATTATATTTTTATTTTTTTATTTTTTAAAGTACTTAAGAATTTAGTATAAAATATTTTTTATTATATATAATATATTATATATGTATTATATAATATATAATTTATATATAATATGTGGAGGGTTGGTTCCGTTGGTAAGGGAACCGACCCCTGCACATTATATATAATATATGTAATATATATTATTTTTAATTTTTTAAAAAATAATGTAAAATTTAATTTTTAATTTTTAATTTATTTAAATAGTAATTCGAGATTTAATATAAATTTTTTATTTTTATTTTTATTTTTATTATATATAATATATAATAAATATTATTATGGATGTATTATATAATATATATTTTATATAATTTATATATTATACGTGGGGGGTTGATTCCCTTACCAATGAAACTAACCCCTCACGTATTATATATAATACATATGATATATATTATTTTTATTTTTTTAAAAATAATTTAAGATTTAATTTAATTTTTTTTATTTTTATATGATAATTCGAGATTTAATATAAGTCGAGATTATTTTATAATTCAAGATTCAATATAATATTTTTATTTTTATTAAGATTTAATATAAAATATTTTTAATTTTTTATTATTTTTAAATAGTATTTTTAATATGTATAATTTCTATATAATATTTATATATTATATAATAGGTGGGAGTTTGTATGGGAGGGAAACGGTGGTAGACAAGTGTACGAAATAAGGGTAAAAAGAAAATTATAGTCACTTTCTAATTATTTTAATAATTATTATCTCTTTAACTGTATTTATTTTTTTAGCTTTCATTTTTTTAATAATTTAAAATTCTTTTTTTTTGAATTTTTCAAAAAAAAAAAAAACCTTAGTTTTCAAGGCAAGGAAGTATTGAATCTAGCACACTTTCCAGGAAAAAATGGTGAACTACAATAATTGGAGGAATGGATGACCCGATTGGAATCTGGTTAAAATCATTGCTTTTATATGTTCAAATTTCTTCCACAAATTGCCCAAAAAATATTTTATATATAAGTTTTGGATTGAAAAGGTTGGCCTCATTGCATTGGTAGAAGTGCAACAACTCGGTAAGTTTGACCAATGATTTGAGTTACTGATCCCAAATTAACATGATATATTAATGAAAGTGGCTATGCATCTACACAGAACTTTCCACCGTACTATATAAATAAAAAATATCTGTTAGTTAGACCTTTTGGCCCTGAAACCTAGCCATGGCTGAACCTGATAGAATAGAACATTCGTCTACCAGTTGTCTCTAAAGAAAGAAGACATCACACAGTTCTGGAAATTTCCACTTGAGGATTTTTTTTTTTTTTGGTTCAACATATTTTCTTCCCTTAAAGATGGTTAATTAATATACCTTAAAAGAGAAAATTGAGGAATTTCCCAAAAGTTCAATTCCAGGACTTCAGTAGATTCAGAAATCATCAGAAATTTAAAAGAAGAATTGCACAAATACCCCACACTCTATCATGTACAATTCTCCAAACACAAAATAAGATCATGAAAAGTACAAGGATTAAAAAAGAACCAAAAGAAGAAAAAAAACCCAGATCTCTCAATGGTTAGACTTAACCCCATCAATATATGTCATACATAAGAGCTTGGGAAAGCAAAAAAAAAAAGGGAGGATTATTAGTTAATGACTAAGAAAAAAAACTTCACATGCTTCTAGCCATCATTTCCTGGAATCTCCTGTAAGACTCCTGCTTTTCCAACCTAAACTTTTCATGGCAATCGGCTATGAACATTTCTGCTAACCTATCAATCTCATTGATAGCTGTCCCAGTTGTAGAATTGCCACTAACCTTCTTTTCTTCTAGCCATTGAAGGTAACCTGAAAGCTCAGATTCCACAGTGTCCTGATCACATTGCTCAGTTGAAACAACTGAATTCCAGGTTTGATCATAGTACAAATGAGTTGCAGTAGTACACCCTTCTAGAACTGGAGCTGGAACTGGTGTGACATGAGAAGAGCACCAATTATAGTGTAGTCTAAATGAACCAAAGAAGAGCTTCTTGTGCTTGTAGTTCTTTTTTGTGGTCTTTGAGTTAGAAATGAAATATTTTATAGGATTGTTTTCTTTATAAATTCGAATGACAATGGATTTTGCTTTGGAAAATGCTCGAACGAGAAGACAAAACTGAGCATAGATGAGGGTGTGAACTAGTTTTTTGATCTTCATGGAGCTTAAGGTAGAAGATGGTTGTGATTTCAATGAAAAGGCTTGAAGGGGGAGCAAGGATTTTAGGTAAGATGGACCAACCATTTTTAATGTTATTTTTTGGTATATGGGAATCCTGAACCATGTACTAATGGAGTTATAAAGGGTCTTGATTACTAATTTGCCACTTGACTTTTGAGTTATTTAAAGCATTGCCATCTACTTTTGCAGATTTAGAAGCAACACTTGCCTTTTAACTTTTTCTATGTATGTAGAATTTGATGGGACATGAACATAAAATATGACCTTGTTTAGTAGCGACAATTATAATTATGATAATATTATATATAATTATATGAATATAATATAATATAAAAAATATTTTAAATATAATTATGATATGATAAAAATATTTAAATATAACATAAATATATGAATTATTATATATGATTTTATTCGAGCTATGCTTAGAATCAAAGAAAACAACCCCTTCAAAATAAGCTAATATTATCTTAGTAAGATTATAAATACTGTCTACTATAAAATTAGCTACAAATTTATGCTAAAAGTAAACTAAATAAGGCTTGAGATTTCTTTCATTAGCTTCATAACTAAATAGGGCTTTGAATCTTAGGCCACGCAGGGAATTTTTTGGATTTTGGTAGCAAACAAATCTGAAAGCTTTTTCCTCCCACAAGACCCGCTTACATATTTTGAAAATTTGTGACTTATTTATTTTTTTTTTCACTACTTAAAAGGTTTAAACTGGGGCCATTTTGGCAGTGACCAAAGACTGGTAAAGTAACTTGGAGATAAGGTCTATGGAAGGTATAATACTTGAAGAATCTTTAAAAACAGTACAAGCAACTCGAGAACGGCTATTGAGGCTTAATATCCGCCAAAAATTACCACTCGAAGAAATAATATAATCTGCCTGTTATCAGTAACGTATATTAGTTTGCAGTCAATCCTTTACTAAGCTTAGATCTTTAAGAATAAGTCTAGTGATCTCTTTGAACAATTTCTGATTTTTTGTTGTGATGCAAATGTCATTTGACTATGTTTCAGCTATTCTAAGCATTGAAAGTTGTACTAAGAATAATAGAATTAGTCATTTTCTACTGTGTTCGCTATGCATAATTTCCCCGCAACTTTGCCCTTAAACTTTCACTTCAAGCCGGAAGAAATCTCAAATTAAGCTTGGAAAGTCTGCTCTTGTTATTGTAGATATTGGAAATCAATATTGTATAATGTAGGGGAGTTGTAGATTTCGGTGGAAAAAATGGATAGACTACACTTGAAGATGATAGGCCTTTTGACTTTTCCGGGACTAAATAATAATAGCGTTGATGATATTAGCGATTGGGCAGTAAGACAAGAGAACAAAATCAAAAACTCATCCCTAGCCACCAAATTTTGAAAAGGGAAAGAGAAACAATATTGATTAATAGAGTTTTGTAGACTTTTTTGTGGAAAAAAAATACCTGATTGATCCATATTTATTATAGAAAATGAAGTTAAATGTTATAATATTAATTGCATGTGGTATGGGACTTGAATTCTACGATAAAAGGATAAAGAATTCTTGTGGGGTTTATATGAAGTTGGCTTCTCCCATCCTGATAACTAGATTTTGGGTATGATTCTCTTAAAAGTTCATATATTATCAGTATCAGAGTCACTCATTATATCTCTTAACTATAACTGGGCGGTGCATAATAATGCCGGAATTGTAATGTTCCTCTGAGTCTAGATTAAGCTAATGTGAAGTCAGCCCGTGTGAGTGCTAGAAGATCGGAGTATGATAGATTGTTATGCTACTAATTATAAGTAGTACATGACTTTGAGTACCACATTGGAAGGACAAAGATCTTGTTGTGGGTATAGATTTGAGTTCTCCAATACCATTAAACCTTATCAATTGGGAATTAAAAAAAAAAAGAAAACTCATCTTCTTTAATGACCTAGATTTAAATAGTTTCCGAATATTTCTTTTATAGTCTGTGTCTAGTTGCCAATAGTTTCCATCTTCCTTGTAACTAACCATAAAAGTCTAAAAGGAGAGGCATCAACTTGTATCCACGATGAGACTTGGAAAGTTGCTTTGCTGGTGATGAAATGGACAACAATGTTTTCTAATAATTTCTTTGGAAGGAGTTGGGATTAAATTAACTCTCTCCATATTTTTAACAATTCAATCAGTTTGATATCCCTGTAAAGTCAGGATCCAATGTTCCATGTATTTCATTAATAATGTTTCCGTTTGTTGTCGGATTAACATCCAAGGATCTCTCCCTTCAATTATTTCCTTTTGGGGAATCTAATCCAAGAAAACAACTAACTGAGATGCCAATGCTAAAAAGGCATCCTTGGAACATTGCAGCTAGCTGTCACATTAAACATTTGTGCACATGTTCCAGTTAAGCATAATCCAAGGTAGTTTTAACTACATAAGCCCGGCAGTGATCAAGATTTGTTTCTCAAAACCAACAAAGATCTTGGAGATAAAACCGGCGACATGCTTCCGAAGCAAAACAAAAAACAGCTTTAGATAAAATGCAGTTAAACTGTATTAGTTGTCGTATTATCACATGATGGTTTAAACCCAGATCTGCCAATGAATAGTAAAGTTGTACAAGATAAGATTGTATTTTTTTTTTCTAACATTTGCAGGTGTTACAAGAGAATCTACGGAAACACAGTGAAATAAAAAGCAAAGGGCTTGCTTGGTAACATACGGAGAAAAAAAACCTTCAAGCCAACTTTAATCTGTTGGTTATAGTGACATTGGAAGGTTGGAGTACATCAACTTTACTTTATTATATTCCCTCGGAATCAGTTGTCACAATCAGAAGAAAGTCCCATGAAATTCAACATTTCAACTTTCCCTGCCCTTGTCCTGTTCTGTCCTGTTTTCAGGCTCTGTTTTCTCCTTTTTTATATGAATCCCTGTTCACCAACATCGACCATTGACGTCCTATAGCAGCTTGAAATATGATTAAGAACCCCTCGGCCAGAATCTATCAGTTAGTTTAATACCAAGATCCACATCATTATTGTATAAAAATGGCTGAATTGGAAGGCAGGTCCTGTTAATTGACACCAATCCTAACTGTTAGTTAGTCTAAGGACCTGAGGTTCAGGCAATGGATATTTTGGGAGGATTTTTTTTTTTTTTTTTTTTTTTTGTAGGGGGTGGGATAGTTAATGGTTTTATTCATCAAAAAAGAAGCAGGAAAACTAGCCAAAAACAGTACCAACCTGCCAAAAAATTGGGCAGAACATGAAAGGAAAGAACAATTATGGAAATAGTCTCAAGCCACCCACACACACACGAAATCCCAAGCTTTGGCAGATTTTATAATGATTCATTCTTTATTTTCAATTTGGTGGGCACATTTTAAAATGAGTGGAGTCTGCAAAAGCGGCAGAACAGGAAGTCTTGCTATTACCAAACATCTACACAAATTTTCAGCTTCTCTATTCTGCATGACAGTCATCAGTTACAATCTCAGTCTTCTCACACTCAAACTTTGAGTAGTGCCATGAATTTCTGATAACTGTGTTTAGTTTATAGAAGAGAGATACATATAAATTTTAAAATTCGAATTTGGTTTTAAAAATGATTTTGGGTTTTGATAACAGTCCTTAGCGATTTGATTGTTATTTACCTTTCCCAAGGTTTGAAATTACGGGCAATTTTTTCCTGTATTATACCAAATCATGGGCCCCGGAAGATCATGGCAATATCTTTTACTTTTCTATATTCCTATCTTTATGCAAAGTTTTATTCCAACCTCTTTAAGATTAAAACTTGTAGCTTCTCAAGTTAATTATCATGTTCATTAAGCTGAACAACATTCATTAAATTAAAGAAAGCTTCATATTCTTAATGCTTGTTCATTGTTCCATCATACATATTTAGAAATTATTATGCTTTGCTCTCTGCCAAGTAACACATGGTTAGAAAATTTTAATGGCATTTTTTACCGGTGCAGAAAAAGTTAAATTATTTCCTTTTAACCTTTTGCCAAAGGAAATCACAAAGATCTCAGATCTTAGTTCTCAAATTATGTTGAAAGTTGAAACAAAGGGAAATCAGCCGGATTCTTGTGGAAAAATACCCAGAAAAATGACTCTTTTATCTTCATAGGGTTTTCTTATTATTATTTTTATTTTTCTTTTAAGTTTCTATCTTATTAATTTGAAATTTCTTGTTCCATTTTTAAACTAACAGTAATAATGAGTAAATGGTGATTGAGTAAAACAACATTTCACTTTTTAAAAACCTACGAAAAACAATTATATTATTTTTAAGATGAGTTATTTATACTTTTAAGTTGTACTATGTTACATATACTATATATCTATATTAGATCTGCTTATGGATCGGGCTGGGTTGGATTCGAGTCGGGCTTGAGTATGGTATTAATATTAAATATACTTCTTAAGCCTGACTTGGTCCGAAATATGGGTCTCAAATTTTATCCAAATCTGCCCATATTTGTAAATAGAAAGTCCAAGCCCGTTTAGGTTCACTCATATTATTTTTTTATAATTTATTTTTAAAAAATATATATTTTTTAAATTTAATTTTTATTAATTTAACAGTTTTGTTTTGTTAAGTATATAAATATAAACAATTTAACTTAGTCTTTAAAGTTTATACTATAATATTATACATATGTATTATTTATATGATAGAAATTCATAATACATAAAATATAAAATAAATATATACATAATGTAATGGTAAAGTAGGTCGAGACAGGCTCGGACTTTAAAAGTTGAACCTAAGGCTCGGTGAATTTTTTAATCAGGTCTATTTTTTTATCCAAGCCCATTTTTCGAGGCCTAATATTTTTGTCCAAACCCTCTTTAAATATTGGACGGACCTTTGAGCTTAAGTGGGTAGCCTGACCCTTGAGCAGGTCTAATCTATACTAATAACAAAATTTCTGATTAAGTTGGTACTAAGAGTGAATTAATTTAATTAAAAAAATTACTAATTTGCTTTTAAAAAAATGGAGTAACTTATGTTAATATAATTTTAATGTTTTTCAAAACATTTTTTATTTAAAAAATTTACTCAATTTTTATATTAAAAAAATTATGTAAGAACAATATATTTCTCTTAAAAAAAATTACTTTACTAAAAGACAATCCACCCTATATCTTATATAACATTAAAACAATTATAAAACATCATATCACTTAATTTCTCTTGAAAATATAAAATCTAAATTTCTTTTTCATAAAATGTTAGATTCTAAAATAAAAATATTTATTTCTCAAGATAGGATCATAAAAAAAAATAGTTTTAAACAACTAGTGCAAAGAGGAATTTAAAAAAGAAAATTAAATATTTTATTATTAATTTAAGTAGATTGTTATTGATTGAATGGAAATGATTTACTTATAATAACAAATGTTAATTAAAAATTTTTTATATATTTTTAGTATTTAAAATATGTTTTCATTTCACTATTATGCAGAAGATTGCTTGCAGTTTCAATTTAGAGTTGCATTGGATATTCATATTTCGTTAAAAAATTTGTAAATCAACATGAGACAAATTTTGGTTTGCTTTGCATCATTTTATTTTTATTTTAATTATATTGAAATTGTGAACTTTGGCAAATTTTTTTTAAATAAAAAATAAAAAATACTATTATTATAAGATATTTTTTAATTGATTCATTGTTTTTTTTTTTTTTCCGAATGTGCTTGTAAATTAATTATGTACTAGAATAGGACACCCAATCACCAACAATGTGGGTGGAATGAAAATGTTCTGTAAAAAAAGGTTAATTAAAATATATATAGTTTTTAATGGATAATTATTTTTAAAAGTAAATGACATATTCATTCTAATTTTTATATTTTATAATTATTTTATTTATTTCTTGTAATTATTTTATTTGATTGAATTTATATTACTTAACTCACGATACCAATTCAACCGTGAGCTTTATATACAGTATAGATTACTTAATGGCTAAAAGAATTGAGTTTCACGTCTTCTAATTTTTTAATAATTAATTGATGAATAATATTTTATCTAATCTGCTTTTAAAATTAAAAATTATTTATTATTTATTTTATTACTCAAAAATTAAAATTTTTTATTTTAATAAAAATTATTTATCATTCAAAGTGTGTCCACGTGTAATATAAATAGTAATAGGGAACTTGCCTGCTTCGAGAATGGACTTAGGAAGTAGTAACCTATTTATTTTACCATTATTAAAAAATAATGGGCCCAGCTTAAACTTAACGTCCAATAACAACAGTGTTATGGCCCAAATTTGTTACGCTTTGTATTTTAGCCGATCGAAGAAAGATAATTTAAAGGGTTTCATGTCACGTTAAGGTTTAAACAAAAGGAGAGTAAAACGAAGTGCCTCAATGTTGAAAAGTAAAGGAAGGCCTTAGGAGGTATAAACTTGAGACCTCACACCCCAATAAATTGATAGTACGGGGATAAATTAATAATTATTTAACAAATAATATTATAATTAATTTTTAATCGATAAATTTTATGTTAAGTATTCTGAAAAGTGAGTCAATTATGGCAAGCTACGTTGAGTGTCTTAGAAAGGTTAACAAGTCACTACGAGCACCTTGGAAGGGTGAGTAGGGTGAGTTACGAATGACGAGAGCGTTACGGGATTAGAAAAAAAATTGTTACATCAAATGTTTTAAAGAGTAAATAAAGTGTTTTAATCATATATCAAAAAATAAAGAGAACATCTTTGAGTATATAACTTTAAATGTTGCCATCCCCGATAAAATCAATTTTGCAAAGAAAAGGTAATTGTTGTGTGACAATGAATTATATCTTTTTATTTATTTGAAGGAGAATCGAGCTTGTTGGTTGAACAAGATGATTATGCATTAACCAAATAGTGTTAAATATTCTGGTGCTAAACTATATTCTTTTTTACATTAAAAATACAAATTTCTAAAATACTTTTTGGTTACATCAAGATTTTAAAATGCATAAGGCAAATTAACTTCTATTGAACCGTATATCTTATAAGATGATTATGCAAGTTAAATTTTGTCATACCATATATCTCATTATATTTGGCAATTCATATGTATTCGTATCATTTTATACATATTATCATGCCACAATCATATTTAAAGTATTTATATAAATTTTAATGCATTAATAATTCATATTATATAGTTTTTAAAACATTCAAATATTTGTATTATGTTTTTATTATTTATTCATGTCGTATTTTAGTTTTTTTCTTATGTTATTCTTATTATGTAATCGTATCGTATCTAATATTACTGGATATACATCTCACTCACGAATCTCGACTCAAATCCAAATATTTCAAGATGTAGAGTCTCGAGTTTTAACTTTGTAAAGTTTTTTAAAAAAAAAAAAAATAGATAAAGAATAGAAATATGCCAACTTGATTCCATAAAACAATATAATGTTTTTCATCAAGACAAAATCGAATTTGGAAACCATTATTTTTGCCTTTTTGATGTTGGCCTATGAACTTTATGAAACATAAATGGAGTCCATGAAAAATTAAAATCTAAGCCAACATTCTTTGCTCAAGATATAGGTGAGGTGGTCCAAAAATTGCTGGCAAATTTGGCATCCCAACCAGTCCTATCAATTGTACTTCCCTTATTCTCCAATTATATAATTGATCCACACTTGGAATTTTCTATTCTTTTTTCCCTTTTTTTTTTTTAATGAGCACTGTTTCTTGCATTAAAGCAATAAAAGAACATTGGAGAAAAGGTATTATGGGAATTGTTCTTCCATGAAGCATGGAAATGCTATGGATAAAATGCCATAATGTATATTCTATGCCATACATCCCTTTTCATATTAATTTACAAACAAAATGATTGCTTTCCTAAGTAAAAATTGTAATCTAAGAGGATAAAATAAAATTTTTTTACCTAAAATAAATCATAAAATTGTGTGAACGATTAATCCAATTCGATTACTTAATTTGTATCCTAAGTTTTTTTTTTTTTTCATTTCTAGTTGATATATTTCTTACTTTTATCTTTAAAAAAAACTGTATTTGTTTCCTTTAAAACATCTCTGTTTTAGGTCGAGCTTAGGTTCAATCTTGACATGAAATATTATAAAATTATTTTATTAATATATATTAATATATAATATATTTTTATAAAATATTAATATAAAATATTATTAATATTTTAACAAATATAAAATGAATCGATAGGTCAAGCATAGATTTTCTGCGGTTTGATTTGATTTACGAATTCTATTTTAATGAGAGACAAAACATATCATTTGTTAAAATCATTTAATAATTGTGATATCCTATATTATTAACGTGTTTATTTGTTCCATTTATATCTTTTTACTTTCCTTTTTAGAAATTTTTTTATATCTAATTAATTACTTTTGCAAAATTAAAAAGCTACTATAATAATTATAAGAATATTTTATTTTTGGCTTATTAATCAGTGCTATATGCAGTCGTTAACATTTGCTTATTGCTAATACTCACCCAAACGATTAAGGCATCTAATTTTTTTTAAAGGCATTTTTTACTAAAAAACTTTTAAGTAATTTTTGTCCATATTATCAAAATTTTCATTTTTGGTGTGTTAATTTTTATGACGAAACTAATTACGAGGTACGTGTGATGTTTGAACAGTTTTAGAAATAACATCTGTTTTTAATACTTTTAAATTAGAAACGATGTTTATCCCTCGTACTTTTAAAATCAAGATAGTGAGAATTTTTTTTTTATTATTCTCTTATTTTATCTTTAAATTTTTTTTATTTTATAATATATAAAATTTAACTTAAATCGAATTAAATTTATAAGTATTCGTGAGTCACTCAATCTATGCACAAATCAAATTAGAATATGTTGCAGTAGATTGAAAAGATTACCAATTGTCAATTTTTCTTTTGCTTTATCAGCTCTCGAACCTTGCTCTTCAGAGCTAAAATGTCAAACAGTAAACTTTCAAAGACGAGAAGAGAGCCATGTTTATCTCAAAGATAAAGTTGACTGTTGAGTCTCGAATGTGTCTCATGCGACGTGATTCAACACTACTCTTCCTCACGTTTAACGATGACAAAAATTTAATTATCATGCATTCCTATGTGCAGGTAACATATTATTATCTGTGGACATGGACTTCAGAACTATATCATTATGAGCCTATCGTATAAAGCTTCTTCAAATTAAGTAGATTGTGTAATTTTATACATATCCTACTTTAAATAGGTAAGACATGATTTATTAGAAAAAGAGACAAGATTATTTATAAGTTGTAATTAAAGATCTATTTAGATGATTGGTAAAATTAAAAATAATGTTGATAATAAGATTAAGAGATTAAAGTAAATATCTTAATGTAAAATCAATGATGATGACAAGGAGAATTATAATTAAAATAGATTAAAATGCGCATTTAATGAAACTTTAAAATTATATGAAATTTAGAAAAATAATAAATAATTAAAATTATCAAATTATATTTTAGTCAAACAATTATTTTATTAATAGATGAATTAAAATTAATAAAAAATAATATCAAATAATATTTTTATTTTTATGTAAATATTTACTTTCAATTAATTCTTATTATTATACAATATATTTATTAGTTTATTATATATATTAATGATATAATAAAAAGAAAAAAAATAAATTAAAGAAAGTTAGAGTGTAAAAAAAAAAAAAAAAAAACTCCTAAAATGATTTTTTCCACTGAAACTTTGAACTCCAACGTAGAAAAAGGAGGCGGCGAATGCTGTAAATGACCCAATTAAGGTACTTTTGTGTCATAACCATGCTTCAATTTAGGGTTCATTTGAAACTAAATGAACCCTAATTAAGGTAAAACACTCACTTAATTGAAAAATGTATTTTATGATTAAATCTTTAAAATTATATGTAATATATATATATATATATATATATGTTGTAATCAACATGAATGACCGAAACTTTAGGAAAGACGACCTTTCGGCCAAAATTCGTGAAGGGCACTTAGAAAGATAGCAGCCAAAGCCATCTGTAAATTAAGGAAATGAGAAAAAAGAAATGTGAATGGGGCAGCCAATGGAGAGGGAGAGGGTCGCTAAATTGGGATAACGTCCCTCCAAAGCTTTAAGGGCCAATTTTCCAGTTTTAGTAGCTAACATCCAACTATGATAAAGATAAAAGGAAACAATGCCCTCTTTTGTTATTAAATTTATATTTTCTATATATTTTTGCATTGTTTATAAAATAAATAATATTATTTTATTAAAAATAAATATAAATAATTTTTATTTTTAATAAAATAAATATATATACTATCAGTGTATTAAATATAAATCTTTTAATTCAATGAATACTACTATTTATCTTCTTCATTCCATTGATACTTTTATTTGATTTTTTTGTCTAATGCTTATCTGTTCATACTAACAATTAGTGATCTTCCAAAGACCTTTGCATTTCGATTATATTCTATGGTACAATGATTTTGAGACCATGGATCCAATGCTTCTTCTCATTTTTCACCTTGCTATTTAAAGCCCCCCCCCCCCCCCCAAGGATTTGACATCAAATAAACTACAGTTTCAGGTGATTGGAATTGGTTCTGATTACTATATTCTATTTGAGATGAGAAATAAAGATATATACCCTTTTTTTAATATATATTTAGGTAACTTGCTATAAATTTTGGATTAATCTTTACTTTAAATATAGCTTAACAATTTAAAACAATAACCAACGAAATTAATTATCTTTTAAGTTTCATACTTGAGTATTTATTAGCGTAAATTGCATATTTAATTACTCAATTTTAGGGTTAGATCCGACTGTAAAAAATTATAATTTGATGATTAACTTTTTATAAAATTATTAATTTTTTATTCGAAATTACTAAAGTTTAATATCTAGATACTAAAATTAAGAGTTCATCCTTTTACCGACAAATCACATGATTTGTTTTTACTAAAAAATTTATTAATGATTAAAGGACCAATAAAAGAAATAAAAAACTCCAAGAAAACATCCAATTATATCATGTCAACATCAAAACCATGGAAATCTCTGAAAAATCTAAACTTCATAGATTAATGATAAAAGCAAATAATATCAATATCCTCAATCACCTATTACAAGCTCAACAAAGCCCCTGCAATGTATAATATGTATAACATATATCACATTGTTATTATTTATTTGCATTCAAATAAATTTTTATTTTAATTAGAAAATTGATATATAAAGAATTATTTAAGTACAAATTAAAAGGTTAAAAGTTTATTTTTTTCAATCTTTACTTGGATATTTTCATTCTTTTTACGATCTGAGGCTAATTTTGTTCGAAACTCTTTAGTTGTCTTTCCCTAAAGGTACGTTTACATGGACTTGAATATTGATTATCCTATGTATATATAAGTATATTTTATCATTCATATCATACCTATTTGGGTGATTAAAAGTTTATTTGAGTATAAATTAAAATTTAAGGATTTATTTAGGTACAAATTAAAGATTAAAAATTTATTTAGATGCAAAAAAAGGTACAAAAACTTACCTAAATAAAATAATAAAATCAATGAAAATTTCATTATTTAGGAAAAAATCTCTTTTTTTTCTAATTTTTTTTCTTAGAAAAAAAATAGGAATCACAAATGACTTCAAAGCCTGATAAAAGTAGAAATGGATAATCAAAGGACAACTGGCCAAACTACAAATATAATAATTGAACTTTTAATATCCATTTAAACTAATTTTTTAGGTGTAATTGGCCATGTAATTTCATCAAGGTGATAAAGGATTACAGGGTATATCTTAACAAATATGACGTAACTAATATATTCTATTGAGAAAATCAAATAACAAACCAACTTAATAATTACTAGACTAATATAATTGTTAAATATTCAACTTAAAATTAGTAAATAATATAGAGAGATATTAGATCATAAGTATTTAATAGATGTACGATAATCATTTAACAAGCTTGCATCATGTGTAAATGAATGGAGTGACCTACAATGTGACAAACTTAGGAAGGGGTATAATGCGAGAATATTGTAACAAAATCTTGATTATAATGTTACACTTAATCTAAAATTAATTCATAATAGAAAGAAAAACTCTACTTAAATTTAATATAAATAAATAATTTAAATTCAAAGCTTAATTCAGTTAGTTCATATAAATCAATTTACATCTTATATATTTAGAATTCGAATTTTAATACTTATAATTCAGTTTCCTTTATATCAAAAGAAAAAAAAAACCTCGATATGATAACAGCACGTAGCAATAAAAATGAACAAATTCAGATGTAAGAAGACTTCAGCTTAATCTTCTTTGATTATCAATTATCAATTAGAGAAAGATCTGATTGACAAATGTTATATAGTATTTCATCTTAATACAATTAATAAATTATAAAAAGAGAAAAATATGGGCCAAATATCAAAATAATTAGTGAAACATTTAAAAAAAGAAAAAACCGAAATGATTTGGTTCACAGTTTTCCGCATGACTGATTGCAGTATCAACAGATTAAAATAGTACTTTATATAATAAGGGCCGCTTTCCCTATTTTATTCGTTTATTATTCTAAAAATACCAATCAACTGAATCAAGGAATTTTTTTTTTTTAAATTGTCTCTGCAAAGTACTAGGTCAAAATGATAGTACAAGTTTTGTTTTCTTAAAGTGAAAGAAATGATAGTACAATATGAAATTAGGTGGGGATATGGTCCTCAAATCATTCATACATATTATGTTTTGATTTTTCCTTTTATGTTAATAGGGTAAACATAAATAAGATAAAAATTGTTAAGTATGACAAATTTATTCCTACCCTCTTGGTCTGTCATTGGACTTCTCATTCAATTTATTTCAGAGGTCCGATTAATGGATGCTTATAAATATCATTTAATGAATTAAAATTTTTTTTATAAAATTTTTTATATTAAATCAATTATTTTTACTAAATTCAAAAAAATAATATAATAATTGTACTTTTCTTTGCATTTTTGTAACCTTATCCAACACTGGTTAAGATTTCCCTTTTTTCTTTGAAGTTCTAAAAAGTTTCCTGAAAATTTGAGAAAAAAAATCTATCTCTTTGTTGAGAATGGATTTTAAATATTTAAATTATAGTTAGATTTAATAATTTATATATTTATCTCATATTCGTATATTTTTTTATATTATATTTATTTTTCAAGTATTTTATATTGATATAAATTTTGATAAATTAATAATTTGCTTAAATATGTGTTTGTGCCATATTTAATATTTTTCTTGTATTATATTCGTATAATTATGTTTAGTATAATTAAGTCTAATTATGATACTGGTTAGCTTTAAATACTACTAACAGTAAAATTTGAGATGGAGAGAAAAAATAAATAAATAAACGGCCTTTGAAAGAACACATGATTATGGGAAGAAGATATAAAACTAAAACAATAAAGAAGAAAGGCTAAAAGAGTTAAATCGACGATAATCATTACTGTATTGGTCTGTATTTTCAAATATATTTTCTAATCAAATATACATATACGAAAATACACCCAACAATCAAAAATATATTTTTTTCATTATATATATATATTTATAAGCAAATATAAATTTTCAAATTTCTAATTATTTAATATAGAAAATTTTAAACATAAAATATAAAATAAAATAAAAATATTAAAAAACATAGTAAATTATTATTAATCAAGTTGAATAATTTAATTTAATGAATATATTTTATTTCAAATGAAATTATGAAAAAAATAAAATGATTTGTTACAAGAATAAAACAATTGGAAAATTTTAAAAAATTAAAAAAAATTATCAGATGATACTAATCGATATAGATCAATATCATTAATATAAGCTAATGTAATTGGTAAAAATTGTTATAAAAATCAAAATGCTATAATGTCAGTACCATATTAGGGATACTGATACGGTACCAGTAACTTTGATTAAAACATCTTCGATGTGTGCAAATCTTTAATATTTGTGCCTGATGTGTCAACGATCGAAGAGGAACCGCTTCCCAAATTAGAATAGTCATTTCGATTGGAAGTAGGAAGTGGACAAATATTATCATATGAAGACACAATTTATTGGTTTTTCAATATTTTTCAATACACTCGTCACTATAATTAATATGAATAAGATTCATTTATTAATTAAAAAAGATTATAATTTTAAATGTTAATTAACTATATTAAAAATAATAAATTATAAAATAACGAAGATGAGTCGGATCAAATATTAACCTTACCTATTCCTAAATTCGAAAATAAAGATACTAAAAAAAAGTGTTGAAGCTTTTAAATGCCTTTGAATTTGAATTAATTTCCATCTGATTAAGACATAATGGAATACGGTTCCGAGCTCTCAACTGCTGTGCTTTTATTCCCTTTGCATTAATCCTCGTCTCCCTCATTTGAATTGTATTTGTCACTTATCAATAAGGAATTGGTTTCTCTCTCTCTCTCTCTCTCTCTCTCTCTCTCTCTCTCCCTCTTCCTCTTTAGGTCTTTTTACATCTCATATTACATATACATGGCAAATATTGAAATATGTAAAGAAACTATAACTCATATAGTTTTAGTGCGTAATTTATATTTTGGGTTTTTGACCTTAACATTAAATTTTCATGTAATTTAAATTTTTACATTAAACTTTTAATTTTATTAAATTACATCGCTGAACTTCTATTATTAATAAATTAAGTTACTTATGCTAATTTTATTGAATAATTTTAATGAAAAGCTGACTCAACATGTATATGTGACATATATTAGCTAGATATTATCTTGATAAGATATTAAAAATATGTCATGCATGCAACTTGAGTTAGCTTTTCTATTAGAATTATTTAAAAGAGTTTACGTAAGTGATCTAATTTGTTAATAATAAAAGTTTAATAATTAAATTCGATAAATTGAAGGTTTGTGATCTAAATGAAAGTTAGTAATAACTTTATTAAATCAAAATGTAAATTACCCTAGGTTTAGTTACATTTTTTTTTTGAGTTATATAACAAGGTATAACCATGTTTTGATCCGTAAATTTTTTAATTTTAATCTCAAATTCGAAATCAATATTTTCAAATTAAAATTCCAAGTTCTAAATTTAATCATTATAGAATTAAAAAAAAAACGTAAAGAAAGGAAGAAAGTATAATGTTCATGGAACATGGCAAAGTTTGTGCCCTAAAAATTAACCAAAGAATCTAGCCTTCTTGCCGTTAGATTTTTAAGCCTGAACGCGTTTTCATTTTTATAATTAAGCAGAGCAAGAGCAATTGATTAATTAATTAATTAATTAATATAATTAATGCTAATTGTATGATTGTTATTATTAATAATTCCTTCAAAATCCAGAATAGAGCCAGATGAGTTGTCCGGAACTTCCCATGCAGAAATAATATATTGTTTTTATCATCGTTTATAGTGCTTAGCTGCCTTGGATGCACTCTTTTGAAAATGCCACCTTATCTTTTTCTTGTTTTCATTTTTTGTTTTGTTTTGTTTTCTTTATTCATATGTATTGGCCAAGAAAGTCTACCGTTTATAAAAGAATATTTCTTAAAACTTGACTACGGAATTACTTCACTTCTTCCATTTTTTTTTACATATAGTATTTTATCTTCTTTATGTAATTAAATATCTCAGATAGAACAAAATTTCAACATCAATTATGAGATGGCTTTGTGCTTACTTTTTATTTATTTATTTTTCATTTATTTTTTCTTTAAGAGAGTAAAATTTATTACTTTAAGTCAATAATTTTAGGGTATGTGACTTGATCATCGGAGCGTGCCTTTGGTACCTTCCTAACATGTTATCTACAACCACTAGACGAGACATTCATCTCACTCACTTTGCTCAGGCCGACTTGGTTCACCGTCTTACTACAAAAGCGCTATCGTGAATATCCAGTTTCACCTGCATAACAAAATCAAACAGATTAGTAAGGGAAAAAAATCCAACTTAAAATTCAAAATAAAAATAAAAACCCAACTTCAACTTAAAGAGCTCAGGTTTCACTGTTGTGACAAAGGTCTCTTAATTCTTCAGCAATAATCTATGGCGTAGAAGTTGGTAAAGTGAAACTTTGTTAATTAATTGCTTTGGGAAACATTCTTTGATTCTATGCACAGACGCGAGCGCGCACACACACGCACACATATATATGTAGCATGTAAAGTATATGATAGAAAACTGTCCTAACATAGTGGAGCCATATATATCTAGTGCGACACTGTATAAGTTCAACGTTAATTTTCCTTTTGCAATATATCCTCTAGATTCCGCTCTCTTATCTTTTGAAATTAACATCTTAATCGACATGTTTAGGCCTTAATTAATCGGCTTTCGTATGATCCAAAGTTTGATTATTTTCATAAAATCAGTTCATCATCTTTTGTGAACATGTTTCTTCGAATCTTACTTTTTCTGGTAATTTTCAGATACCCCACTTTGCAAGATGCATTGTTGTAAGGAATAATGCTGTTTGTTTGAAGAGAAAAGGAAAATACAGTCTTATACTATTTAATTAATTTTGTGTATATGGCAAGGAATAATTACAGGTCTACTAATTTCGAATTTATGCCCAATATCTTATTTTTGAATTATTAGGCCATAGATGCCTAAGTTGGAAGATGAAACCCCCATAATACTTCGATGTTTAAGTCTTGTTTTCTTGGCTTTTGTCTTTATTTGTTCTTTTGGTTATTGAAAAGTTCGAAACATATTTTTATATTGTCAATTAGTTTTTGAAACAAGGACAAATTTTTTTTTATTTTAAATTAATTTATTATCTAGAAATGTTGTTTGCGGGGGAGGAGGCTTTGGTCGTGTCAAATTGACAATAGACAATGTTCATTCTAATCCATTTTATTTATTTATATATATATATATATATATTTAATGAATTAATAATATAAATTTATAGATAATTAATGAATTAGAAGATACTATCTTATTAAAATAAAATTATTTTTATTTATTTTTAAAAGCGTTTAATAAAATAACATCATATGATTTATTTATTAATGATGTATGTTTTTATAATCTATCCATGCATCAAATATAACTTATTATTTATATTCATATCTTAAAACTCAAGTCTTAAGGAATATAAATGAGAATTTTTCTACCATACATCAGAATTCATCACTGCTATGGTTCTCCATCTTATCTGCATCTTCTTTTCTTTGATTTTTGCGCGTATTCTGCGTGGCTGTTTTTTCCTTTAATCTTATAAGTGATTCATACTGGACTGAAATTAGACACACTTTCTGATACGAGGCCAAGAAAATTGAACGGCAAATTCAGGATTTTGCATCTGCTAGCTGCTGCTGTTGTTGTTGTTGTTAGGATTGTTTAGATTAGTTTCATTTGTAAATGAACACTCAGAAGATCGATTTCTTAGAACATATAGAACAGAACCTTGGGTTCAGTAGGGACTGCAATTTCGAATATGTTAATAATCATGCTGGTTTTCAACTGCCTTGGAACAAGGGAATCAGGATTCAGGCACCCGCCACCATAGGAGGAGGAGGAGGAGGAGGAGAACGATCACACTCACAGCAGAAACATCCTGGAGCTGCTAAATCATCATCCGATACAATTATGAGTGGCTTCCAGACTCCAGCATCTGCCTTTTATGCAACTGAAATATACATGGGGTTTCCCCAGTACGGGCCTCAAGGAAGCAGTTCTTCTTTGGGTTCCCAATACAACAATAACGGCTGCAATTCTCAGTTTCCTTCATCTCAGGCTTCAGGGGAGAACTTTTCCATTCAGTTAGCTGCTCAAGATGAACCAAATTATGAATTGAGACATACATTGCAGTCACTATTGAAATCCCAAACTTGTTGCGAGCAATACCAGAAGTCTTTGGAAAAGTCCTACAAAATTCCAGGGACCGATATACAAGGGAGCCGGGTTCCCTCGCATGATCCAAGTAGCATGCTTGGAAACAATGCTACCACTGTTTGCAATCTCTTTTCGGTTCCTTCCCGAACAAATCAGCATCAAAGAGTAAGATTTTTTTTTTTTTTTTACTGCTTTCTGCAACTGCAACTAAATTTCTTCTTGTTTTCCTATGTATTCTAATTAACCTTTTACTGAACTAAAGCTTAACTCAATTGGTTCATGTAGTCATCCATGAAAGATGGCATCTAGTCAGTTTGAGTTCAAATCTAGCTTCGGCAACCTTTTTCCTCTCCTCAAACTACAATTTTATTTGTACCAAAAAATAAAAATTAACTTCTTCCTAAAAGAGGTTGACTTGCCTTGACTATGGCTAGCTGCTTCCGGTGCAGGCTTACTGTAATTCACACTTCCGTCAGCAAGAGAGGAAGTCTTCAAACTATTCATCTGGCTCTGGGGGCTTTTCAGTTTCTTCTGGTAACTCTGTTTCAAGTTCAAACGGGGCAGTGCTGGCTGGTAAAACTCGAATAAGGTGGACGCAGGATCTTCATGACAAGTTTGTCGAGTGCGTTAAACGCCTTGGAGGTGCCGAGAGTAAGTAAAATATAGCGAAAACATGATTTTTTTTTTTTTTTCTGTTTCTCAAAATCTTGAGAAATTCATTCTACAATCGTTTTAGTTACTTATTGATTATTACTTTGATCGAACAGAGGCAACTCCAAAGTCAATTCTGAAACTGATGGATACAGAAGGATTGACCATCTTTCATGTTAAAAGTCATTTGCAGGTATCAATTCAAGTTTAAGAAATTTGTCCCTTGATTGTATTATGTTGGTCTGGCTAAATGCTAATGTCTGACATTTTTTTCCCTGATTTGTGTCTTACAGAAATATCGTATTGCAAAATACATGCCAGACTCGGCTGAAGGTATAGCTTGCTAGTTACTACCACTACTTTTCTTTTCTGGTTTTAATCTTATCCTGATTTTATGCTTCTGCAAAACCATATTGGAGAATTCAGGTCATGCCTTCTAAATGTTTTAATTGATTAAGAAATTATACTAAGATTTAAAGCAAATAAGATTTCTGTTCTTCCTTGTTCCTGACCATCTGTTTTGTTTATACGATCCCCGACTTGCAAGACATTAATAATATTAATTTAGGACAGCTTTTAAACATTTATAATTTTGAACTTAGAGCTTAGTAGATTTGGCTCATGCAGTTATTGTTAAGAAGTAACGTTCAATAAGTTTGGGATTCGAATACCAAAATTTGCAATCCTTTCTTCTATTACCAGATTGCAGTACGAGTTTACAAGAAATTCATCCGCAAACAGTCTCTCTCATCAAAAACCTTTTCTTGTTGCAGGAAAATCAGAGAAAAGAACTGGTTCAAGTGTAACTCAGATTGATTTCAAAACGTAAACTTCTTACCTCATCTCCCTCTTATACTATCCAATTACATTCTTTTTCTTTGCTGATATTTACTACCAAATTTCTCCCGCTTTTCCACCACGATTTCCTATTTCAAAATGCTATATGTTTTACGCTGCAATTTAATCACAATTTTCGCTCTGTCTGGCAGTGGTTTGCACTTCACAGAGGCATTGCAACTTCAATTAGAAGTCCAAAGGCGTCTTCATGAACAATTAGAGGTACAAGAATGTTCTTTCGTTCTAATTTCTATTATATCTTGCCATACTTTAACTGAAGTTAATCAGTAAGTTAAACATATAAATCAAATACAAAGAACTATCTGGTGGGCATCCTGTTTCTGAACCAATAAATTGAACTTTGTTTCTCTTTTTTTTTTTTTTTTTTCTCCTGCTCAGGTTCAGCGAAATTTACAGTTGCAAATTGAAGAACAAGGAAGGCAACTTAAGATGATGATTGATCAGCAACAAAAAGCAAATGAAAGCCTCCTAAAAAAACAAGATTTCGACGACATCACGTTCTTTGATCATGACGAAATCCAAGACGTTGAAGCCTCGATTGCAGAAAGTTCAGGAAATGCTCACTTCCCATCCAAGATAAGTTAGAGCTTGGGAAATTCATGTCAAAAGATGGCCATTTACACCCCCCCCCCCCCAAAAGAAAAAATACAAGCGTTCATGGCATGTCAACAAAGCCTACTTCCTCCTGCAGAAACAAGAACAAGACTGTCAAACAAATGACTGCAACTAAAACGTGGAAATACAAATGACTAGTTTTTTAAGTGCCATAGGCTAGGCCATAGAATTCCCTTTTTTTTGGCCCCTTTCGATCGCTATTTTGCTTGCAATAAAATTCAATACCTTATATGCGAGAAAGCTGGAGAATATTCGTGCTCATGTTCTGGCTTTTTTGATTCAAAAGAAACTTTGTAATGTTTCTGTCCTCCTTAATTTTATTTTAGTATAATGCAACTTTTAATCACCTTTCATGCGTATGGAATCAAAGATTGATGATCAAGTTCCACACGTATAAATAGTGATGATAATTATATTAAAAAAATAATAAGGGAACTAAAATAAACTTACATAATCTTAAATATATTTTTATATTAATATTTTATTTTATAATAATTAAATTTAAATAAAAATATATTTTTATTATTAAATAATAATTTAAATCGAATTAATTTAAATTACGAAAAAATTTATTCTATAACCCGACGTGACCTATTAGGCCCAACTAGTAGTTCGACCATACATAGGTCCAGTGGTGATACGTGTAACGCATGCTATTTCCATTCCTGTCTGGAGTTTCACAAATGTTGTTGCTTTCTTTTATATGGAAGAAGTGAGGATTCAAATTCAACTAAAGAATGCACATCTAATCATTTTTAAACTTACTTACAATGTGTCTCCTCGCTTTTTTGGTCTCTAAGAAACATAATTCATTTTAGGGTTGAAGTAAAAATACTATTGATTCGTCTACTCGATTTAAGTTGAACTTTAAACAAAGAAAACTTTTTATTATGCAAGATAGATTTGATTCGATTCATAAACAATTCTAATATTGAAATTATTGAATTCAAATATTATATATGATATTAAAATTACTAACAATATAGAAATTCCTTATAATGAAGTAATTTTTTTATTTTCATAGTTACCAAAAATCATTAATTTATAAAATATTAAAAATTAAAAATTTAACATAGAATTTTTTATTTTATGAAGGAAAGACTTGTAAAATAAAAAGAAAGACAAAAAAGAAAAAAATAAGTTTAGTTTTTTATAATAAACATTCATGTTTGTTTTTAAAATTTTATTAATTAATTTATTATTGTTAATTATTAAAATAAAATATTTGAAAAAATATTCTTATTTCATTAAATTTTATCTTTGAAACTATTCAAAATTTAAGTCGAGTGACAAAATTCAAAAATCAAAATTTATTGACAAAAAATAAATAAAATTAAATATTGAGTCATAGTACAGTACTAAATTTATCTTAATACTCAAAGTATGTCAACTATCAATTAAAGTACGGTGACAATTTCAATATCCAGTTATAGTATGGTAGCAAATCTATCTTTTAACCTTTTCTTCCCTTTTTTTTTTTTCACAAATAGTCGTTTAAGTTATGACTAGGATGTTAAATTTTTAATTTCAGCGATAAAAATTTGATTCATGACAGCTTCATATAACACACACGAAAAAAAAGATGCTCTTAATTATAATTTGATACATATATATATATATGAAAAAAAGAAAAAGATTAAAGTTATTAATTAAATGTCAATTATTTTAATTAAACAAGTGATTAAATTTTATGATTGGAATATGCAAATTAACTTATTTTCCTTTCCATCGATCCATATTGTCCTTTAACTCATTCTTTTTATATATTTAAAGGAGATTATAGTCTGAAAATAAAAGAACGATTATAAATATATAAACCAATTGCTTTTAAGGTTCAAATTCTTTTGACTCCTTTCTTTAGTTAACTAGAAAACTATCTATGCTATGCATAGAGTCTTTGAGTTTTAAAGAATAAAAATATAATATTGTTTTGAGTTTTTTCCTTTTTTTGGCTAAGTGTTTGATGAAAATGTAATTTTCTTAAGGATGTTATAGAAATGGAAATAGAATAGTAGTGAGGAAATAACATGATTTATTATTATTTGATATTAGAATTAGAGTAGTGAAATTTGACCTAAACTTAAAAATTTTACTCAACTTATTAAAATCTGAATTTGAACTAGATTTGGCCATAGAATTCAACAAGCAACAGCATCCAATTAGAATCCAAAAACATCTGAAATTAAAAATACTTGAAATCGAGATGATTCAAACTCAAAATAACTAGACCCGAATCACTAAAAATTAACCCAAAAATATCCAAATTTATATTTGAGTATGAATTTATTGTTTAGAAAAAAAAGTATTTTATTAATTTATTTTAACTTTATAAATTTAAATTATATTTTAAAATCTTTTTTCTTTACTATTACAACTTTATATAATTTTGAAAATTACCTTTTTTAATTATGATTATAAAATAATAAATAAACAAATCATTTTATTATTATAAATGAATCTAATGTTAATGTTTATTAGTATATATTGTAAATCAAGTTTTATTTTCCTTTTTTTCATCTTGAAAAAGGATTAAATAGATCAATAATAATTATTTCAAAAAAATAATTAAAAATAATTCAATAAATCTAATTACGACACTTTCGAACATTTTATTATAAACATAACAAAATCATTATTTTTAGAAATTAATAAAAATAAAACCCTTTCTTAAAAAAAAAAAATAAGTAAAAAGTATATTGTAAACATAAATATACATACTTATACGAAATCAGAATATTCAAATTAAGACTTCATCAAATTAAAAGTCCACATATTAGACTTAAAATTTAAATTACAAATTGGAATACTTTTTTATTTGACTGATTAGGTAATAATTTCATTAGTAATATCATTTATTGTATTCATAATTTTATTTTGTAAATATTACAGACCCATATGATCAATGGACATTGGATGTTGGTCCAATGTAAAATCTGGAGAGGCACGTTGACCTTCAAATTACCCGGTTTTGAATTCAGTATAAATTACTTTTTCTTATTATATGTTACTATATTACGGCATACTCTTTACGTAAGTAGTTAAAAAATATGAATATAAATTTATTTTTTAGAAAAATTTAAATAGTAGGTTTTTTTACCTTTTTGTAGAAAAATATAAATTCACTTTAGTTCAGTGAATTACGAGTAACATCAAACAGGCTCACATATATATAGTATTGATACTAACTTTTTTTTTAAATTACTATAAATTATATAATTAAAGAAATTAAATACTAACATGGGAGAAATTTAAGTTTTTAATAATTATTTTATTATTAACATTAAAGAAATATATTTATTTGATTGTATTCTTCGTATATATAAAAATCATAAACTAAATTTGAATTTGAAGACATTATTCGTAATTTCATAAAAAATCAAATTGTTAAGTGACGAAAGTATATTGTAATCCTTCCATGATGATCACATGCATCACCCTTTGTACAGTGTAATAATTATGAATCAAAATTGTCACTAATAATAACATTGACATGATGAAAAGATTTTTATTCAAAATTAAAAATTTAAATAAGTTGTCACTAATAAACTTTTAGTGACAAAAAAAATTTGTTACGAATTGGCTAGCATGTCAAAAAACATTTCCCATCAAAAATTTTTTAATAGTTAATTTTGACACCAAACATATAGTGACATAATCTTATGATGTTTTTTAAAATTGTCATACAAAATATAATATCAGAAAAAAATGTGACGATTAATTTTTTTGTCACATTTGTAGTATCTTCTATGACGTCATTTTATGTGTCATTTAGAAAATTTGTCCAAAGTAAATATACATCGATTATAAATTACTTGTGATGAAAAAATAATTTCATAAATTCATATTAAAAAAATATGATGTTACTCATATCATCATATAGAGTCAAATATTTAGGTGACGAATTTCTTGTCATTAATAGTAAACTTTTAGTGACGCAAGTATGCGTCACCATATTTGATTCATAATAATGACAAACAAGAATTGTCACTAACAAAATACATTTTCTATAATTCTATGAGATTAAAAAATCTTCATGAAATAAAATTTGTACTATTCGTCACTAAAATTGTTGAATTAATGACAAACAAAGCTTCACATAAAATTTAAAATGTCACTAAAAGAAAATTTCCCGCCAAATTTTTTTAGTGGTAAGTTTTGGCACCAAATAATTAGTGACACAACGGTTTGACATTTCTTGAAATCGTCATAAAAAATATAGCAACAATAAGTAAGAGCAATGAATTACTACTTTTTTCATGTTAAAACTATTTTTCTCAACGAAAATTGATACGTCACTTAGAAATTTTGTCACTAATTGACAAATTTATTATAGTGAACCAATTACTACATGCAATGAAATGAGGACATGTTAATTTTTTAAACTGAAATCATGTTTGGCTCATTTATATTAAAAAATAAATTTAATTTAAAGCATACAAACTATACCGTGCTAAAATAATTAAAATATGCTTTGTATTTATCCGTTTATCTAAGTAAGCCTTTATAATATTACATTCAAATTAACCTTTAGTGTACACTAAAACAAACCATTAATTTGTATACAAATAGATCCTTAACTTTTAATTTATACATAAATAAATGTTTAATATAAATCAATATTTTATTTAATATAAAGGTTTATTTTGTATAAATCAAATGTTAAAAATTTATTTATATATAATAAAAGTATAAGGGTTTATTTAACCCAAAAAGCTTAATAATAATAAACTTTGGGTACTTGAGAAGTTAAAAAATAAATATATATGAGCCCAAATGTTTTTACGAAGTTTGCCACTCAAGCCCATTATTATTGTTATTAAAATACTAGGGTTAAAACAAAAAAAAAAAGAAACAAGAGGGAAAGAATTATCGAGAGTTTTTTGTCTGTCAAACCAAAAAAAAAAAAATTTGAATTAATACAATCAAGAGCCAAATTTCTTAAAATTGAACTAATACCTGCAAAGGACTTTTAACTTGAAAGATGGTCAATCCTTCTGTATCCATCAGTTTCAGAATTGACCTTGGAGTTGCCTCTGTTGGATCAAAGCAATAATTAATAAGTAACTAAAACGATTATAGAATGAATATCTCAAGATTTTGAGAAACCTAAAAAAAGAAAAAAAAATCATGCTTTTGCAATATTTTACTTACTCTCGGCACTCCCAAGGCGTTTAGCGCACTCGACAGACTTGTCATGGAGATCCTGCTTCCACCTTATTCGAGTTCTACTAGCGAGCACTGCCCCGTTTGAACTTGAAACAGAGTTACCAGAAGAAACTGAAAAGCTCCCAGATCCAGATGATGGGTTTGAAGACTTCTTCTCTTGCTAAATTGTCATCTAAACAAAAAGGAAAAAAATTTGTTAAGTTATACATATTTATCAACCTGTTACACGTTTACTGCACTATAAGTAAGAGGACCTTTTTTGATAAAAATTTCCGTTGGAAAAAATTAAAATTCCATTGGAAATGCTTAAGGTGCTGATAGTTTTTTCAACAGAAATAAAGGTATTTCCGACAAAATTTTCCTTTGGGCGCCACATGATTCCATTGCATATATTTTTTTTCAACGGAAGATTTCATTAGCAATTGAACTTATTACCAATGACAATTTTCATTTTTTATGGTTAGGGTGTAATTGAGTTAAATCGAGTTTAAATAATAAAAAACTCAAATTTAAATTCGATTCAAAATTTATAATTCGGAATTAACAGTAATTTAGGTTTTCGAGCCAAATATCAGTAAGGAAAACAAGAAAGAAATTGGGTCAAAACTCAACCAACCTATGAACAGATATGTGGCAAAATTATTTTGAAAGAATTACAAAATAAATTTATAAACCAAAAATATTTATTATTTATTATCATCATAATAAATATTTATTATTAGGAAAGACAATACTTTAAAAGAGCAATCAAGAGAAAACACTTTTGAAAGAATTACATATTAACCAAAGGACCAAAAATGCTTATTACCTATTATTATTACAATAAATAATTATTGATAAAAAGATAAAAAATATGAAAAAAAAATATTTTAAAATTGTTTTTTTATCTTTCGATTTGAAAAGAGAAAAAAGCAATCAATCGATTTGAGCTCTAACAATCGAAGAAAGTGACATGTAATTGGCAAAAAAAATTACTTAATTTTTTACTTTTTGATAAATTTATCACTAAATTGAAAAAAAGGGGTTTAAATTTTATAGTTATAGTTTTTTTTTTTTAATTTGAAATTAGTTTAGAAAGATATTTTTATAGATGTAGTATGAAACATCTAATTTTTATATTAAAAAAATATCATTATTATAATATATAAATATATATATATTAAAATAGTAAAAAAATATTTAAATAAATAATTATTATTTAATATTATTGAAAAAATATAAAAAAAGTCCAATTCTCTCGCGAAATGCAGACATTCTAATTTATAATAAACATATTCAAAGTTGAAAAATAGTGAACTATGTTTAATTAAGTTCAAGAATTATTTTCATCTTCATTTTTTAGTTCATTTTGATTTGTTCTAGATTTTATCTCTTTCGTACCTTTGCAATTTAATTTACCCCTTACACCATTGAAAAAAATCATTTAATTTTTTTAAAATAATTACATGGATTAATCAAAGTAAACTCTAAATTCTTTTTTTTTACTTTGTATTATCGATGCATTTAAATATAAGTGAAGGTATGACAAGTGTTGAATGACCGGCACGATGCCAAGTTTAAGTTGTTCATTAGAGGGGAAAAAAAAAAAAAGGCAACCACAACAATAATAGAGAAATCATCACATCCATGATTACGGTATAGATGTTTATGGGTTAAGCTGTCTGTCTAAATTCGAACGTTCATATAATATTTGAGAGAATTTGAATAGAAAGACTAGGCCCCGAAAAATGAACCTGAGCAAAAAAAAAAAGGCTCGTTAAAAATAGATAAGGTCTTGGCTTCAACTTTCAAGGCCCGAGCTTAGCTAGGGCTGGCATATTTTTACAATTATATAATATATATTAATTTTATATTTTTATATATTAGGTAATTTTTATCTTATAAAGAAAATATATATGTAATATTATTGTATAAATATTAAAAAATATCTATTAAGTTATTTATAGTTTGAAACTTAATAAAAAAATATCAAATTACTAAAGATAAAATTTCAAAATATATATATTTAAAAAATAAATTAGAAAAAATAATATGGGTAAGTCTAAGCAAGTTTAAATTACCCATTTATAAATATGGACGAGCTTAAGTAAAATTTAATGTCTATATTACTAGACAGACCAGACTTGGACTAAAAAAAATGATGTTAATACGATGCTTAGGTTAAGCTCGGTTTGACTCGCCGATGAATACCTTTACTCTAGTGGACTTTTAGATAATTTTTCTAATTTTATATTTAAAATAATATTTTTTTATAATTTCAATGAAATTGCTGTCCATTGAATCAGAATATCAAATTGAAATAAATAACTTCAATAGCTTAGTTAATTTTAGAGAGATAGTTTTAGGTATATGATGCTTCTCAATATTTATTTATTTATTAAAATCACATCAAAATAATGAAAAAAAATAAACAAATGAAAGTTGTAAGGAGTTGGACATTTTTTTTTTTTTTAAATTTGGTTAGATTGCATTGATCTATCTTGAATTATAATTTAATAATTAAAAAAATTTATTTAAATTTAATTATAATCGTATATTTTTAATTTTTTAAGGTACGGAACAAAGGTTCAGCGCTCTCGCCCCTTTCCATCCTCCTATTTGTAGCTCTACCTGATAAATTGGGCTCTTTTGGACAAGCTACTCTGGTATAGCAAGGAAAGTAGGGGCTCTATCCTTGGCTTATCCGTTCACAGAGCCTTATTCTGCTATGCCCAGTACCAAAAGAAATAACCCAGGAAGTAGACCTAAAGAAGACTTCTTGAGACTCTCAACTACTACCCTCGTACACAGGACATAGAAAGACTTATTGTACTACTAATATGAGCCTTTAGTCTAGACAAAAGACGGAAAGCTTGCTTTGCTTCCTTTCATTGCAGGGTTGGATCTCTAAAAAAGGTGTGCTTGGCATATGCTGGGAATTGGCATGAGGTATTGTGGAATAGTCCGACCCTAGCGCATTGGTAGCCTTCTAACGAAGCGCTCGAAAATAGCTCTGTCAATATTTAAAAGCTTTAAGAATTTAATACTTTATTTAGATAAATTTTTATTTTTATTTAAATAAATTTTTATTTTTTAATTTTTTATTTAATTAAATTTTTATTTTAAATAAAATATTGATTTATATTTAGATCTGGCTTAGTTACTCACCCATGTTGGGCTTTGAATATAGTATTTTTTTAATTTAAGCTAATTGATTCGACTTGCATTATTATTTAATAATAATTATTTTAAATTTAATTATAAAAATAAATAAAAATATATTTTTTTTATTTTTATTAACTTATAAACAGTAAATCAAGTTTTTGAATTTAGATAAGAAATTTGAAAAATTTTGGGCTCTTTGACTCAACCCATAAACTCTATTATTTTATGTTAAATGATGCATTTAGGTTTAAGTTAAATGTTAAGAGTTTTTTTAGATATAATTTAAAGATTAATGGCTTATTTGGGTATAAATTAAAAATTGAAGGTTATTACTAACAACTTTTTTATCTAGTGGCTACGAATAAGTTAAAGTTGATATGTAAGTTTGAATTTGATTCAAGCATTTCTCTTTCATCCTTAATTTATGTAAAAAACATTAAATATTTATTTAAATTTAATAAATATATAAAAATTTGTCTTAAAAAATTATAAATAGAAAAAGAATATTTTAACTATTTGTAAATTCAAATATTTTAGAGGTGGCAAAATAAACCGGAACCTAAAAACCTGCCCGAAAAAACTCGAGCCCGAACCCGAACTGAACCTGATTTGACAAAAAAGTCAATGGTCTGAACCCGAAAAAACCCAAACCCGAATGACCCGAACCCGAAATAACCTGAACTCGAACTTGAAATAATCTGAACCTGAAAAAACCCGAACCCGAATTTAATACTAAAAATAAATATGAAGAAATTATAATTAAATAATTTTTTATAAATAAAGAAATTTAATAATGAATTTTATTTTAATATTCTTTTAATAATTTAATTAAATATTAAAAACATAATTTATATTTTAAACATGATTAAACTTGCTTATTGGTTGGGCTGGGCCGCAGTCTAAATTTTTTTAAAATCCCAATCCCAGGCCTTATTTAATGTGCCCAGAACTGTCTAGTTAAGCTAGAATTACTGTTTATCACATTAAAGAATAATTTTTATTAATATTATATAGATTATAATTAAATTTAAATAAAATATATTAATTTAAAATCACTATTTCAAGTCGGATCAGGCTAGTTTGATATAAAAATATGAGAAGCTAGGCCAGACCCAATTGGATCGAGTAGGTAGCCCGACCCTTGAATAGGTCTATATATAATAAAATATTAATTTATTAAAAAGTAAATCATATTATGAGCTTTGAAAAATATTATTAATAAAGTGTATCATCCATTTACTACATTTTCTTTAATTTTATTAGTTAAACTTATTAAATATTGAGAGTTTGTGTATATTAGTAGTAAAATTTTAAATTCTTCTTTGAATATTATTATTATTATTATTATTATTATTATTATTATTATTATTATT
>JBBYHK010000001.1:2913318-2925714 GCA_038382065.1 Adansonia grandidieri | reverse complement strand
GTTAAAAACGTCTTTGAATGTATGGTCAATCTTAGAAGCATCGCATCGTTAATAATAATAATAATAATAATAATAATGTAAAATGGTATTAAAAAATGAATACTAAATGTACTTATCATGAGAGGGTGTCTATACATTATTGTATGTATGAAAGATTTCTTTACCCTTCTTTAATCTTTGTTCTTTATCATTAAGTTGTCTTCAGCCATGTGTGCGTGTAGGAAAGAGCATTCGCGCTTAGAGGAAAACTTGATTTTGAAAACCAAGCTTTTATCAATTTTTTCTCAAAAGCTAATCGTTTAATATTTCCTTTTGCTTCAATAGAATCTTTTGAGAATAATAATAAAAAAATGTTAAGCGAGATCTTAATTTCTCTCGATTTCTACTTTGTTCTGCCTTCTGTTTGAATCAGGGCGCTCCCTGTTTTAACCATGGATGATGAGCTGATCTACCATTTCTTCACCGCTCATGATTATTACCTTCTCGAAGAAAGCGCCATCCATGAATTGAAGACCGCTTCCTTGCTCCTACTTCTAACGATAACACCACCTCTTTTTTATCCATCGTTATTTTGCTTGCATAAACTAGCTACGTTCTCCCTTTCCAGTAATTCGGTCTCTCATGTCATGGATCAAAAAAACTTACACCACATGGCCAACCTAATCTAGCACGAACAATTTCCGTACTTCTCCAATTTCTGGGACAGAAACTGGGATATCTAAATATAAAGCTGATCCAGTTAACGACCGAACTGGTCGTGGAGTGGAATCCCTCCATTCAAATTCGCAATATCCAGTAAGCCTACAACCACTTCCATTTTCCTTTCGGCCCCATATCAGTAACATTCTTTGATGTGGTCGCCTTAACCAGTCTTTCGCCGGCCAGCCATCGTGGAGCCTTCTCACCTGTAGTGTCTGAACATGGATTTTCCATCTCAGGTATCTTTCTCCAGTTTCTGAAGCAAGAGAGAGATGCAAATGGAAGTCGTCCTACCCAGCAAGAACATATCTGTTTTATCCTCTACCTGATCTGCCACTACATGATCTGTCTATCATGAGAAAACGTACGTGGCCAAGGAACTTTTCTACTCTTGCAAAATGTTATCATCGGTACTCACTCCTCAAAAGACACATTTAATGGGAAACGCAATGCATATATTTATATGCGCAACCATCTTTCCTTTTCTATTCAATAAGAGATTAATGCATTTTATGAATTTTTAAAACCTTTTCAAAGGGACACAAGGCTCTGGCCAACGTCAGACAAATGACCTTAGCCCGGGCCTCTTTGTTCTAGCCTGTCTTTGCCATGCCTGCTTTGATGCCACGTTCCCGCCTCTGTCTTCTTTTAGTAGCCCGCTTGAGTCTTGCAACTGAAGCTATATTATTATTTCCCTGCAATTTCATGGACAGTAATCCCCCATATGGGGGTGACTTCAATTATGGTACCTGTCTACCGACCATCTTTCTCAGGTAAAGAATTAACTTTCAATGATTATTTTTAGCCATTTTATGCCCAAAACCATTGAAAAGCGCTCCCTACATTTTTCCATTTTAGAAAATAGGATTTCTAGCCTGATTTGGTTCCAGGTCAAATCCTATCAATGATCCATCAGGTTGCATCCATCTAGGTAGTTATCTTTTGTGTTCACACGGCTAGAAATTGAAATCCCTAGACTCTTTTAAGTGTGGGTTTGAACTGTATGCACCAAGGAGGGGAGATGGTTTTGGAAATAAGCTTCATCATTCAAAGTGGTTGGACATGGCAGCACTTGCCTCTTTTATTAGCATTTTTCAGGATAATCTTCTACACATGCTTCTTATGTACAAGGAGGGGCATCCACAGTTAGGAGTGATAACAAATCGGTTCTGATTGATTTTGCAAAAAAGTCAGTGAGTTAATGTGCAATATTTTAATTTTTTTAAATAAAATTAAATTGATCAAACCGAATTCTACAGATTCGAATTAATTCGATTCATCAATTTTTAAAATTAAAAAAAAATCTTTCTTTAATTATTATGATAAAAATTAAACCGATTTCAATAAAAATCAAACTGAATATTGCAATTTGAATCAATTTTCAATTTTTTGGTTTTTTTTTTTCAGCCCTGTCGTCAGTATTGAACAGGTATTGTGCCACAAAAATCCAACACCCCTTCAGAATATC
Organism: Adansonia grandidieri; assembly: GCA_038382065.1. Lineage (NCBI taxonomy): Eukaryota > Viridiplantae > Streptophyta > Magnoliopsida > Malvales > Malvaceae > Adansonia > Adansonia grandidieri. The sequence goes on along the minus strand of JBBYHK010000001.1, from coordinate 2,923,547 downwards.
TGATGCCATTGGAGCCTATAAAACCATAAAATCGGAGAGAGCCTCTCCGCAAGCTGTTGCAAAGTTGAGCTTATATTTCATTGTTCTATGAATTGATGCGATAGTTATTGACAAATTCAGCAGTTCAATTAAAGCAGCCAGGAGTTTTTTCACCCCTAAAATAGGCAACGGTCACTTCTGTAAGACTATGAATGTAGAACGCTTAATTCAGTCAGACCATATAAGGAGTACCAGAAAAGAACCCGGATTGAACTGTTGTTTTGTTTTCGTTACCGACAAACAAGTCCCATGCCATCGCACCTATGGTGCCACCACTATAGAGCAACATCGCTCAAGTACATAGACAGCAGCGGTGCTTAACTTAGCATCCTCCACCGTCCCGCCGACCATATTAGGAATACCAAAAAAAAAAAAAAAAAGACCATATGAGAACATGAAAAGGCCTAGTCCTACAATAAAAATGTTGGGATGGATATGATCTGACAGATTGCCAAGTTGAGGTAACTGATACAGCCCTTTGTGGTACAAGTTGTGAAAAGTAACAAACATTTTCCATCTCTATGATGAAATTCCACCCCATGACTATAACCAAATGCAGAAACCTTGGCCATAAAGAATATATATTTCACTGAAAGGTTTGAATACAGCATGGCAGCCAATAATCGTAGTCAGCAGCATGCAGTCAACCTTGTAAACAAAGTTCATAACCGAAAATCCCAAGTATACGGATCAATCACAAGATTGGAACCAAAAAAAAATGTAATACATTGGCAACTTTGCATGTGTAATCTACATTGTAGTTGATTGATACAGGATATTTAAATTGAAGGCATTATTTGAACTAACTTTGCCGGAAGGAACAAAATTGACTTACGAAATGATGATAGCCAAGAGAGCACCAGAATACTCTCATTTATTCGCTTCAATGAATTCTCTGTACTCTCTCTTCATTTTAACCCCAGATACGGTCCTGCAAAACCAGCAGACAAGAATTGGCGGTGGGCACAAACTAAAAATTTAGCACACTACTTTTCTTTGTGACTGCAATCTTTATCAACTAGCCTAATCATCAATGAACTATTTAACAAATTCATTCCGCATACATGCGAAAAGATGGCGGAATAGTAATAAAATAAAGGCATGGAACAAAGAAAAAACTTATGATAAGAACAAAATTAGCAACCTGAGCATCTCTTTATTTTTGAAAAATTGCACACATGGGGTACCCATAATTCCAGCAGCTTCTGCAATTTCTGGATCTTCCTCGATATCAATTTCAACAAAATGTACATTCTGATCAAATTCATCAATCACCTACAGATAGAGAAGTTTAGCAAACGATAAGCAAAAGGAAAAGTCATTTCATATAACAGTAATTACAGTATAGAAATCCATGACACATTAAATACGACAGAATATATACATTAAACATGCTTCCACATTTCTTTGCGTTACGGCTCCATTTATTTTGTGCTTTTACTATTTGCATTTTACTTCAGGAAGCAAAATAGCAAAGAACGTGTTTGGATACAAAAGCAAACACAATCTTTTATATAATTAGGATACATTTTAGATGACAATGCGCGATTCTACTTCTATATAGAAGAATTAGGATATAATTGGTGTCACATTTCAATTATTTATCTATTTAAGATCAATTATGACATCGCTTTTTGTTTTTTACTTTTGCAATATACCAATTTTTCACAAGGTAAAAAATCAAGATACAAAAATGAATAAAAAATTTTGATATAATTGTGATACACTTCAAATGACAAAATGCATGATTCCACTGCTACAAATAACACTTAAAAGTACATTCCATGTGGTATTTCAATTGTCTATTTAAAAACAATTATTATAATCCTTTTTATATTTTACTTTCGCTTTGTAGCAAATTTTCAAAACGTAAAAAGCAAATAACAAGTAGTAATGACAAGCTATATTATATTGCTTCAATGCCACCTTATAAAGTCACAAAAGAATAGGTCATACAGATGCTTTTGATTTCTCTAAATATTGAGAAGAGATATAGCCAATAAGGGTCAGAGTTGGCTAACCCTATTGCTAACATATCCATTCTAATTATAGCCATAGCAGATTCTTGCACATTGTTTGTCTCTCAATAATGTCAATGGTTGCAAAGATTGATGGTTAAAAGAAATAATAATAGTTTTGTTCCTATTGCGGTGCCTTAGGTGTAAGTATTGCAATTTAACAGAAACCTGTTCTCTATGATTTTGGAATTGAATAACCAGTTCTTCCTTTTCTAGAGCTTTATTCCAACTTAACTTACACAATAGCTAAGAATCGAGGATTAAAGCTTTCTTGGGTCCTAGAATAGTCGATTTGACTATACTCTTACCTACAAACTGCATGCTTCTCAGAAACAAAAGCTTGATAAAGTAAAATGAGTCTCAATGCATTATAGCATCTAAGCTGAACCCTCATGGTATGCAGAAGGTGTTTAGATCAACGTCAGAAGTGAAAAGACTTCAAGCTGATTTTAAATTAAAGTGACTGGTCTCATGTTTTATGCAAGTAAATCTTTGTACTTGCAATATCCACTCAGGTTTCACAGGGTATTTTCCTTCACAGCCACATGAAAGCCAAGCTTTTAGTGAAGCAATATAATATAATTTTTAACTTCCATCATAACCATCAGGGCAAAAGATCAAGCGAATGAGATTCACACAAACTTAGTAATCTATTCTATGAAACCACATCCAAATCACAGTTGAAAATTTCACCAACCAAGCCACAATAATTGGACTCTGGATGCTAAAGAGCATACAGTAACCAACATACCTTGCTTAGAATTGGCTTCAATGTCCGACATGGACCACAAGTTGGTGCAGTATATAATACACATATAAGTCTTGGACTCTCATGGTACAACTTTCGCAGAGCATACTGGAATACATACAAGAAATACAGGTTCAGAGAAAATATTTTGAAAACTAAAAGCAGGAAGCTTTTATGCATAAAATTTAAATAAAGAGAGAGAGAGAGAGAGAGAGAGAGAAGAAAAGAAAACACATCATCTACGACAATTAGATACACACCTGGCCCTTATGTTTTGTGTGTGTAATGTCGAAACCTTCTTGAACATCTCTATCTGTCAATTCCTTCTTAACCTCTTCAATTTGAGGCTGTGAGATAGAAAGTCCATGAAGCAGATTAACAAAAGAATGTGTGATATAAATCAAAACAGAGCTTAGTAAATAACGAGCTTAGACACAAGGCAGATCACCAACAAACAAAAAAAAAAAAAAAAGGTAATTCTCGTAAAATATAATAACGGCCAGAGTTGGCATGAGTTAGAAAGACAAATACCTGATGGAATTCAACAAGGAGATCATTTCTAACTAGGTATCGTTCAACAGATAAAGCTGCAATGCATCCAGATCCTGCAGCAGTTATGGCTTGTCTCCACTCATGGTCCTGTTAAATGAAATGACCAACGGAGTTACAAGACAAATTCACTATAATGCAGACTTTTCCAAAGATGTGAAGTCAGATGATAGTTTGAATTTATGGACAAGCCAAGCACCATTGTGTTTCATGTGACAAGAGCATTAACTTAAGCATTAAAGTACATGTTCTCAAAGTGAGTACGGTATGGCAACATGACTCAAATAAGGGAAGACTTATTTGAATATACACGCCCATGTTGGACAAATGCCCATGCCCTACCTAACAGAAACATAGCTTACGAATCGTAGTTCTGACAACAAATATGACAGAACCTCCCTCCTACACCTAAAGATACTTATTTTTCCAACTATAACACTATTATACTCTGACATACATGATAGAAAGAGGCACATTCCAGAGATCATCTACACCAAGAGAGAAAAAGGACACTCCTTATCACGATTCCTATAGATGATACGGTCAAACTATGTTACCAAATTATCTTAATTCTGTAAGAAATTTTAAGTCCATCAAATCATTTGGTCAAACTAACATTTTGGTACAAGGAACCTCTTTGAGAATTTTATAACACAAATGTTCACCCAATTTCATGGTATTTGACTATGATCGAATCCAATTTCCTCACAATTTCTTTATTATAAAAAACTAGAACTTTATGTTGCTATTATTACAAATGCCTAGAAAAAAGGAAAAATCGTGGTCGGGACGGTTATAGTAGCAAAAGCCATTGGAATTTTTATTTTATACAATGGAAGAATCCGTTTTGTTATTAACAGACTAGAAAAGAATAACTGAAAGAAAGAATTAGCTATTCATCAAAATTTCTTTTATTCAATGACTAGAATTAAACAGGGATATATAGCTCGGAGACGTCAAACAAAATCTAAGATTCAAATTGGCATTTCTGCAAAAATCCCATCCAATGGCGAAGTGATCATAAGGTTTACAAAATATAAACACACCATAGCAAACTTTTGTCCTTTTTGTGCAGGATTAGAAGTGAGAAATGTAAAGTATACCTAAAATTTGACTCATTGAGTTCAAAACTGGTTTGACTCTCCTCAAACGCTGATAAAAAATATGAGAAAGATTCATTCTCTCTCATTATTATAATTGGGTTGCTCTTGGCCATCAACAGTCCAAAACCAGTATAAGAGAGCAAAGAATAGCTCTTTAATTGGCGGTTTGATATATTCCATATCACTTTCCTTGTTCTGGTGTTTCCTTTCATTTGGCTACTTTAATTGATGCTAGAGTACTTGTTAGATTCTTTAGAAGCTCATACCAGGGTATCGTGAATAATTCCATGCAAAAATGTTCATATTGACTGATTAACATATTTTTGAAAGGCCAATGAGACCAAGCCATGAATTCTGTCAACGCTGAGTTGCTGACACACAAATCTCAAGCTAATTAGGAGAAGCAATTTTTGCTAACTGGTGCCAAACTAATATGTGATAGAGGAAGATTACCTGCACATCTCCCGCTGCAAATACACCTTCGACAGAAGTTTTAGCAGTACCTTCCTCAACTAGCACATATCCCGAGCTGTCAAGTTTGACTTGACCTTGCAACAGCTGGCTATTTGGCCAATGTCCTATACCATAAAACAAGCCCTTTGCCTCAAGCACAGATTCCTCCCCTGAATCAACTCTTCTGGTTAATATGCCCGACATTTGACCTTTCGTGTTGCTAACAACGTCCACAGCCTCTGTATTGAAGTGCAAGGTGATATTTGGATTGTTGTAAACTCTGAAACATTCGCGATAATTAACCTGTTAAACAAACATTCAGGGAGTTGAAAACTCGAAATACAAATTGCTCATTAGTACAGAATGCATCACAATCAAGGTAGATATTAGAACCACCATCAGAAATTTCAGCTAGGGCTAAACAACTGACATAAGTTGCATTTAAATGAAAAAAAGAAAAAAAAAAACAAAAAGATCATATAAAATGCAAACAGTCACCACAAGTTCCATTAAAGCAAAGCCTTAAGCTTTCAGATAATTAGCTCCTGATAAATTTTAATTAATATAAAATGAAATTTTCACAAAAAAATTACTGGATGGTTGAATAAATTGCATGAAGTATTCTAGACTAAGCAAAAGTGCAGTGATAAAGTTAAAAACAGTGGAAACCTTCTCTAAGAAGATCAACTAAACTGAGTGGAGATCACGATTTGACAAAATCGCCTAGGTTATTTTCCCACCACAATTAACATAAGAAACTCCAATCCGAACAACCATACATCCCAATTCTTTTTCCGACGAACCACCTTGTATCCCACTTGAACAACTAAAAATGCATAAATTCATGCTAAATGATAAATTAATCTTGAAAAAAAAAAATTATACTTTTCACTGCAACTCCATCCAGAAGGATAAAAAAGGCAAACTGTTAGACTTACAAAAATACCATTTTCTCACGTGGAAAAAAACGATTTAAAAACTGAAACATTAAAAACCCAATCAAATTCAGAAGCAATCTATATATGGTTAGACTTTCTGATATTAATATAAATATATAATAAATCTCACAAATTAAAAATTATAGGACATGCATAATAATTACTGCATTTTTATATATCGTCTATATAGCTAAAAAATTCAACAAAGAACACCCTATCATGTTGCATTTTACTCCTGGACACTATAATAGGGCTCCGTGCCCCATTTGTTCTAAATGCTCACATGGAAAAGAATTTTTCGCTGGAAAGTTAGATATTTAACTTGTGCTAAAAAAGTCAAATAGGAGCACATGTATGGCACTCTTATTGGAGAGTAAAGTGAAAAAAAGCCAGGCAAATGAAGAAGGGTGAGTATTGCATATTTATGTTATCACTTCTAGATGCAATCTGGAATTACCAAGCTGTACTTCCATTTCAAGGAGCTTCAGCATGGGTAATAAGGTTCACAGATGTACCTAGAAATAGATAAACTAAGGTCCATGAACAATTGGGAACTTATAAGTAGGCTTGTCAACAATTTGCACATCGTCTAACATATACAACTTTTGCCAGCAAATGCACAACATATAGGTTGATATGAAAGTACAAAAGATTCGATAACACCATGTAACCTATAGAACGGAAGGAAAAATGTTAAGTACAAGAGTCAGAACTTTTGAAAAGATTTCTCACAAGCAGGAATATTACTGCCTTCCATAAACAATACATCTACACTTAAGCAATTTGAACAATCAATTATTAAAGCACAATGTAAAATATTGGCCGTAAAATTTTAAACAAATCAGAGTCTTTCAAACTCACCTATCTTGCATTGCTTTTGATGCCCTTAGTTGGTCCTTACGAACAAGCAAGTGAACATGCCGAGCATATTTAGTTAAGTATAATGCTTCTTCAGTAGCCGTATCACCTCCTCCAACCACAGCAAGTACTTCTCCTTTAAACAAGGGTGATGCTCCATCACAAATAGCACAAGCACTAATTCCCCTACTCCAAAATTCATTTTCACGGGGCAACCTGAGCCTTTTTGCTGCAGCTCCAGTAGCAAAAATCACACTATGAGACTTAACCTGAGATACAAATGCAAGGAAAATTTTTCAATAAAGAATAAGTGCCACAAAAAATTTATTCAAGGACTAACAAATGCCAAGTTCCTAAAAGTTGAACCTGGGAACAAAGAAAAAGGCAAACAACTAAACATAATCCTAGAAAGGCTATTATTGGGTGTAAGTCATGGCATCTATTAATATGAAATATGTACAGATATTCCAGTATTCTAACAATTCTAAGTTCTTCAACATAAGAATGGAAGTAGCCAAAAAATAATACATCACCTCACGTTCACTACTCTTTATTGTAAAAGGACTGTTTTTAATATCAATGCGTTCCACATCTTCTTGGAACAATTCTGCTCCCCAACGCTCAGCTTGTCGTCGCATCCTACTCAAAACATGATCAAGACTCTATTGTGTAATTCTAGCTGAAAAAAGTAGTTGTCAATAAAAATAACAGGCAAGAGAGGCAAGTTTGCATCCTTCGTAGAATAACTACCTATCCATCAAATCAGGACCAGTTATTCCATCAGGAAAACCAGGGAAGTTCTCCACTTCAGTAGTAGTCATCAACTGGCCACCAGAAACACCACCAATCTGATACCCCTCAAACACTACGGGCTTCAAATTGGCACGAGCTGCATAAATTGCTGCTGTGTATCCAGCAGGACCTGAACCTATGATCACCACATTCTCGACTGATTTAGCTGCAAGATGAAAGACAATATCATTAGTCATACCTTCAAGCATCAATTGGTTACAAACACCAGGAAGAACATAAACCTGAGCCTGCCTATAATCTAGGTCAAAGTAAAATAAGCAAAAGGTTAAATTTCAAATATTATTTCTTTCCTATATAGTTAGGAACGTGTATTTGCTCTTCCTATTTAAAATTAAAATTTTACTAAATTTTCAAATATTTGTTTTCTTTTGCTTTTGTCGGAAAGTAAACAGCAAATAGCAAAAACAATGGCCTAACATAACATTAACTATGTAATTATTATCATTGAGTAATGCTATTTTGTCCAAAAATTGGACACCCCAACTACTCAGGAATGGCATGGGGTAAATATGACATGCATTTGTTAAAAGCAATGTTACCCAGACTTTTGGGACAAGATTATGATACTTCAAATATATATATAAAAAAATAAACTTAAAAAAAAAAAAAAGTATACTTATGTTGCTCCTATTGAACACTCACTCAAATCCGGATAACATAATTTATAAGCAATGGAACGGTTGGACGGTCCAGCAAATCGGTGGAATACTACAGCATTTCGTTAGTATGATATCTAGGTTCTTATGACAATGCCAGTGCCACATGCTCGGTTATCATTTTACACAGACCTTCCTTACTTTTTACAATATCTTTAAAAAGAGAAAGAAAATCCGCAGTATTTTTGTTTTAGCTTGAAATAGAATTAAGCTAGAAAATCAAGGAGCTTACGCAATATATATTTCTTAATTCAATATTTCCTAAATAAACAAATAAAAATAAAGTTAGCAATCGCCACTTTTGAGAAAGCAAAAAACAAGAAAATGAAAATAGAGAGCAACCTGGAGCGATGGGGGGTTGGACAGAGGCCTTGGGAAGGAGAGAAAGGGGGCGGGGGCGCGTGGAGGGAGAGTGAAAAGGGAGGGCGCGTGGAGGGGAAGACCAGAAGAATAAGAAGGGGTAGGAGAGAGTGGACATAGGAAGACAGTGGGTGGAAAGAAGTGTGGGAGATTCAGATTCAGATTGGGATTCCGATTCCTACCGTCGCCTTGGGAGAGACAACCTTTGGATTTCAGACCTCATTAAAGAAAAAAAAAAAAAAGCCAAAGCCAAAGCCAGTTATTACTCACTGTTAGCACTTAGCAAAGGCGTTTCTGTTTGGCTAAGGTAAGGTAGGCAAGGTAAGGCACAGACTGTCCTCGGGGTTATCTGCCTCTCCAGCAACATGCATGCCTTCCAGATAAGAAACTATTTAGCATTTTTTTTTTTTTTTTTACTTTTTGACTTTATCTCTTGTAAATTTTTTTCTTACCTTCTCAACTAATTTATCTATCTTCTATAGCTACTATTATTTTTTAGTCTTAACATTCAAATGATAATTTTTAAATTTATAAGTTTATTTTATCCAACTATAGAAGAATTTTATAAAAAATAAATTAATAATTATTATAAAAAAATAAAATAAAAAAATAATTTCAAAAAGAAAAATAGTAAAATTTTAAAGGATATTTTTTAAATTTGTAAGGTTTTTTTCCTCCAACTACTTAAGAAAGAATTTCAGAAAAAAACAAATTGAGAATTATTTATATCTATATCTACTATTATTTTTGAGTCCTAAGACTCAAGCGGTATTTTTCGAATTTGTAAGATTATTTTTGTCCAACTACTTAAGGAGAATTTTAGAAAAAAATATTAATAATTATTATAAAAAAGTAAAATTAAAAAAAATAAGTTCAAAAAATGAAATAGTAAAATTTCAAAGGTATTTTTCAAATTTGTAAAATTATTTTCGTCCAACTACTTAAGAAAGAATTTCAAAAAAAGAAATAGATTGATAATTATTATAAAAAATAAAATTAGAAAAAATAATTCCAAAAAAAATAGTAAAATTTCAAATTTTTTTGTAAGGGGTATTTTTTAAATTGGAAAGTTATTTTCGTCCAACTATTTAAGAAAAAATTTTAAAAAAAGAAATAGATTAATAATTATTATAAAAAATAAAATTAAAAAAATAATTTCAAAAAAAGAAATAGTAAAATGTTAAAGAGTATTTTTCAAATTTGTAAAGTTATTTTCGTCTAACTGCTTAAGAAAAATTTTCACAAAAAAACAGATTGATAATTATCATAAAAAAGTAAAATTAAAAAAAATAATTTCAAAAAAAATAGTAAAATTTAAAGAAATATATTGATAATTAGTTGCTTAAGGGAGAATTTCAGAAAAGAAACAGATCGGTAATTATTATAAAAAAGTAAATTTTAAAAAATAAAATTTTAAAAAAATAAATTGATAATTATTAAAAAAATAAAATTAAAAAAATAATTAAAAATAGTAATTATTAAAATTATTAATAAAAAGACTGTACTTATCATTTTACTTTTATTTTTATTTATTAATTATTATTTTTATCCTTAAAAAATAAACAGTGTGGGTCGGTTTCCTAAGCAAGGAACCGATCCCCCACCAATATATATTACATATAATATATAATGTATATAATATATAAAAATTATATATGTTGAAAATATTATTTAAAAATAATAAAATATTTAAA
>JBBYHK010000001.1:2807891-2902490 GCA_038382065.1 Adansonia grandidieri | reverse complement strand
TCTAGTATGTAATGTATGCTTAAAATGTTTGCTTTGAATAAATCATTGAACATTTCTAAGTGCATAATTCTCATATTTAAGCATGTTCTTTGATTAAATGTTTACTAAAATGATTTTATTGACATATCATAAATGAGCAAATGATTTTCTAACCTATGGAAGTTTGATATGTTTTTCTTGAATTTTTTTTTTACGTTTCATATGGCATCTATTGTAGTGTGCATGTGTACTAAAAATTCAAAAATTTTTATCTATTGTGGACCTAAACACCAATTGGATTAATACTTCTTAAAATCCTTTAATAATTGGTATGTCCTATCTCTTAAATGTGCTTAAATGACTACAAAAGAATAAAAAAATCGGATGAACTACACATTAGGACTTAATTGCATATGTTTTCTCAATAATTGATAGACATGGTCTTAAATGTTTTATACTTAATATACCTTCTAGAATTATTGTTGAAATTAGACCCTTAGCTTTGAATTAATCTACATTCACCTTTTTGAAATTCCAAAAAAAGGGAGTATTTTATAGGCTAATTTGCTTGCTTGTACTTCATTTATATATATATATGCTTATGCTAGCAAATAGGAGGATTTCACATGTGCTTACATTATTTATGTTATTGAAATCCTAAATATTGTGTGTTAGTATTCTTAAAGCCAAATATGACCAAAAATGCCATTGCCAAGTGTTTCAAAATAAAATCTTCAGAAAAAAATCCCTTTCATAATACTTTTATTAAAAGGGAGTTTTATTGAAAAGCTTTAAATGATTAAGGGGGAGTTTTACAAGCAAATTCACCTTAGGTTTGTCATATCAAAAAGGGGGAGATTGTTAGCTATATTAGCTTTGATTAATCTTAGTTTTGATATAACTAAAACTTAAGTTAAATTAGCTTGTGTTTAATTATTTTCAAGATTAGTATTTTTCCATGAAATATTTAGTAAACACTTTGAAAAATACTAGAAAACGTTTTAACTCCTTCAATCACTCAAAAATATGTTTTTAATACATATTTTTATATAAAACATTTTTTGGATAAGTTTTACATGTCTTAAATTCATAAAAAACCTTTTAAAATTGATTTTGATGCGAATGTATCGATACACTATGTGTATGTATTGATAAAATACTTGGCAGTAGCTAAATGACCTTAAAATGCAGAAATCACTATTCATGTATCGAGACAGAGTATTCTGTATCGATACAACACTGTTCATGTATCGAGACAGATTTTTCTGTATCGATACAGGACTATTTAACGATAATATTTTGGACCATTAAACACAATGTATCGATACCCACTTAATTGTATCGAAACAGAGGCACGGGGAATAACGGGAAATGACATTTTGAAGGCTCTAACAGCTATATTCCTTCATCAAATGTTCCCAATGGCTAGAATCATGATCAAGGCTATAAATAAGCCACTTCAACACCTTTAACAAGAAAAAAAACTAAGAGATAGTGCTTAGGGTCATATCTTTCATTTTCTCCATCATTGTTGCTAAGTTGTTTATCTTTGTATAGGATTAATTCTTCCTATTTTTGTATTCTTCATTTTGTATCTTTAGATACATATTTCCTTTGAGCCAAAATTCTTGTAAACACAAAACCTTTAGAGATTTTAATTGTTTACACTCAAATCCTTGTAAAAAAGGGAGGTTACTACTTAGCCATTGAAAAGTAAAGAAGGTTTCTACTTAGCCTTTAAAAGTAGTAAGAAGGGGTTCTATCTTAGCCACAAAAGATAGGGGATAAAGGTTTCTATATTAGCCTTGAAAGATAAGGAGTGTAATGGTTATACCATGTCCTTGAAAGGTAAATAACTCAAGTTAATGAATTATGGAAATCTGAGGCAAGTGAGGCTGAGATAGAGGACGTAGGCAATTGAGGCCGAACCTCTATAAATCATCAAGCTTGCTTCTTTCCCTTTTCTTTAATTGTTTATTTTTATTCACTAACTTGCACTCCAAAGTTTATTGTTTAGATTTCTCAATTTTATTTATCAAAGTTTTAATTTACTCAAATTTTAAGAAATCAATTCACCCTCTTTTGATTTCATTCACTGCTAAAAGGTCAAACACATTTCAAGACTTGGAGGTTGCAAGTGTCTTATTAGACACAAGTGAAGCAAATAAACCTAATTCCAGATCTATCTAGATTAGCTTACCTTCCAATCCTTATGATTTTTCCTATGCTATTCCATCATCCTCCAGAGTTCACAGTGACAAAGGATTATAGGGAAGTGAACTTAATCCGTTCCCATTTACTTATAAAGGATTCTTCTTTATTTTGTTTCAAGATTAACTCATCGTTCCTGTATACAAGCCTCCCCCTAGACCCTCTAATCCCAAATGTTATGATACCAATGCACATTGTGAATTCTATGCAGGATTACAGAGGCATTCATAGAATAATGTGATAAGTTCAGAGGAAAGGTTCAAGATCTACTCAAAACTAGTGTATTGTAGATTAAACTAAAGCCAAAAGAGGCTATCAAATTCCCATCACGTTATAGGTAGTACTAGAATGCCAGGGAGCAATGAAGTAGTTACGAAGGCAACTTTTTGAACTACTCACTCAATTTGTAAACATAGAGTTTAAAAAATGATTATTTTGATTTAGAAAAATCTCTTACAAGTACTAATGTAGTTAGGACTATGAAGTGCTTACAAAAGCAATCCTTTTTAGTTACTTTTGAATCTTGTAAATATGGTTTTACATAATGGATAAATTGAAAGTACTATTATGTAAATATGGTTTTACATAATAGGAAGTACTAGAATGCCAGGGAGCAATGAAGTAGTTATGAAGGCAACTTTTTGAACTACTCACTCAATTTGTAAACATGGAGTTTAAAAAATGATGATTTTGATTTAGAAAAACTTTTACAAGTACTAACGTAGTTAGGACTATGAAGTACTTGCAAAAGCAATCCTTTTTGGTTACTTTTGAATCTTGTAAATATGGTTTTAAATAATGGATAAATTGCAAATATCAATTCATGAAATTATGATATTGAATAATGATTCAAATTCTTTAATAATTTCCATGTTTAATATTTAATCAATTGTTTAGCCTCTGATTCATACCATTACATATTATTTTGTACACTTATTCATTCATACATTTGTTTATTTATTCATTTTATCAATTTCTTCATAGTTATACAAAGACAATAATAAAAATTAATGTTAATAAGATACATACATAGTCCAACAGACTAATTTAAGTTATTTTTTAATTCGAGGTGAAATAATATGGAATTTCAGGATATAAACAGGAAACATTACTTGACAAGATGAATGGAAATAACTTTAAAACAATGAAAGGAAATGGGAGCCAGGAATACTCCAAGCTATTCAAGAAAGTAAAAAGAAAAAAGAAGCTATGGAGGAAAAGCCTCCATAAAAGTAATGCCTTGACCAAAGAAGTTTACAAATAATCTTGTATCATACCAATAGTTCTACTGGGATCCAAAGAAATATAGGTTGAAAGACAATTACCTCAAAGTACTCAATCTTTGGGAAACTAGGCGCACAATACATATTCATGCTGATCAATAGGCAATAAGTAGCATGTCAGATGAGAGAGTGATTCCATCAATAAATGCCAACAAGTCACACCCAATGGATTCTAGGACCATAAAAAAGTCAAGAAAATAAGAAAATCCATTCGAACTGCATCCTCAACCCTAGTTTTTGTTCGATTTTAGCAAGATCTTCCTTGTAACCTATGACTCTTTATGCGAATTTTTTCAACCTAGAGTTTCAAAGCGAAAAGAGACCTCAGTAGCAGTTTAGGAAGCAAAAGAAGATAAACATGTACCACACCTCACCAATTTTCTACACAAAGCTCTTTTCTTTTCTCACTTAGAACTAGATGATCTCCACTATTCCAACAAAGCCTAAAAACATCTTTACCCAGAGAGGTATAATCTATGCATCAGGGTGCAATACTTTTTGTCTAAGAATTTCATTAACTAATACATACTATTAAATGTGACAATAATTTAGTGTATTTAGTGTGGTTGATCGGAGAATCATAGGCTGCTGTAAATTCTAACTTAAATTGCTTAGATGATTACTTGCCATGCCATGAGCTTTTTGATTCATCATCTTCGCTAAAATATTTAGTAAAAAGTCATAAAATGGTTATCCTCACAGCATGATTGAAATGATAGGAAATAACCATGCATCCTGTGGAATTTTTTATTTTGAGAATTTATAGTTCCGTACACCTTTTGATGTTCCACAAGCTGATCTACAAGTCAGTCTTCAAGAATGTTAATCTAACAAAAATTTGAAGTTGGTGAAAGCCTATTACGAAAGATTGATCTAAGCGTCATCGACCTTATGGTACTATGCCAATCAAAGGTAATTTCTATCTTGACTTTAAAATTTTATATATATCTTTTTTTGAAATGGTGAATTTTGAAATGAATTTTGGTTTGTAAATACTATGTATACTGTCATCGACCATGAACTTTGTTAATAATAATTTCTAATATCTAAGATAATGAGAATATTTTAAAAAATCTCCCTTTGGTAGATGATTACCATTAGATTGAATCTTCTTACAAAAGTCTTCCACTTCCATATATATGATTACTCCAAACATTCAACTATAGACCTTTCATGACCAGAGACCTTCTACATCTAAAAGTTTTTTCTTGTGGATTCCTTGGAGGTCTTATAAATATGTTATGCTTCTAAAATATTTAGATATCGATAGTTTGACAAGTGTTAAATAATGATAGTAATTTTGAGATCTCCTTTATTTCAAAAACCTTTTGCCATAATTTCCATGACACTCTTCTAAATCCTTGATTCTGGAAGAGCGAGAGTAAAAGTGAGCTAAAAACACCTATTTCTTTGAAACAAAACCTTTTTTCTTTCAAAATGAAAAATGAAGAAAAATGTGATGAAGAAACAAATAAAGAGAAGTAAAGCAAGATGAAAGATAAAAATGATAAAGAAATAAAGATTCGTTTATCTAGAAAGATAGGCTAGATTCAATTCCTTGTAAAGAGAAATAATCCTTGATTCAATTATTCTTAAACATTTGATTTGGGAAACAATCCTTGATTTAATTATTCTTGAACATTTAATTTGAGCCTATTTATCCTTCTTTTCTAAACCCTAAACCATGGCCTACGTTATGTATCTAACAAAGTCCATTTTGATCAAACATAGCTATCTACTTGTCGGGACATTCTTAGAAAGCTCTATGTAAATTCATCTTTTCAGATGATTTTTAAGTCCTCAACAACATGATGATGCAAGCTTAAAAACCTTGGATTTGCTTCTAAATCAACAAAGATAACCACCAATGGGAGATAATGCTTTATGTTAATTCAAAAATTAACCCTAACCTTTGAAAATTTCATGATATCAGCAAAAGGTCGAGTCAAATGCCCAAACATTGATTCTTTTCAAAATAAGCTTTTAGAATTTTTGTACCCTACCATAGAAATTGATGCTTATCAAAGGCCTTTCAAATCAACCCCTTGAGCCTTAGTTTTTACTAGCATTAGTTTAACACCTGTCGAGCTATTATATTTGAAGATTATAAAGATGTTATAACTTGATTGTTTGCCTTTTAGGAAATTTTTATGAAACGAATGTTCATTTAAACTTGGTTTTAATAAAATTTTACATTGTTGTATCAATTAAATTTAGCAATGCCACCCCATTTGTATCATAGAATTCATTCCTTCATCTTCTTCAAAAATATCTTGAACAATGATCATCAATCACAAAAAAGCTTTAACATCATGATGAAAATAGCATATCCATTATCCTTGATATTGGAAAATCCATAATTAAAATGATTTCAAGATTTTCATATATTTTGATCAAGTATATCCTCTCCCAAGTTAGAATGAAAAGGTGATTTCATTCCATAAATCCTAGAATTTTGTTGAATTATGATACTTTTCATCATTTCAATAAAAGTTTGCAAATATGGCTTAAGCAAATATTTATCCAATTGCATAAATTATATCTCTAGATTGATAAACACTAATTTTATCCTTGACATTTTATATTTGATAATTTTTTAAGAAAGACTAAATAATTCCATGAAGAAATCTATCACCTTTTCACATGATCCTATGGTCAGGTAGGTGAACAAGGCTTTAAAGAAGCTTTGATGGTGATATTCGAAGCATTCAGAAAAAAGCTTTAATGGTGATATTCGAAGCATTTAGACAAAGCTTTGAAAGTTATATTTGAAGCATTTAAGAGTTTTCTAAGTCTTCGATGGTGATATTCGAAGACAAAGCTTCGATGGTTATATTTGAAGCTTTTAAAAGTTTTCCAAGTCCTCAATGGTGATATTCGACTAAGGTTTCAATGTCAAAAAATGGCACCAAAATGAACACCTGATGTAACTGGCCGAAATGGTAAATAGTTGATGTTGGCGTCCATAATGAAAAGTCCAAGAGTAGCTGATGGTTATTGCCCTTCGAAATTGGCACTAAGCCTAAGAGTAGCTGATGGTTATCGCCCTTCGAAATTGGCACTAAGCCTAAGAGTAGCTGATGGTTATTGCCAACAAAATTTGCATTAAATTGAAACCAAGTCTAAGAATAGATAATGTTTATTTCCTTTTGAAATTGGCACCAAGCCTAACGGTAGCTAATGGTTATTCCTAGGTGAAATTGGCACTAACTTGACACCAAGTCTAAGAGTAGCTAATGGTTATTGCCCAGCGAAATTGGCACTAACTCAACACCAAGGCCAAAAGTGAATGACGGTTATTACCCTTTAAAATTGGCACCAAGCCAAGAGTAGCTAATGGTATTGCCTGATGAAATTAGCATTAACTTGACACCAAATCTAAGAGTAGCTGATGGTTATTGCCCTACGAAATTGGCATTAACTTGTCACTAAACCCAAAAATAGATGATGGCTTCAGCCTAATAAAAATTGGCATTTAAATAAAAAAATTGATTCAGTCGGTTATATGTAGGAAAAATGATGCAATTGGTGTATATATATATGTATGTTGTGAAAAAAAAACACTTCTTAGCAACGACCAAAGAAGGGTAGTTGTAAACATCTAATTTTGCTTGGGCCGCTTTTCCCGATAGTCCAAAATATCCAAGACCAAGCGTTTAGTCACTGCCTAGTTGTGGTAGACTTCTTTCAGGTGGAATGAACATTTTCAAGACCTATTTAGATGTGTTTAAATATCCAATGTGCACATGACAAAATTATCGCCATTTCAAGGGTCTTGGAGTTAATCTCCAACAAAAAATATGAATATCAAGGTAAAATAATTAACTTTTAACTTTATACTTGTGAAATTTTGAAATTTGTTTCTGTAGATGTTATCACAGTCAGATTTCCCATTCTTAGGAGTTTTGCAAGAATTTTTTGTTAAACTTTGAGAGTTGACCGTCGTATATTTTTATTTATACTTGTGTGGTATTTATGCCACTATGCACTCTACAAAATTAGGAATATTCAAGAAAAATTTATATTGACATTTTTTACAATGAGGTATCAAGTTGCCAATTTTGAGACTAAAATTTGAATTTTTCACAATGCCGTGGGTATCATACTCGTGAAAAGTTTTTGTAAAAGTTCTAGTTTTCACCTTTATTAATTTTATAAATTAATATTACGATTAATATGCTGGGTAAAATCCATTTTTGTGAAGTTTGAACATATTTATAGGTTTTTTCTGTTTTAGGATACAAAGTTTTTCACTTAGTAAATTTTTTGGAAGACTTTTTTTGAGTTTATAATTTTTAAAATTCTTCAAATATTTTCATGAAATTCATATTAAATCAAAATTTTAAATTTTAAATTATTTTATGAGTTTTGCATTTTTTTTCCATATAACAATTTTTCCTATAAAGGTATTTCTCATAAAATTTTACGAGTTTACAATTTTTAATGGTTTTTTCTTCAATATTAAAATTGATTTTGTTATTAGATTAAATTCAATTTATCATATGAAATTTTATTTCAAATACATAATTTTTAATTTTTATAATTTAATCCTTCTAATTAATTTTTATGGTATAATTTTACATAATATATATAAATATCATCCAAAAATCTTTAGACCTTGATGATGTCATTGATGGCATAATTCATTAAAAGACAAACATAATTAATTTAAATCAAACAAATTTAAAAAAAAATCAAATTAAAATAATAATATAAAACAAATATTAAATAAAAAAAAGAAAAAAAACTAAAAATCTATAAGAAAGGTTTGGCCAATGGCCTTTTCTCCTTGCTAGGCCGATCTTCATCCCCTATAAAGAGGGGGTGCATCTTTTGATTTCAAGACTTTAGGCTTTAGGAAGAAAATATGAAGAAAAATATTTTCAAGCTTTTTCATGGTAAAATTCTTGTAAATTTCTTAAATTTTGCTCATTTCTTGTTTGATTCCTCTTTTTAATAAGCCAAATGGATACTTGTGCTCATGAATTTTGATTAATGTTGAAAGGTCAAGTACGATGGCTATGATTAATGTTTTTTATTTTGGGTATTTTAGCTGATTTTTATTGGAAATAGTTTGATTTTCTTTGATACTATTTTTGTTTGTTGATATGTATATTGTTATTTTCATGTAAATATGTTCGTATGATTTTTCTTAATATTTTCATAGTGTTTTATATTGATTTATTCATTTTTTTATGCTTCTATGCTTATTCATGCTTAGTAAAAATTTTAACATGTATATATGTTAACATTTATGAAAATATGTGATGAAAAAAATATGCTAGCCAAATCATGTAGGAGCTGATTTTGTGATGTTTTGATTTTATTTTGCTTATTTTGTAAATATAGAAATCTTAGGGACTAAATTGCAAAAATTAAAACAATTTTTTCTATGGCCATCCAAGCTTGGTCGATTGCTTGTAGGCATCTTTAGAATTGTTTTTGTGCTTAGTTGAACATATTTGAATGTGTATTGTGCATTTTATACCATTTTTTGGCCCATGTTATACTTTTAGAAATTTAAGGACTAACTTGCAAAATGTGAAAAAAAATTACCTTATGGCATAGGTGTTTGGTTGAATCATTTTCATGATTTTTGCTATCATTTTTGTGATTTTTCATGACATGTTTTGTGTTAATTTATGATTTTCTAGTATGTAAGGACTAAATTGAAAAGATGGAAAATTTTGTTTCAAGGCCATACGTGCTTGACCGATTGCTTATGTATACTTGTGAAAGTGTTTTCATGATTATTTTGATATGTATGAATATGTTTTATGCATTTTCCATAATTTTGTGGCTATTTTGTAATTTTAGAAAGTTTAGAGGCTAATTTGCAAAATTACAAATTTTTGTTCTAAGGCCATAGGTACTTGGCCAAACTTATATATGATATTTCCTATGATTTGCATAATTTTTTGTAATGAATTTTGTGTTTAATTATGATTTTATTTTGTATAGGGACCCAATTGCAAGGTTAGAAAATTTTAAGGATTATTTAGAAAAACTTTGCAATTAGAGTTAATATTTTAACATTTTAAGAATATTTATAACATTCTAATGTTCATCTGTACGGGCATAGAAATTACTAAAACTTCGTATTCTTTTACTTTTTTGTTAGGGTACGAAATGTAATTTTAAAAAGTTTAGGGACCTATTTGTGATTTTTGCATTTTAGGTCAATCTTGATATTTAAGTTACCCATGGAAGGTATAATTATCATTTCATATCATTTTCAAGTCATCTAGGTTACCGAGATACCTATAGCTCAAAGGTAAACTTCAGGGCTTTTTAGTAATTTCTCTAGAACTATGTCCTATATGATCATCGAGATACTTATAGGTCGAAGGTGTATAGTAGAAGTAAGTACATTTGTTTATGATGTCATCTAGCCCTTTAGGTTATCGAGATACGTATATGTTGAAGTTAAACCTTAGGGATATTTCAGTAATTTGCCCTAGAATTGAATCCTTTATGATCATCGGGATATATATGTCGAAGATGTGTAATAGGGATAGGTTATTCTTTTTATAGAAAGGTCGAGTCCTTTAGGCTTACCAGGATATTTTTATGTCAAAGGGAAACCTTAAGGATATTTTAGTAATTTACATTAGAACCAAGTTCTATGTGATCACCAGGATACTTTGATGTCGAAGGTGTACTGTAGGAATAGGTTCATTTGTTTATAAAGTTTTAGGATCTCTAGGGTACCAAGATACTTATATGTCAAAAGTACTCCTTAGGGACATTTCATTAATTCATTTTAGAACAGAGTCCTCTAGGGTCACTAAGATACTTTTAGGTCAAAGTTATACTTTAGGTGACATGTTGATTAAATCGATCACATTCAGATACTTAGAGTCGAGTTTAATACTTCCCTTCTAAATCGAGTCTTACAATGATTTTTATTTTGGTCTTTATTATTAATATTACCGACAAAATTGGAATTTTTATAAATTAAGGCAATGACTTTGATGATAAAATAGTATGTGCGATTTCTCCCAGCATATGAGAGAGATTCTACGAATTATTTTAATAACGCGATATCCTTTTTAAAATGAAAATCAAGATTTTTTTTTTGAATTTTGAAAAAATAAAACCTTTTATATTCCTCTAGTCCTTCAATGGGGTACAAAAGTTATTTTGATTTTAAAACCTTTCGTATTCCACCAACTTTCCGAAGGGGTACGAAAAAGAATGATAAAAAACTCTTATGTCTTTCTGGTCTTCTAGAAAGGTATGAAAGATATTTTGATTTTCAAAAAAAATTAAAAACTCGATTTTCTTATATGAAATAATAAATTTATTTCATAAAATTTTATTTTTAAATATGAGAACTATAATTAAATACCGAATGGTGGAACTAAATAAAAATTAAAATTTATGTTAACGTATGATTAATAGGTACTAATTTCCAGGCATCATGAGAAGGTTATCCTTACTTGTGATTGTAATAGACTCCCAGATCCTTTTAAGGGATCTCTGGTAGAAGCGCAGATCCTAGAGTTTGTTTTTATGGGTTTCGTACCCTTCGAAATGCGAACTTTGACATGTGACCAATCTCACCCGGCCATAATAGATTGGTGGTGACTTTAAAACAAATGGTCGTTTCATAATGACTATTAATAGTTAAGTTGAGTGAGCAATTCATCTCTCGTCAAATCAATTCCTAGACACAAAAAATTAGAGAATGATAAGGAAAAATAATAATGATATGGCTTCTAAAATAATAAAAACTAATGATATATAGATATATAAACAAGGAGTACATCTACCATTTTAAGTCAAGCTGGTCAGGATTTGTGTCTCCAAACATAATATAGACTAAAGATATTAGCCATGTGTGCTTATGTTACTCTAAGCATCAAAGCACTTATCTCTATCTTGATCTCAAATAGGTAAGATTTACATTTTTTGCCATGTTTTATTTGATGAACTAACATTCCTTTTTGCTACTATTAATTCTACCAGCTTCGAAGCTACCTCTTATCTTATATCAAAATGGGATCCTACTTTTGATTTTCTCGTTACCCCTCATTTTCCCATTACTCCTTCTATTCCAAACTCTCCTCCTTTATCTCGGCAAGTGGTGGACTTAACTAATGTGCTTTATGCTTTAACCAATTAGGTACCTACTTTGTCTTCATTTTCAACTCAAAGAAACCATCCTATGGTTCAAAGATCATAGAATAATATATTCAAACCAAATACATTTATTTTGTCATCATGCATCCATTTCTTGATGACATTGAACCATCATGTGCTATCTATGTTATTAAACACTCACATCAAAAACAAGCATGCTTGATGAATTAGTTGGATTATATAAAAATGACACATAGGAATTGGTACCTCTCCTCACTGTTAGGATCATTATAGGTTACAAGTGGGTTTCTCGAATCCCAAAAACCTAGTTGGAACATTTCCAAGAACAAGACTAGACTTGTAGCAAAAGGATTCAACCAAAGAGTTAATCAAGATTACTTTAAAACCTTTAGACCAATGATCAAACTAGTAACTATCAAAATGGTCTTATGTTTAGCTATATCTTAGAATTGGCCTTTTCATCAACTGGATGTAAACAATGCCTTCTTACAATTTGATCTCACAAAAGAAGTTTATATGAGACAACCACCCTTGTTTGTTGATAAAAGTACCTTATTATGTTTATAAGTTGAAGAAAGCCATATATGACTTAAATCGAGCTCCAAGAGCCTGGGACAAGGCTTTAAGTTCCTTCTTACTGCATTATGGTTTTCAAAATTCAGTAGCTGATAGTTCATTATTTATTTATGCTTAAGATGGTATTATTGTCTACATGTTGATATAAGTTAATAATATTATTTTTACTGGAAATAATCATTCATTTATCTTAGCATTTATCATAGATTTAGCTATTAAGGTCTCTATCAAAAACCTAGGCACTTCGAATTATTTCTCTAGTATTGAAGTTATTCCTACAAGACAATGTCTTTTTTTATCCCAACATAAATATATTAGTGATCCCTTGGACAAAATAGGCATGTCTGGTGCAAAGGAATCTAGCACACCTTATCTATTTTTGTTTCATTAAGATTACTTGATGCAATAGTTGCTGCTAATAAAGAAGAGTTCTAGAAAATTATTGGTGCACTATAATATTTGTCACTTACTTAACTTGATATTAGCTTTGTGGTGAACAAATTACTTAATTCATGCACAAGCTAACTCAAACCTATTTCATAACACTAAAAAGAGTTCTACGATATCTTAAAAGTACTTTGCTTCATATACTCTTTATGAAAAAGACTGTAAATTTTCATCTCACAATATTTTCATACTTAGATTAGGCTAGTAGTATTGATGACTCTGCCTCTACTTCAGCCTACATAATTTATCTTAGTGCTAGTTCAATTTCTTAGAGTTTTAAGAAACAAAAGTTAGTTGCAAAATCTTTTACAAAAGCAAAATTTTGATCTACAATAGCTACTATTTCTAAACTTACATGGATTCAATTTGTGTTACATGAGTTGCAAATTTAAGTCTCTGATTGTCCTATAGTCTATTGTGATAATATGAATGGAACCTAAACTTGTGCTAATCCTATTTTCACACATGGATGAAACACCTTGCATTAGACTATTTGTTTTTAGATAAAAATTTCAACAAGGGCCTACTATTAGTTTAACATATTCCATCCTCAAATTAATTAGCTAATGCTTTGTAGCTAATGCTACTACAAAGCCTCTCTCCAAAACTCAGCTACAATCTCTAACCTCTAAGATTGGTGTCACTGATGGATCCACCATTTTGCATGAAGTTATTAGAGGAAAATCTATTTTAAATTTTAAACCTAATAGATAAAAAATCTCAACCTACATCTTATTTCTAATTTTGTATCTAAATTAGTTTAGATATTCTGTTTTATCTTATCCAATCTTATCTTTTTTTTGTATTTAAATTATTGTAGATATCTTAGTATTTAAACATTTAACTACTCCATTTGTAACTCTATAAATACATGTTAGAATGCAATGCAGCAGTCAAGCTCTACAGCCCAAAGTTCTTATTGCTTTATTGGTTTTTTATGATGTACCAAGTAATTATCCTTTAACATTTCATTTCAAAGATTGCCTCAAAATTTGATTGCTTCCTTTAAATCAAAGCTAAACTATAATATAGGACTCATCCACTTTCTTTAAACGAATCTCCTATCATTAAGATAGACGAACAGATAATAGGATTTATAAATGAAAAAGAGCTTGAAAAATCAAATGAAAAAAAAGCAAGTGAGATTGACTATTAGTCTATTTCTCAAAAAATAAAACACTATATTAATAAAAACTATATATAAAATAATGTTCATAACATAATTAATAAATATATAATTACCAAATTATAAAGATAAAGAAAGTAACATAGATTTGAAAAGGTAATTGAACTAACTTGTATGACATATTCTAAAAGATAGAGGACTAGGAAGGATAGATTTTTGAATAGGAAAAATAAGAAAATTGGAACGAAATGGAATGGAAAGAGTGAGAAAAACATAAATGGGAAAGAATTAAATGAAATTTATTATGAAAATTTAGAAGTTTTTTGAAGGAAATAGAGGAGAATGAAACATATAACAAAAAATTAAAGACAATTAATTAAATTTTTTATATTAATAATTAATTAAATTTTTATAAAATTAAATAAGGAAAGCTTCAGCCTAGTTAAAATTACTCAATTGAAAATATTTATTCTACAATTTGAGCAGGAAACAAAGGAGATTAAAACATGCAACCAAAAATTAATGAAAACTAATAAAATTTTAATAAAATCAAACAGAGAAAGCTTGAGCTTGTCAAAATTACTCAATTAAAAATATTTATTTACCGCTATTTAGTATAGTTGCAAGCTAAAAATATAGTACAATTAAAAATTAAAAAAAATCTTGTTTTTGCAAATGTGCAAAAACAAAAAAAGAAAGAATTTGAAGAACCTATACATGATTCAATGCTGGATAGAACATGATCAAATATCAAAGGTAATAATTAAGTTATTAACTAGTATTTGAATCATTGCTTTGCATTGGTTTATTGTCATTGATAATACATTAAATACGAATATGACATAAAAGAATAACATAAATTTTGAGTTAAAATACAATTACTACGATAAACTATGTAAAATATTCCCACCTGAAGACAATTTTTAAAGTAAAATATAGACATAAAATAACACAAATAAAGAAAGAATACACAAAATATAATTCATTATATATAAAAAAATAAGACAAATATCTAAATTTAGTTCATGTAGATTGTATTCATATGAATCATTTATATTCATATTAAAAGATTAAAATTTAATAAAAAATAAACCTAACAACTATCATACTATGACTCGTACTTAACATAGTTTATTTACTATTTAATCATTATAATATTTTGTTCTTTGAATTCAACACCTAAGGTTAAAAAAATTACTAACATGTAGACCTGGCAATTCGTGTATTCGTGTCATATTCGTATATTTTATCGTGTCATAATCATGTTTAAGGTTTTCTACATTTATATCAATTTTGATACATTTATAATTCATATTAGATAGATTTCGAGAATGTATTCATGTCATGTCATGTCGTGTCATGCCGTGTCATGTCGTGTTTTTTTGACTTTATGCATGTCATATTCGTATAATCATGTCAAACATTGCTATAGTAACATCAACCTATGTCATATTATTATTCAATTTTTAAATTTGTACCAATAATTTTTTATGCAACAATATAAAAATAAAACATTAATATAATCTTAGTTTAAAACTAAATAAATAACAGTGTACAACCCAGAACTATGGTAAAAAGACATTTCACTCTCTTCCCTAACCAAATAAATGCAAACAGGCTTAATTAGGAGAAATGAGGATGCTCGAAGACTAAATAAAATAGTTAAACATGATCGGAAAGCTAAAACGGGACATTCTTTACACAAAACGTCATTAGTATCACACCTAACCTTAATAACGTATCAATTTTTAGGATTCAAATAGTCAAAATTTCAAAGGTTAAGGAAAGGTATCGATACTTTGCGAATCAAGCCATTTTTGAGGTATTAAAACCTTGAGTCTAAACACATTTTGCTCAAAGTATCGATACCCTAACAATGAAGTCTCAATACCTTGACTAATGTATTGATACTTCATTGAAAAAAATCAGCTTCACAAACAGAGACATGATACAATATCAATATTTCATGGCAAAATGGGGCACTAATGATCTTATCACCTAGATTTTAATAGCCTTTTGCCTTCTTAATCATTTCAATTGACTTCAAATTATCTTTTAATCAGACAAAGCATTTCTATTTAACCTTTTACTTTAAATTAAAATAAAAGAGCTCTTAGTTATTTCTTTTTTTAACTAAAACTATGTTCATCTAACAAGCAGCTAGAGTAAGCCTT
Source organism: Adansonia grandidieri (assembly GCA_038382065.1). Taxonomy (NCBI): domain Eukaryota; kingdom Viridiplantae; phylum Streptophyta; class Magnoliopsida; order Malvales; family Malvaceae; genus Adansonia; species Adansonia grandidieri. The sequence goes on along the minus strand of JBBYHK010000001.1, from coordinate 2,886,588 downwards.
CCAAATATTTTGCAAACCAAGGGGCTTGTAATCAAACCTTTTCTAATTAATAAAGCTTAGTTTGATTGTAATATCATGGGAGCTATATTCATAATTTAAGATATAGCCATCTTTGAATATTAGTTAAGCGAATCATATTGGATGAGGCATACAATAGTTAATAATTCAAACCAATCACTTATATTAGTGATTGAAGGTTTTGCATCATGTTATTTGCATGATTGACAATCATGCAAATACTAATTGGATGAAGCCCATGAAACACAATGGCCTTGTAAAGTTAGTAATGAGTTACAACATTAAGATCCTTATGTATCAATGTCGTGTTTCTAAAAATGTTCCTAGTCATCAAGACAAGGCATTGACAATACACAAAGACTAGCATTTGCTAAGCTTCCATGCATTTGATACATGCAACTCTTTGATCTCATAAGGTGCTTCTTTGATGGAAACAAGTTCACTGAACATGGCCTGGATAAGAACTCTATTTGGTATAAGTCACTCAAGTGTCTATGGAATATGTTCTCATGTGCCAATCATGTATATTAGTCCTCAAACTTGTGATACCAACTTATCTTGTATAAAAAGTGTCATACTTTGATTTATCTGAAACTCACAATCGATGAATGCTTAAGGTAGGGTATGTTAGGTATGACATGAATAATATGGCAGGTGGAGTGATCCAGAGAGGATTCACCACTCTGAGTGACATTGAAGACATATCTCATATGTTCTTGGCTTTGGTTAACTTGATAAAGTCATTGGCCAACGTATGATGAATTTAGGAGAAATTATTTCTTTAAATTCATAAGGTTAACTGAAAGCTATAGGAACTAATATGGAGTGATACATTAATAGACACAGCACCATACTCATGGTCTCTTCGGGTAGCTGGTGAAAATACCAAAATACACTAAAAGGCTAGTTACTGAAAGGTTTCTTGAAAAGGTTATATAGATTCTTCTCACATACCGGATGGCCATGATAACTTGCTAGAGGCCAATCTTAGTTTATAAATATAAATACACTTAATTAGGTAATTATATTTATTGCCATTAAGATGGAAGCATAATGGGTTATACACAACAAGATGATCATTTAGATTAAAACCAAGATTTAATTAAGTAAGACCTTATTAAATAAAAACTATAATGAGGAGGACTTAATTGAATAAGTTCAATTAAAAATAACTTGAGACATAAATTATATTTATTAAATCTATTAGAGTGCCGTAATATGGCAATAAAGATAAGAATGTCTTATCAAGATAATGTCTATTATAGACATGGTTTAGAAGTTTTATTAAATAAAGCCAAATAATTGTATTTGAAAAATTAAATAATAACTAGATAATTATTTAATTAATTATTTAATATTATTTACATGAAATAAAATTATTTTATTTGGGTTAGGAAATTTAATTATAAATTAGATTATCTAACATGTAAATTTAAGGGATATGCCAAAAGCCCTACTTATTAAGTCAAGAGAGTTTAGTTGTGAACTACTCCAAGTTGGGCTTGCTAATGAGCTAAGCCCATGGAATAACTATCTTTGGTGTGCTATTGAGCTAAAATATTAATAAGTTAATATTAAAGCCCAAACTTGGACAAGCTAATTAAAATAGTTTTCATTGGGCTCTAAGAAACACTCTAAAGTGGAGCCACCCTTTGGGTATGTTAGTATTGGTCTCACGTGAGCCAATAGTCAAGCCTAACCTAGTCTAAAGTGCATTTAAATACATTATTAAGGCTTTTTGCCTGATTAAAAGCATTAAAAAAAACCTTAGGCACTAACCCAAAACTTCCATGAGGGGTTTAGCACAAATATATGCTTCCTTAAGCTCTTTTTGCATTTCATGGATTTTTCGAGTGTTCTTGAATCCTTCATAACATAATGAAATTAGAAAAAATAGTTTTCTAGTATTGAGAGATTAATTTCTCACAAAAGTTATGACATTGACCAAATCCTGAAATCCCTACTTTCTTAAGCCTGATTGTGTATATTTGCATCCAAGGTAATCAAAAAGTGTTATTGATCATTAATAAAAGATAGAAAATCAGTTTTCTATCCTAGAAGAATCATCCGAAATCAAAAATTAGGATTTTTGGATTCATTTGCCTACATCTGCGAAAAATAACTATTTCTCTATGAAGTTATTTTTCTTTTTTTTAATGCAATAGGCATGGGAATTGTTCCCGAATCATTTCAATCTAAACCCGTTGGCTTATATATCTTTCGGTTAAGGCTTGAAAAGCCTCTTGACTAGCATCGAAGAACCACCAGACCTCATGAAAGCTCCAATAGGCATCTATGTGTCACATTAGAGGCAGAACACTTGAACTGCTTTTGGCCTAAAACAGATATCGTAGTAATGAACCCATAGTGCGTTAGTGTAGGGATCAACATATTTAGAGTTACGAGTCTCTTAACAAGTATGATTTCGAATAGATCTATTTTTTTAAAACTACAGTCTGATCACATGTACATATCTTCCTAAAGATCCTGAGGAAATTAAGGTGTTTGTTTGTTTAATTTTGCTATGTAAGTTTAATTCTAATTAAATGTTTATGCTTATATCAATATATGTGAGACTGAAATTCCCTTAATTGGAGAGGTTATCATTTTCGAGCATGCATGGAGGTTTGTTTACCAGAACAAGCTTATTCTTTGTCCTATTTGGAAAATAAAATCTATTCATGAATGCATCTAAAGGGTTCAGATGGCTTGCTTGCTAGAAACCTTGCATGGCAAACATGTAAAAAAGGATGAAAAATGACAATAGTGCATAAGGGGAAGAAATGATTAGCCAAAAAGGTTTTTAAACATCTTGGTTAATCCAAACAAGGAAAATAGGCTAGTTTTTGGTTCTAGTGGAAGTAAAAATGGGAGAAACAAAAAAAAGAGAAAAATAAGGGAAAAAAATAAGAGATATTTTCCAAATTTATTTTAGATAGTTTTTTACTTAGCTTAATTCTTAGTTATTTGATTTTACATGTATTCTCTTCATCTTATTTGCTTTAATATCCTAAGCCATTACTTAATAGATCTATTTAGGCCAAATGTGTAACAACCATGTTTTTTAAGGTCAAAGTTTGAGCTATGATCTAAATTGTTATTTGTTTCTTACTAATCTTTGTTTAAAAGTTCCACAAAAATCAAATTTCAAACAAAAACTAGTTTTGATACTTTTTAAATTAAATTTGCCTGATTTTTAGACATTTTAATATATACAATTTCCTTTGTTTTAATCCTTGTTAGCTTATCTCATATTGTTCATCTTTCATAATGCATATGTTGTATGCTTGCATTTCATGTCATTCTGTATTATATACACATTAGTTCATTGATTTCCTAGTCTTCGTCATTTTTATGGGAGTATTACAGTAATATTAATGTTATATGTATGTTTATTGATTTATACAAGTTCAAGTATTTGGAGTGAATTTTTCGATGCATAAAGGTCATGCATGATGCTTTTATCACTTGTAAATGAAAAAGAAAATTTTTTATGGGTGCATTTTAAAGATGGCTGAATGTTAGGGGGCATTTAGCAAATTTTCAAAGTTATTCTCATGCATTTATGGATCATTCTTGAGTTGGTTGAACTTGTAGGGATCAATTAACTTATAGGGATCATTTAGCAATTTTCATCACTATACGATCATTTAGGCTATATAAAATAATCTAGAGTAATTTTAACATTTTCCATCATTTTAGGGCCATTTTGGTTTTTTAACATAATCCGATGTCATTTTAGTAATTTTCATCATTTTAGGACCATTTAGTTTATTTAACATGATCTAGAGCCATTTTAGCAATTTTCATCATTTTAAGGTCATTAGGTTATTGAACATTACTAAAGACCATTTTAACAATTTTCATCATTTTAGAGTCATTTAAGTCATTTTAGGCGTAGATATACCTATTAAGGTCATCTTGGTAATTTTCATGATAAGTTCAAGTCCTTAGGATGGTGTTGGTATTTTTATATTAATACATGGTCGTTAGGGTCATTTTAATAATTTTCATGATAAACCTAACTCTCTAGGGTCATATTGGTATTTTCATATCAATACGTGGTTACGAGGTTATCTTAGTGATTTTCATGGTAAATCTAAGTCCTTAGAGTCATATTAGCATTTTCACATAAGCACATGTCCTCTAATGTCATTTAGGTAATTGTGCATTAAGAACAAGTCTTTTATAGCATTAGTAATGTTACACATGTTTTGATAAAAATGAAGGCAATATCCCGGACTTAAAAATAGTCCTTAGATTTTTTTTACAGCATATGAAAGGGATCTTATTGATTATTTTAATTCCAAAATACTCTTTTTAAATAGTAAATCAAAATTTTTCAAAATTTTCTAAAAAAAAAAAAAACCTTTCATGTTCCAATGGGCTTTTCAGTAAGTACGAAAAATATTTTGCCTTTTCAAAAATAATAAAATACGATTTACTCTTAAAAAAATTATAATATTAGAAATAAAATATTTTTTGAAAAACTAGAGTTATGTTTAGATACTAAAAAATTAAAACCAACTTAAATCAAGATTTAGGATAAACACGTAATTAAAAAGTAACAATTTATGAAAGTTATGGGGTGCTAATCATCCTCTACACATAACTGACACCTTTTTGTGTTATCTTTGGTTTATGCGCAAATTTTGAGATATATTTTTGAAGGTTTTGTAACCCCAAAAATACAAGTCTCATTAAGTGACCAATCTTAAGTAGCATAAATATATTGGCGGTGACTCCTAACTCCTTATTTCATAATAGCCATACGAGAAAGTTGGACGAGCAATTCACTTTGATGACTCAGTCTTAAATTATGAATAATTCATTTTTTGTACTTTAACGTGTCAGATTTGCATTTAGCATGTTATGACAGAATATTATTTAAATAGTGTCACACATAAATATGACATAAAAAAATAATTAAAATACGACATAAGATGAAAAAAATAACATGACCACGATGAGAATACACTAACATGTTAAAATTTATAGGAAACAAACGTGACATGAAATTCAAAGTTATTTAAGCGATCCCAATTAGAGCCAATAATTTTGAGCATGTGCAAACTTGACATGAAAAAATAACTAAAACATAGTATAATATGAAAAATAACAATAACATTACAAGAATACACAAATGTGTGATAATCTATGTAATACAAATTATTAATATATCAAATTATATATATATATGTAATATCTTGAATATGATCATAACATGAAAAAACATTAAATAAATACAAACTTTTACCATAATTGCACTTTAATTCTTTAACCTTTGCCACAATTGCCCTCAATTGATTAGTATTACCAAAATTATCCCTCAAATATTTGTCCTTCAATTTGCTTTTATTCACTAAATTACTCTTCAATTGATCCTTTGAATGTTTGTTTTTCAATTTGCTTTTATTCATTAAATTAACTCTCAATTGGTTATCAATTGAGAATTATTTTTATTTTATTTTATTAGATGATGAATCCAACGAAGCATATATAGCTTTAGTTATACAAAAAGAAACATAATAAGATTGATCCAAGTTTAGGGCTATAAATGAATCTGGCTTGAAGGAACAAGCTGTTGTTCATCTTCATTCATTTATTTTTAATCTATTGGTATTCAGTTTGTTTGTTAAGCATTTTTAAAACAATGCTTTAATACGTTTTTCCGAGCTTGGTTCAATATCATTTCATTTAAATTAAATAAATTTTTTCATGAACAATATGTTCATGAACACATAATAGAATGTTTTCATGAACAATAAACAAACAACCAAGGTTTAGGTTTAAGTAATTTTTTTTTTTTTTTTTTGCTTTTGATATAATTTGTTTTTAAGTTTAAATATAAAATAATAAAATAAAAATATTAATTTAAATAACTGAAATAAAACATAAAAGAATAATATTATTGAATTATAATCGAACAATAAAAGAGCTTTAAATGATCTTTAAACGAACTAATAAATGAGCTTTAATGGATCATCTATGGGATTTCACATGTACATAAATGAACTGAACATGCATTGTTCTCATTTAATAAACAAACATTAAAATTATGCTCATAGTCATTTATTTAGTTAAATAAACAAATATAAATAAACTAAAATCGAATTGGTGACAAACTATCAAAAACTTTGTTCGTTTATAACCCTATCCAAGTACAAATCCAAATCCTTATGAATTGGGTGGGGAGAATATCAGGTCAAGCATTGCAGGGTGATTAATCCCACATCAAATAAGAAAGAAAAGGTCTTTGGGCATATGAGTCCATGCACTGCACATCCCATATGACATATCTTTTGGGAAAAGGGTAATAAGCGGCAAGATTAAAAACCATTAAAATGCAACAATCAGAACTTTCCTTTAATAATTGAGCTTTTTCAAAATTACTCAATAAAAAATATCTATTTTATCCTGCTTTAGTGTAGTTAGGAGTTGAAATATATTATAAATATAGTCAAGAGCTCAAAAATTACTCAATTTAAGTTTTAACTCTCAATCAGAAAGTTAAGGTGGTTCTACTATAGTTGTGGTGGTTGGTATTGTGGCTACGGCAATATTTGATACTTCTCTTATTGGAGCAATCCATTGGTGGAATGGGAAGACATATTGCAATGGAAAAGGTAACTAAAGAGTTATCAATGCATTAGGTTACATCAGTGCTTCAAGAGTTTGTAACCTTGTAATGGAAGTCTAATGTTGGCTTTGCATCTATTTCTTATTTGTTTTTAAGTGGGAGCCAAATATTTTTGTTTTTTTTCTTTTTCATGTTTCGTAAAGGTGATGAGAGTTAAGAATGATTTAGAATCTGTCTTTTGTATGAAAGTTTAGAAGTTATTTTTCCTTGTAAAATATCTTGCCTTGATTTTGTTCCACTAGCCTTGTTGCTAGCTTTATTTCTTTTAGAATATTAATAATTTTTTCCTTGGCTTAGCAATATATATATGTATAGATAAAATGTTAAATGCATGAATAATTGTTAAATATAAAACTTGCATTTAATCCATATATGATTAATAAAATGAAGTTCTATTAGATTAAACTTTTGATAAACATATGATTGGCCATATTGCTATATTCAGTATTGGATTTCACAAACAAGTGCCATAAAGGCAATTCTTTAAGGTTACTAATTTGTAATATGTTCATTTAATGTATTGAAAATGATGAACAAAGTTATGAACAATTGCATTTACTACAATAGTATTACAAAAAATAGTACATTAATTAATCTTAAAGAATGTTCTAAAAGCACTCGTTAGCAAAACCCTTTGTTACGTAATATACATAAATTTTCTCGCATCAAGCTGCATACTTTCCCTTGTTTTTTTGTATAAGATTTATTGTACCATATTTTTGCATCTTACTTTACTACTCTAAAGTAATTATTTGAAGATTGCAATATTATTTAAGCAATCAATCACGTGACTTTTCAATGCTTGCCAATTCTGTAAATTGGATTTTGGAGGCAAGGAAAAGTCCTTGTAATATTTTTTATTTTACTTGCACTATTTTGTCAGGTAACTCTAAAATAGTAAAAACAGCTTCTTATTTTCGTTTGTCCTTCCAAATGTTAGGGCTTTAGAAATTGTAGGAGATGAACAAGTCACAGTTTGACTCACAAAGAGAAACGATATAGGAGAGAATTATGTTCCTCGCTCTAACCTTCTTTAAGCAAGAAATTAAAACTCACAGTCAAACTGTTGTCAATCAATAAGATTAATGCGGGAATTTTAACACGTAATCTTGTTTTGAACATAATAATGCAAAGATCAATTGCTTCTTCATCATTTTATTTATCACGAATCCCTGCCTGCAGATTGTACGGTATATTTGTGACTCTCGATAACCAAACCACAACATTTACCCCACAAAATTTTCAAAGAAAAATGAATTTGACACAAAAGATTTGAACCTTATTTTATTAGAGGCTGAGAAGAAAATGAAATTCATTGGTTCAATCAAATTCGCTTCTCTTCATTGAAATAAGAAAGAGGGGGATGAAAAACATTGTAAGGTTCATGCAATTTATTCATTACAATGTTCTTTGCATCATTTTTTTTTTTTTTGGATAATTAGTTCGTTGCATCATTTAACCGTATTAGTATGACATTTTCCTTTCAAGGTAGTCATGATTTTCATACAATCAAAATCATATTTTAACGATCAGCGTAGAGCATATTAATTATAATGCGTAAAAAAGTTTCACAAAATGAACAAAGAGCAAAGTGGTGTTCTAAGGGCATGGGAAGCCACGATGCGCAAAACACAAGCGGCAAAAAAGCGTGCAAATAGCATTTTTGGAGCAACATCTATGGCAAATGTAGTGGATGATGATCTTGATGATGATAATGATAGACGTGTTAGCATATCTGGGGAAGCATACTTCGCAGAGAAAATTCTTCCAAATGGGGATTATTATACAGGGCAGTGGTATGATAATTTTCCTAATGGACAAGGGAAATATTTGTGGACCGACGGATGCATGTACTTAGGAGAGTGGCATAGAGGCAAAACTATGGGGAGGGGAAGGTTTAGTTGGCCTTCTGGTGCAACTTATGAAGGGGAGTTTAAAAGCGGATATATGGATGGGACTGGTATATATGTTGGATCCAATGGGGATACTTATAAGGGAAATTGGGTGATGAACTTGAAACATGGTCATGGCATAATGCATTATTCAAATGGAGATTGGTATGATGGAGAATGGCGTCGCGGTTTGCAAGAAGGACATGGGAAATATCAATGGCAGAATGAGAACCATTACGTAGGAGAGTGGAAGAATGGTGTAATTTTTGGTAAAGGGACTTTTGTATGGAGTAATGGCAATAAGTATGATGGCTATTGGGAAGATGGTATGCCAAAGGCAAATGGAACTTATCAATGGCCTGATGGTAGTTTTTATGTGGGGAATTGGAGTAAAGATCCAGATGAACAGAATGGGACATATTACCCTTCAGAGTCATCCCTAGCTGCAAATCTTGAATGGGATCCTACGACTGTGTATAACGAGTTGGCTGACTGTAAGATTTGTTTAGGGGAAAGGGTTTCGATTATGCCATCCCAAAAAAGATTGGCAATATGGTATTCAACAAAGGGTGGGGACAAGCCAAGGAGAATGTCGGTTGATGGGAGGGTAAGTGTAGGCATAGAGAGGCCATTTGACAAAATGAGCATGTGGGAGAGTGACGGTGACAGCAATGATTTAAGAGAAGTAAGGAGAGATTTGGATCGCGAGTTGTTAGGTGTACGTCATGATGATACGAACCCTAAGTTTAACCTCGGATTGCCGTTGAAAGCACCCAAACCAGGGAAAAGACAAGGAGAAACTATATCCAAAGGGCACAGAAACTATGAACTAATGCTCAATCTGCAACTAGGAATCAGGTGGCATTCTCTATATCCAGTATTCTATTTTTTAACTTGTTTTTCTCATCTTGAATTATATATATTTTTAAAGCATTTTTGAAGAGACTCCATTAGATAAATCGGAGAAAATGAAGCAACAATCTTATTGATATTAAATTTGACAAACTAGTATCGATTACAGGTTTCGCTAACGTATGGCATAAATGTAAATTTTAAAATTATCATACTAGGGAAATATAGTTTTCAATATACTAAATTTCATGAAATTAACCATTAACTACTACATTAAATTATAAAATATTACTATAAATAGTAATTTAACTAATCCTAACAAGTACTCTAACAACATCGGTGTGAAAGATACTTGAATATAAACAGGCTATACACTTTAGTAAATATATATATATATATAATAGTAAAACATAACAATTCTTTAGTAAAATTAGTAAAGCACACAACTAAAAACAATTTTACCTGAAAACGAAAAACAAAAATCAAAGCTAATATTATATTATAATTTAAGAGCTCTGATTAAATTATTTAGATAAAAATTTTGAAAGCTTTAAAACTACAAATATTGATCTACTTATTAAGTTCTACTAATTTTCAGTTTTGGCATTTAATTTTTCTTTTACATTGCTTTCTATTAGAAACTTACAATGTTCCATGAAAATCACACCTAATTAATTTTCCTCGTAAAAAATACTTAGCAGTAGTTGAAAAGATGGTTTCACTAATTATTATCGAAGAAAAATAAGTAACAAGAAAGACTATAAACATGAATTGATAAAAATAGATTTCTAAAATAAATAATTGTTTTTATAATCGTTTTATAATTTTATGTATTGTACATAAACATAATAATATATATATATATAAATGGTTGTACACTTGCATGTATATTTAACTCCTACGTCTCCCCTACTGTTTAAAAGATTAGAAAGTAACTTTAGAGTAATTAAACAACGATATAGCGGGCAATAAAGTATTCAAATGAATTTGGAAACTCCATTTGAGTGTGGTGGGTGGAACGATAATACTTCTCCGAGCTAACTGCTTACGCTATGGAAATCCAAAAGCAAGGGGCAATTTGAGATCAATTTCAAACAGTACACTATAAAATTAAAACGTTCATTAACTATTTTGTTTGATACCTAGTTGACTAATTCTAATAAAAGCTTAACAAATCAAATCCGAATTAACGTCATTTTTCCTACTGTACTCTAATTTTGCAAGAAATTACATTTTATTTCTAGCTTTTATCAAATTCTCAAAATTGGATAACCTGGTAACTATGTACAGTGTTTGATGTGGAGTTTGTCACTTATTACTAGTATTTGGAGTGATTACACAGGCATTCTGTAGGAAGACCTGCTCCAGCCACAGCTCTTGATCTCAAGGCCTCAGCATTTGACCCAAAGGAGAAAATTTGGACTAGATTTCCTCCAGAAGGCAGCAAATACACTCCTCCCCATCAATCTTCTGAATTTAAATGGAAAGATTACTGTCCAGTAGTTTTCAGGTAAGACATTTTACCATATAAATTATGCAGGATTCTTATTCTTTTACTTTGGCAAGGGTGTTATGATTTCTTACCATTATCACAACACGCCGTTGAACTTTAACATATAGTTTCCAATTTCACGCATATTTAGTTTGCAAATACCCTTTTAAAAGATTATTTTATGGGATTATACGAAGATAGGAAATTATGAAGTGTTTTATTTGCTTAAAATATATGGAATCTTCTTTACTTTAAAGCTAAAGAACTAAATGAAACTGCCTCACTTGATTTTTTTTAGGTGTTCAATTCTCATCTAAGAATTCTTAGACCTATATGTTAAGTAACTCCACATTATCATTTTTCTGAAGGACTTTGAGGAAGTTATTTAAGGTAGACCCGGCAGATTACATGTTATCTATTTGTGGGAACGATGCACTGAGGGAACTATCTTCCCCTGGTAAAAGTGGTAGCTTCTTTTACTTGACGGATGATGATCGATACATGATAAAGACAATGAAGAAGTCAGAAGTGAAAGTGAGTTTTATATCTTCATAGCTATTCTTGTTTGAAACCGATGCCAATTGTTGCAAATTTAGGTCAATAATTGTTCTTGACTTCCTTTATAGGTGCTTTTAAGGATGCTTTCAGCTTATTATAACCATGTTCGATCCTTTGAGAACACTTTGGTAATAAAATATTACGGCTTGCATTGTGTAAAATTAACTGGACCGACTCAAAAAAAGGTTAGTAAACAAGATTGTCGTACTATCCAACTAATTTTTGCTAAAAATCTGTCGAGAAAAAATTTTTAACTTAGTAAAGAAAGTTGCATCAAATGATGTTTTGTGTTGTTAGAGAATTATTTTTAGTAATTACAGCAGTTTTTAAATGAGGCAAATGTTTGGCTTGTCTATCCAGGTGCGATTCGTTATTATGGGGAACCTCCTACGCTCCGAGTACACAATTCATAGACGATTTGACTTGAAAGGATCTTCTCTAGGGCGCATAACAGAGAAGCCTGAGTCCGAGATTGATGATACTACTATACTGAAGGATCTTGATCTTAATTTCATATTCAAACTGCAAAAAGCTTGGTTTCAAGAGTTTTGTTGGTGAAGTATCGTTTCCCCTTTTTTCCCTCTTTCTAGATGCTTTATCCCACTAGCTTGACATTAAAGTAAATAAGCATGTTTAGTAACTACATATAGCACTTAGTTTTGGTTGCGAGTTTCTGTTTTTTTTAAATTTTGCTTCAAAATCCTTTAAACCATGGATTATAAAAACTAAACATTGTTTATAACTTGTTTTCCTTTTAATCTTTCTTCATCAACTACATTGACCATCCATATACATTTCTTACGCAGGCAAATAGATAGGGATTGTGAGTTTCTCGAACAAGAGAGAACTATGGACTATAGTCTTTTGGTGGGTCTTCATTTTAGAGAAATATCAACTAATGGAGAGCTAATTCCATGTGGAAAACGTACTCTATCCGTTTATCTTTCACTTTTCTTAAGATTTTTATCTAGCCGAAAAACCCTTATTAAGATTAATTAAGTGCATGCTTCTCCACTCTACTCCATACTCTTTAATAAGTATTTTTTTTTTCAACTCTATTTCAGGCAATTCTGAGAATGAATCAGCTCATCATCTTTCTAGAACAGATGTGGATCAACTTCTTCTAGACCCTAAGAGGTGAAATATCTCTATGTTTAATTACTGTTTTGTATTTCTAGTTATTTAAGCCGTAATGTTCATCTTACCTCATATCTCTATATTAGCCTATCCTTGATCATAATAAGCAAAACATCTTTTCGAAAATATGTAAGAGTAATTTTATCCGTACGGCACAGAACAAACACAAGTCATTCCGAGCATCATATGTTTTATAGTAACAATAGTGTTCTATAATCAGCGTCGTTGCAATATAATACGTTTTCAAGGAAGAAATGGGAGAAATTCTTTTTCAGGACAATTGCTGCTTACTTTTCTTGCTTAAATGATTTGACTATACCAACTTTATACAGTTTTCTACATAAGGAAAGGATTTGCCAAAACATAGCTGTCTTTTAATTTCAATCTAAATTTTTTGCCTTACTATTATTATTTTGGTCGCATGCCTTTTTTTTTTCTTTTTTATAACTATATTGAAAGTAGCTTCAAGAATTTGAAGATTATTTACTGCCAAATATTGCAAGGCTTGACCTATTTCATTCTAACCAATCAATTTTTCAACTTGAACTGTATTATTTCATCCTCTTTTAGTTAACCATTTAGCTTGCAAAACCATAAAGCATGTATTTAACAATTTTAAACCTTGTCTCAAGATTTACTGAAAAAAGATAATTGAAATTGTCATAAATGGTTATGAAATTATATACTTTAAACAGTTAAATTTAACCACTTTCGGGTTTGTGCCGCTATTAACCAACAGAATAATGTATATCATAATCCTTGGCATTAGATAAAGAGAAAAGGATTTTGCATTTTGATATTAAAACCCAAATGAACATTGCAGGTGGGCTAGCATCAAGCTAGGTGCTAACATGCCAGCAAGAGTGGAAAGAACTATAAGGAAACCTGAGCTTGAATTACAGCTTGTGGGAGAACAAACAGGGGAGTGTTACGAAGTTGTAATGTTCTTTGGCATCATTGACATACTTCAAGATTATGACATTACCAAGAAGCTTGAGCATGCATATAAATCCATCCATTATGACCCGACCTCAATATCAGCCGTGGATCCAAAGCAATACTCTAAGCGCTTTCGTGATTTTATATTTAAAGTTTTTGCTGAAGATAATTAGCAAGTTTCTGCTTTGAAGAGGAGGCATGACATAGTCTTCCATGACTCTTTAGATGAATCTATATATGATTTCGAGGTATGCCTCAATTATCAAAAACAGTTGTTGCAGCCATTGTTATCAATAGAATATCATGTAATTGAAAGCACAAATTAGTGATGTTTGAATTATTTTTTCAGGTCTATTCATCCGTTGGATACAACTATGGGAATGCCATTTATTTTGGTGCACTTGTAGGATGCATTTTAGTTAGGAAAATTTCAGGTAAGTTCCAAGTGTAATTTTTTTCATCATATCCTTTTACCAATTATGCTTTTAAAATTTCCAAGGATTTCCAGCCATCTTTCATGGATTTAATTTTTGGGACAAAAGATGTTGACTAATCAAAATGAATTGAACTAATATAATACCACGTTACTGTTTCTGTGTTTGCTTATTTCATTGTTTAAATAGTATGATTTTAAAACATTTGATGCGACCTGTCAATTAGGCTAATTGGGTTAGATCTATATTAATTTAGATCTCAAGAATTTAAGTTAATTTGAGTTTGGATAATTTTAAATTCAAATTATTTTAAATTTAGATTATAATGGGTTTGAATTTTCTTGAATTCGAATAATTCATGTTTGATATTTAAGTTATTCAAGTTGAGACCATTGAAATTCAATCTTATTAATTTTTTAAAATTGAATAAAATTAATTTTAAATAGATTATTTGGACAAATTATATTATCATAACCATTTAGACATTTGTAAAATATTTAAATTTTTTTTCTTGCTAAAAGGTTCAACCTTTGAAAAGTAACCCCTAGGACCAAAAGTTTTACCGTATGAACCAATCTTAGAGCTTAAAATAATTTGATACTAACAGCCTATTTGGTTTAACTTTGGTTTTTTTTTTCTTCTAAAAAACTTTTTAAAAGCAAAAGACAAGCCGAATGAGGTTTTTTTTTAATCTCTTAAAGAAATTAGTTTATTTTAATGAACAAAAAGGGAACAAGGTTAGAAATAAGAGCTTTTTCTATTTTGTTTTTAAAATCACACTTGCTTTTTTACTTAATTTTTTATTTTCATTTTAAAAATATCTTCACCTGTGAAAGGAAACTCAATATTATCTTGTCTAGAACAATTGCCCAATCAATCTCTTTTTCTCTCCCTCTCTCTGCGCAATCCAAAAAAAAAAAAAAAATTATAAAAGTAAAATTATCAAATAACTTTAGTTTAATTTTTAAAGCTTATATTTTTATAAGACCTTCATAATAGCTTTTAAGCTAAAAAAACAAGACCAAAATGGTACTAAAATTAACATATATTTAAGAACTGTGATTAAAAGCTTAATTATCAAGTGTAATAAAATAAAATATAATAATTGTTTATCTAAATAAGGTTATATTAATAAATTAATGATGCAATTAAGTTTGATAAATATTTAATGGATATAATTTCAAATATAATTTATTTAATATCTCTAAATTTTATATATATACATATATATGAAAATGAATAATTAAAATTTCATAGTAAATAAAGGTGCAATTCTTAACACATTTTCGTATTGAAATACATGATATTTTTTGTAATGTATAAATCTTATTATATTAATATATACATGTAGATTATATGCGTATATATATTTTTCTTTTTTACTATTTACAATAGAAAAGTTATTTATATATTTTTTTTATGAATTTAGTAGCAAGGATCGTTCAATGGACTAGTATTGTGACACTTGATCAAGCTAATCTAAATCATGTAATAAAATATTATAAATTTGAAAGTAAAAATGACACATTTATTCATAATTACATATATCAAGATAAGAGATTAATTTATTGTGTATCATACAACTAGAAATTACTGTAACATATAAAAATAATTGTAATATGGTACACACAGCAAAGACTTGTCTTATATAATTTTAAAAAATTATAATGAAAGGCGTTGAAAGATTATATATTTAAAATTAAAAGCAACACATCTATTTCAAAACACATGTATAATGATAAGAAATTATATAATTTAATTTAAATAACTTGATAAAGAGATTATTATAACTAATTACTAATCATTGACATAAATATACATATTATCAATGATTTGTTTTATATCTTATTTTAAATTGCATGAGGAGAGATTTTACTTTTATTATTAAAAGTAGCACATTTATGTTAAATTATATGCATAATATAAAAGATTACATAATTTGTTATGAATCGTATATATTCCCATGAGAATTAAAATAAATAATTTATATTAAATCATATAATAAGATTATTTTAAGTAATACATCATATATTAATTTGTTTAAAATAAAATTATATTATAAGATTATCATAAATTATAGTTTTTTATATTATTAATTGCATTTTATTTTAAAATAATTATTATTGATCTTTTTAATTATTTTATTGAAGTAACAAAATAAAGAACTTTATTTATAATAGATAATAATAAACATAAAATTAAATTTTGTTTATATAAACAGAAATAATTTGTTTCTTATTTTTTATTGTAGTAAGAAATATAATAATAAAAATATAAAATTGTAATAGTAAAGAAAAAAGATTTTTGAAAGATAATTTAAAACTTTAAAATTAAAATAAAACAGTAACATATATGGAAACTTAACTTTGTCTCGGTTTTTAAATTAATGATTTAAACAATCTACATTAAAACTGTTTGATTACTTATTTGATTTCTCATGGAACCTATTAATTTAATCGAATACATTTTAATTCAAATTCGGATAATAGGCTTTCATCATTGTTCCGGGCTTTAAAATTGACAATGCCTTAGTTTATTACGAAGCCCAATTATCTCCTTTAAACCCAATTTTGGATAAACTTCAGACCCAACTCAACGCTTAGACCCGCATCCATTTTAGTGTTAGTTTTATTATTTGATTTTATTATTTATTTTGTATTCTTGTTTCTTTTATTTTAAGTTTATTAATCTTTTTTCTGATTGGTTCATCTTGTTTCCAAAATTTAAAAAAAAAAAATTAGAATGGAATTATACCAAAGAACTTGAGGACTTTGAATCCAAATCTAAAACCAAAATTTTTTCAGATTACTTGTTTAAGTTTGATTAAAACACAGACAAAGAACTCAAAACCAAAGCAAACTAGAATTCTTGGTGAAAGAATTTCCTATTTAAAGAGATATCCTGAATCATTATACACCAACACATAATTACAATGGCATAATCTGAAGCGCACAACATACCAATAGGGAAAGCACATAGAGAAAGCAACAAATAAAAAGTAAGGTTTTGGGTCTCAAGATGAGCGTCTTAAGTTAGGGTTTTGGGGTTTTACATTGATCAAATGGGAGGAAAAGGTAGAGGGTTTTTTACTGGTGGTTTTTGGTTATTTAGGTGATGACAAACAATAGATCTGGGGGTGGAAGGCCTCTGTTTTGGTTTAGATCTAATTATTTAGTAGAGATTTTGGAGAAACTACTCTGTGAAAGGAATCACGTATTCTCACATCCAACCTCATACTCAACAAAAGACATGATAAATAAAACAAAGATTACAAGATTATAATCACAGCGAAAAGTAAAAACAAATAAACAAATAAATTTCCTTGAGATCTTTAGTTCATGACATACATGTGATTACAAAAACTTGTTTGTAACAAAAACTCTTCAAATTCAAGATTGTATTTCCTTAAAGGCTTATAGCTTCGAAGGTGAGAATCCTGCAGCAATAAGATGCCCAAAAAAGATCACGTTAGAGCTTCTCTAAGATCATAAATGATTCAAGTGTATCACCTTTAACAATAATCCACATGAATGGTATTTGAAATCTTCTCAAGATTTGGGGTTCCTCTTGTGCTAGCTAGAAGACCTTGATCTTAAACCAGAGGTTTCTTAGCTAGTTTTCACTCTTAAGGAAATCAAGAAAGTTTCTTGAGCAGGGTAGAAGAAAAACAAGCAATAAAGGCAAAAACAGGAAGATAGTTAAGACAACTCAATTTTCCTTTTGTTCTTGATCTAGGCCAATTTAAGGTTTTTATATTTCTCTTCTTAGAAAAATTTTTAGCAACAATAAAATAATTCTCATCAAGCTTAATGCCTATGGCTGTGGCACTTAGTCTTTAATAAAAACTAGTTTAATTTAAATCAAACTCTTCTAACCAAAGTAAAACACTTTCACCTAACCCAACCAAGATTTGGTCTAGGCACTAACTAAAAGTGTCTATAGTTGAATTCATCATAAATGCCTCCTTAATATTTCGACCAAGCCATGCCAAAATCTTCATGGGCTAGTTAAAAATAGAGCATAAGATTAGCTAGGTTTTTCAGCATGCAAAGATATTAATATCAATTAACCTATTGTCTAAGTAAAACTATTTTACTTCATATAAATCTAATTAAGTAATTATCATATAATGATTTAATTAACCTTAATTGTTAAAGA
Organism: Adansonia grandidieri; assembly: GCA_038382065.1. NCBI lineage: Eukaryota > Viridiplantae > Streptophyta > Magnoliopsida > Malvales > Malvaceae > Adansonia > Adansonia grandidieri. The sequence continues at coordinate 2,868,468 of JBBYHK010000001.1, read as the reverse complement.
ATAATCATCTTAATTCCAAGAAAAATAATTGGCAACCATAATGACATGTCTACAATTAGACATCGTCTTATAAGACATTCTTATTTTTCCTACAACATTAAGACATCCATAATTAGATTTCATAAATTCAATTTATGTCTTAATTAAATCTTAATTAAACTAAGTCAATTAAGTTTTTCATAATTTACCTTATATTTAATTAAGTCCAACTTAATTGAATCTTGATTTTAATTTAACTCATCTGTCCTATTGTGTATGACTTATTTAATTCCCAACATGTTGACAATGAGCATAAACCATAGTCTAAGTTATTTAGTAAAAGACTGATGCATGTGCCTAGATTAAGTGCGGGATCTAGCATTCTATCAACACCACTCAAATGTCAAAAAATCAATATCACTTCTTTTAACCTTTTAGTGGCTATTCTATCAATGTTATTCAATCTTTTCACTAAATATCCCAAAATAAGCATAACAATGGTGCATGTTAATTTATTCTTTAATCCATATTAGTTGTAGTAGATCTTTGTTAACAATATGAATTTCGAGAAACAAATTCTGCTAAATTCATCGTGCTTTGATCAAAGACTTTAATCTAATTAAATATTCAATACGAAATTGGATATATCTCCAACATCATTATGAGTGATAAATCCCCTCTATATCACCTATCCACCTTCATATGGTTCATGCTATACCTAAAATATCCCTACCATAGGCATCCCTTATTATGGACCTATCAAATGAAATCCAAGTATGACACTCCCTATACAAGATGCCTTGGTGCCATGAGTTTAAGGATTAGTTACACGACTAGCATGTAAGAATATTTCCATAAACATTTAAATGACTAATACCAAATTAAGTTCTCATATAGACTATGTTAAATGAACTTGTTTCCACAAAACAATCACCCACATGCCATCCTAAGTATCCTTTATTCTTCAACCTACGAGATCGGTTGCTTTTACTTTATATCTAAGAAAGCATAATATGTGATACTCTTTGAGTACCGTCAATGCCCCATCTTGGCAATAAAATGACTAAAAATAGTTTTAGAACATGGCTTTGATGTATCCCATAATTCTGACTCTTTATAATTCCTTTCTAAGACCTTAAATGTTCCATAGGCTTTATCTAATTAATGGTTTCATAGTGGTCAATCATGCCACTAAGATGAAGGAAAACCTTGTATCATTACAACGTAGTCATAGGTTTGCATTATTAATTGAATGCTCTTAAGTCTAATATGATTGGCTATAGGGCATATTTACTATGATCTCTCACTTGCACTAAAGTCAATCATATTGCTCAAGTATAAAGTATGAGAACATGCTTGTTAATATGTGATAATCTTTATTATCATAGTTATTAGACTTATTTTGATCACAATAAAATCTAACTTCCCATCTTATGACTTAGTTGTTATTTTAACAACTGTGGGAATCTGTTTTTAGTTCAAAGGGTAATGATCTAAATTCTTCTTTTATGAGCCTTGAAAAAAGAGTTTGTTTATGAACTTTAAGTTATAAACATGCAATCCTCTCCATTTTGTAATATTTCCAAATAATTTCACTTTTAACTTTATTGCTATTTATCATCAAAGTTATGATCTTTTAAATTATCACATGCTTATGCAAAATTCTACATGTGTAAAATTTTGAGGGATCTAATAATCAAAGAAAATTTTAACTCCAATTAAATTACTAGACTAATTAGTTTTACTAACATTTTTGCAAGTGATATAGATTGAGAAATAGACAAGAATATAGAACAATTCTATAAATGGATTATTTAAAAATGAATAAAAACAAGGCATCCTTATGGCAACAAAATAATATGTTCATAACATAAAATAATATCCTTACAGGTGGTCTATAATGCGATAATAAAACATCGAATGTTTAATAAAATAAATCTTAAAATAAATGTTTCATAAACATCTAAACTTTTAAAAGTTAGCAAGCTTCATCTCGTATCAACTAGGTTGTCAGCTCTAGCTTAGTTTGTTCATCATTTTTTTTCTCATTTATCCCTACAAAATGTCAAACTTATTTAGTACCAAAACAAGGTATCATATACCAAGGAAAGTAAATGAATCTCAAAATATACTTAATGTCAAAGCTTCTATGAGCTTCTTTCTCTTAATCTATATAAGGTACTCCTAGCAATCCCACCTACTATGACCCAATTTCTTGTAGTGATAGCATGTTCCATTGACATTGCTTTCCTAATCTTGACATAAGTAGTTCGCTTTAAACTTTCAATCAAGAGGCACATCTTATCTAGTTTTCCTTCTTCTTTGATTTAAAAGAAGTGGTAATCAAATTGACAAATGGGGTGTCCTTAGTGATAGTTTCTTAGTCATAGTGAGTATATTCAATAAACCCAAGAAGGTAGTTTCCTAATAATTCATGTTGAAGTTCAATATGAACTCTGAATAGCTTTGAAGCAATGAAGAAAAGATCAGGTCAATGCTTAGATCATGATCTATAATCGATCAAGTTGCTCAAGTTGAGTTATACTTCCTATAATTTTTGACACATGAGGCTTCAGTAGGCTGCCTTTTGATATTTTTGTTTGGAACAATTCCTCAAAATGTTAAAAATCTAATTGTAATTCTCCTTAACAAGAAATTTTCTAAGGTTTAAGATGATGTCCTAAGCGTTCATGGCCTCAGGTTGCTTTTGAAAATTAGGTGTCATACTAACGAACATCATACATGTGGCTTGCTCAAGATCATTCGTATAAGTCTTGTAAATGGTCTTGACTTCATTAGATGCACCAGCATTGGGCATATCAAGAATAGGCTCATCGAGAAAAGAAGCCTTATCTTTTTGTTTTAAGATAATCTTAATATTGTGGAACTATGGGCTAGTTAATTTATTGGTGTCCAATATGTTTCTTAATGGTAAGTTTGTAGTCATTTTAGTTTTTATATCTTATATGAACAAAGTGTTTAGTCAATAATTGCAATATCTAATTGTTAAAACAGGTTTTAATATTATTTTAACAAAATAATAGCCCTTAACTATATTTTAAAAAATTTAACGTTTGAACTTTTTAATAAGATAGGATACATTTCATCCTTTGATGACCTTGAGTTAGCCCAACAAGCCATGTAGGAACTAATTAGGTAGGTTAGCTTACCAATTGCATTTTTATGCAACTCTTAAACCAATTAGGTAGCAAGTCTTTGCCCAAATGCAAGAAATGCATTTTGCCTAACCACTGCTTCTAATGTTATACAATCAAGTTGTACGCATCTAGACAATGCAGCATTAGTTGAGCAATACCCATTTTTTATAACTTAAACAACTTGGATAGTAGGCTTGACCTTGGTTTAGCCCAACCTGTTTCATTTGATCAGAACTCATATCTCTTGTTGTGAATTATGGAAGACATCTTATCATGCTTAGGCAAAACCTCAATATTTTAGTCAAGGATTTTCACCTATTTATCAAGGTTTCATTGATTTGCTTGGGTTAATTGCCAAGTGTTGCATTTATTTGATCATATGTATATCATATAATAAATCAACAAAATAAATCTAATGCAGGCAATATACTAGGGTGATTATGGACTTTATCTTATACTAGTTTCCTTGAGTCACTAGAAAACTAGTGATCAATTTCCTAGGGATACCATACAATGTCTTCATAAATCTTGATGGTAGTTTACTTGATTTTCTCTTTTGGCACCATTTTCTTTACATCTTGGCGTGTACATAAATTTTATTCCTAGCCTAAATCTAAATCTAAAATATAGATATAATTAATTACATACAATTATAAGAAACCTTAAGTTATATTCGAGGGGAGTTAGGTGAGAAAAGAATTTACGACCCTTGAGAATAAAGAGATAAGGAAGAGCTTGTTGTCCCTAATTTATGGAAATACCAACAACAAAAAAATTAACCATCCATAACTTATTCATGCTAAAGTCTAGTTTATAACAATCATTCGTACTCAATAATCACATTGTAAGCAAAAAAAATATACTAGGCAATGCCGATGTCACTTGGTGATCTTGTGTATCATTTGCATAAAAATCATCAAACAATTTCAGAAAATTTATCATATTATTTAGTAGTCTTGATTCTTTAATTAAAACTCTTTTAAGTAATTTCCTAAATTTTATGAAGGTTTTCTAAATTAGACAAAGCATATATTTTTTCTAAACTATTTAGGAAACCTAGTTTCAAGAAATTAGTGTTTTGAAGACAAACTGATTTTTTTGGACTTTTTTAAGTCATAAACTAATCAAATTCTTTAATTTATGGAATTACACTCCTACTAGAAAACTAGTTCCACTTGGAGTATGACTCTAAGTTTTAGTGTCCTTAATGAAGGTAAAATCCTTAGCTAAACAACGACTATTGCTTGCCACCCTTAGTGGCCATTGTATGCCACTTATAATAGCTCCTAGACACCCTAAGCATGGCTGTTGGTTGCCTTAAATTTATAACATTTAATTCGATAACAACTATTATGTTGTGAACCACTTTTGGGATTTTCAAGTGCAACAATGGTCATAGCAATTTTTCAGCAAGCTTTCAAGCTTCAAGAAACTCTTCAACATGAATCAATTTCATCAAGATGGTATCCAAGAATAAACAACAAGGTTGTGGAACAATTCCACCCTTAATCTATGGTCACAAGCAACAAGAAAAGAGTGTAGCAAATTCTTGTATTGAGTTATCTTTATGCCAAGGCTGAGATTGATTTTCTTAGGGTCTTTGAAGCTAAATCAATTTTAGAACTTTAGTTAACATAAAAATGCAAAACTTCAATATTTTAATGATCTATAAATTGATTTTTATAGCCCTTAAAATCAATATCAGGAGACGCAAGAGCAAGATAAACTTAATAAGTTTATCAAGATTTTAATCTAGGTTAAGTAGAACAATTTTAATGCACCTAATTAACAATTAATCATGATTAAAATAAAGTAATAATATGTTGGACCAGATTTGAAAAATCAAAGAAAACAATTTTTGAAAATTCTTTCAAGAAAACTGAAAAGACTAAATCGATACACAAAACAACCATTGTTCATCACTAAGAATTAGCATGCATAAATCGCATGTAACCAAGAAACTTACGATTTGATAACATTAAAGGAATCATGTATTTCCACATCTGACCTTATGCTCAACAAAAGGATGACAAATAAAATAAAGATTACAAGATTATGAGAATAACAGAAAATAAAAACAAAAAAACAGTTGTATCTCATTGTGATCATTAGTTCATGATATACAACTTATTACAAAATCTTTTATATAATACTCTTCAAGATTGGAGATCGTAGCTTCAAAAAAGCTTATAGCTTTGAGGATGAGAATTCTGCTGCAAAAAGATATCCAAGAAAGATCAGGTCAAACTTCTTCAAGGTCACAAATGATTTAAATGTATTACCTCCAACGGTAATCCACATGAATGGCATTTGGAATCTTCTTAAGATTTGGTGTTTTTCGAGTGCTAGCTAGAAAATCTTGTTCTTAAACAAAAATTTGCTGGGCTTTCATTCTCAAGGAAATCGAGAACATTTCTCAATCATAGTAAAAAAAGAGAGCAATAGATGAGGTATAAGCAAGAAATTGGGTGCAACAAATTGCTTTTTTTTTGTTCTTGATCTAGTTGATTTAGGGTTTTTATTTGTCTCTTTTTAAAAATATTTTTGGCAATAAGAAAACAGTTCTCATCAACCTTAATACCTATGACTGACACACTTACTGTTTAATAAAAGATAGTTTGATTAAAATTAAACTCTTTAGCGAAAAAGAAACTTTTATCTAATCCAACTAAGATTCGGTAGAGGCATTACCTAATAATGTATTTAGTCAAATTTATCACTAAATGGACCAAAGCTTAAGATTAGCTGTTGTGTGTGACTCAATAGGTTACCAATATATTGGCAATAAGCGTAAATCATAGTCTAACTTATTTAGTAAAATGGTAAGATATATGCATATAGATCAAGAGCATAATTTTGTAACCCAACGTGACCACCCTAATGTTGATGAGTCAATGTGACCTTTTTAAACCTTTAATTACCAACTTATCAGTGTAGTTCGATCATTTCATCAAATATCTCAAAATAAACATAAGGCTGGTACAATGTCTATTCATGCTTTAATTCATGTTAGTTCTTATAGCCTATGGTTAATGATAGAATTTAGAGAAACAATTTCCCTTAAATTCCTCATGCTTTAGCCAAAAACTGTAATCAAATTAACCATAGCCAAGAACAAATAAGATACATATCCAAAGTCACTAGGAGTGGTGAATCCTCTTTAGATCATTTATCTATTTTTATAGGTTTCATGCTATACCTAAAATCACCCTACAACATCCTTTATGGACCCATTCAAATGAAATCTAAGTAGACACTCCCCATACAAAATGACCTAGTTTTGAGGACTAGTTCCATGACTAGTAGATGAAAACATATCCATGGACACTTGATTGGCTAAAACCAAATTGAGTTCTCACACGGGCCATGTTCAGTGAACTTGTTTCCATAAAACTATCATCCATATGCCATCCCAAGTATCCATTATGCTTCAATTTATGAGATTAATTGCTTACTTCATAAAGCATAACATGTGCTAGTCTTTAAGCATTGCCAATGCACATCTTGGTAGTGTAATGATTAGGAATAGTTTTAGGAACATGGCTTTGATGCATAAGGATCCCTTGATTATAACTCTTTATAATTCCTTTACAAATCCTTATATATATATATATATATTTCATAAGCTTTATTTAGTTAGGGGTTTTGTTAAGTCAAATCTGATTAGCTTTAAAGCATATTTACTGACTCTTTAACCAAAAGAAAGAAGAGGTAAGTATTTGGAAAAAAAAAAACAATTTTTGGGGGATTTTTGGATTCACCAACCATAATGATTATCGAAGGTGATGGTGATAATAATGGTGAAGCTACTGATTTTTGACAATTTCAAGAACAACCTTGTTATTGGGAGAAAGATTTCAAAGGTAAGAATTTTTTTTGAAAAGGTATCCAAATAACCCTAAAAAAAACTTTATATCTTATAGCCTACATCCAAGTCGAGTCATAAGACCTGTTCGTGGGCTTGCTTTAAGAGCCAACCTAGATAGAGTGAATTCTCATTTTCATTTTTCCAAACCCAACCTAAAGGTTTGGTTTTAAGGGCTACTCTTGTAAACTAAAGAAAAAGCTAGGTTTAAGAGTTGATTCATCATGGAGGGATTAGTAATCCATGACATCGTAAGATTGGTTATTCCTAGCCATATACTATCTTAATTCTATATTTAATGGTTTTAATTTTAATATTTATTTATAATACCCTGAAATGATGTTAATGATTTTAAATGAACAATATAGGATTTTATGGAGCCAAAATTTTTTGCTCATTGGTGTTCGAAAGAACTTAAAATTTTTATTTTTTTTATTAAAGCTATTTTTAGGATTTGTTACTTAAGAAGGGCATTATCGAATTAAAAACAAATCCCAACATCTTTTCCAATAGAATGGCAAAAAACTCAAAAAATGATCCTAAACCTATAATATTGCTTTAATTTTAAAATTGATAATCAAAATTTCATGAATGCATTTATAACAATTTTGGATATAGATATAAATAAGAAAGATTAATCGTAGCATATAATTCGCATGACAATATGTCACAACATAAGCAAGAATAATAAAAGGGGGTTGATTTGGAATGTATCTCAAAAAAACCTTAGATACTTAAAGGAGTTACCGAACAATTACTAGAGATAAGCTTAGATTCAAGTTGTAGGTAAGGCATAAGAGTTTCAAAGAAAATCGATAAAATATTTAAAAAATGTAAAAAAATTTATTTTTGAAGGAATTTTTTTGGTTCGAAAATAAAAAAATGAAAAATTATTGCAAACCCATTGACTTTTGAAAAAAAAATCATTTTAAGAAAATTTTTGAGAAGGGTGAAAAGTGTAATTGAAAATCAAGAAGAATATTTAAAAAAAAAGAGCTTGAACCAATTTTTTAGAAGATATGGCCTTAAGAAAAACCTTTGGTGACAAAGAATAAGCATTTGAATGCCTTTTAACCTTCTTAAAATGATGCACATGGCTCCTATTCCAAGATATTCGAATTGCTCAAAAAAGTGTGGCAAAATACTTATGAAATAGTAGCCATAATCGAAAAAGGGATAACTTGCATGTAAAACACATTCCTAATCAATTTCCCACTAAAATGGACTCTGAAAGATGCAAATGATACATCATTAGACAGCTAACTTATAAGGCTTAACCTAAAAATCATTTAAAGTGCCTAGAACATTAGAAGGCATGATAATACTGATGTAGCCAAACCTAGTCATAGGATGTAAGAACTCATGCAACAAATGAAACATTAATTTATTACGTATCTAAACAGACATGAAAAATGAGGTATTATACATCGTTGAAAAGTTAACTTGATACAGTATAATATAAAAATTTTGTAAATTGCCCAAAAAAATTCATTTGAGGGGCAAAAATACAAAAACAACCTATTTTGGTCCCTGGGTGTAGGGAGACCCATACAACAAATGGAAACTAATTCGTTACCTTTCCAAAGAAACTTGGAAAATACATTGTTGGAAAGATAACTTGATAAAGTTTAACTTAATCTATCACTTATTTGATACCTTAGGATGAAAAAGTGGAGTTTTTACTAAAACTAAACTCTTTCATAATTAGTTACCAATATGGATAGAGTTTAAATAGATTTAAAGCTCTTATTAGGATTGAAACACTTCCTATTTCAAAAGTCTAATTCTTAGCCAATTTCCAATTCTTTGAAGCTTGACTAAACATTCTCATTATAAATGTAAACACCTAATTTTGTCCTAGCCTCCACACAACATCTCAAAGCATTAACAAACCTAAATGGGCAAGTACAGATCCATTTTTCATCATTCCCATCCAACGTAAGGTGTTTGAGGAGCCAAAGGTAACTAAAATCCACCTTTTTGTTGAATGTATCAATACCCAACCTTTGTGTATTGATAGAATGGCTAACACATCACCAAATGAGAAAACCATGAGTTGTATCGATATCAAGAGGGTATGTATCAATCATTTATGTCGCAACGTACCCTGAGGTGGATCCTCGTGGATCTGTGGGTGTATACGACTTATAATATTTTTCTGACCAGGAAATGTCTTCTTGACCAAGACTTTTCCTTAGCAACGTGATAGAAATGAGAAAGTATGAATTCTCAATTCGTGATACAATAAAAGGGCCCATAAGATGAATCACTTATCTTATTGGTCTTGGATGACCATCACAAAGTGGCCAACGCTTGGAGTCGTCACCGATCATTTTGGGTTAGGCATAATCGGATGCCTATTGAAACCAATGTCTTGAGTTACGAAACTTAAAACATCAATCCCATGGTCTACGTGGTACAAAGATTCATCATTTGAGTTTGAGAGTTGGTTGCACACGATGAGGCATGAACTTCTTCGTGACGCTCGAAATCGGTATCTTACTAGTTATGTCTTATCTCAATTTTAATTCTTTTGATCTTAACTTGTCACTATTTTGATATAACCTTCTTTTAATGCATGAATTTTATCGAAATGCAAATCCAAGTTTTGAAGAAAAGATTTAATCTCATATTTGCCCCGGATAGATGAGGAATATAGAAATTTTTAATAAAAATGACCTCTAGATTTTACTTTGAAAATGGAATATTCCATTTTGGGCACTAGAGAGATACCCATGCGGAACATCATCTTTAATTTTACTTGAAATGATTTGAAAATATGAATGCGAATAATCATCATAAAGAAATCACATTAGTAAGGCAACGAATGAAGTAACATAACATGAACCATTTAATGTAATGATAAAAAGAAGGGATGGACTATTAGAATTTATCTCGCAATTGGCATCGATTATCTGGGAATAACTGAATCGATAATTTTTTTGACGAATCTGGGTTCCTTGACTGAATGAGGTTTTTTAAAATAAAAAAGGGCTTTGACTCTTAACACGTTCATGGAAATCTTGGAAGAAGAAAATTTTAATTGTAGTTGAAAGGCAGGGTTAGAGTATCCCCCCGGAGGGGTTGGAGTATCCCCAAAGATGACGAATAATTTTGACAAAGGAAAATTTTTAAATCTTAACAATTTTGAAAAAATGGGATTGGAGTATCTTCTCAGAAGGTCGAGGTTAGAGTATCCCTAAAAGCGACATGTCTGACACTCTTTAAAGAAGTCGAGTTGGAAAACTTAAGTTGACAAAAATTTTTGATTTAGAAAATGAGTAAGCATTTTGATGCTTTTTGATAAAAAAAATTGTTGTGAATGGAGATGGCAAAGATGTAAAATAATTTATGCCTTAATGCGAGCCTATGTGAGGTGAAAACATGTTCTCGAGGTTGATCAAGGTGATATGGTGACATTCGAATATCTCAAGATGAAGCCCAGGAAAACAACTCAATTTTGACCATAACCAAAAATGAGGGGACAACATCGTGCTATCCCACTTTTTGAATTTATTCTAAATCGATTTGAAGGTTTTAGAGTGTGAACAAGGTACTGTTAGAAAGGTAACTCAACAAAAGTCAATCTAAAAATATTTCCAATATCCTAAAAAATCACTTTCTAGAGGAATAAATTTTGAAGTTTGGATTAATTACGCTGCTAGCAGAGCATACGAGGGATAAGATGTGTCAAAATTTGAAAAATCACCTTGGACTCATTTGGTATAGAAAAATTGCAAATGATACCTTTCTAAAAAGTGAATTTCATGAATATTTTAGGAAAAAAGTTTGAAAGATTTGGAAAAATAATTTAGTGGGTCTGAACGGCCCGATCAGAATACATGTTGCTAATTCTAAGGGTTCTAGATAGTTTAGATTTAAAAAATCATAACTCTCTCATCTGGAATGATCAAGGGGTGAATAAGAAATTGTTTTAAAGAAAATTTGACACACTTTGAGAGAAAAATATCAAAAAATTCATAAAAAATCATTTTGGATTTTAAACAGATTTTTCAATTCACAATAGTTATGCTGCGAGTAGGGGACAAAGCAAAGCAGGGGATATTTTTTATTTTTCTTTGTGTTTTCGGGTCCAAACTTTGGTCATTGACATTTGAACATCCATGACTAAAGGGAAAGAGAGGCATAAGTGTCATGAACTCATTTTCATAGCCCCAAAGTAGTTTGGGGTAATGAAACAACCCGTTGATCATACCACTCAAGGTTTCGACTCAAAAACAAGGTAAAAACATTTTGGGAACAAGTGCAGGGCCATTTTCATCGAAAATCAAAAGTTTTGAGCTTGTTTAATTAGGATTCCAGATTTCAAAAACTTAATTTTCCCCAAGATTTTTTTGCTAACTTTAAGGAAAATACTAAGTTCATGTTAATCCTCATTGGCTAAGATTAACATGCTTGGCTTAGGGAGGTTTTGAAAATCAATTTTTAGTAGCCATTAAACATGCATTTAGATAAGGAGAAGACAATGAACATCCAGGGGGATGGCACATAACACAAATAACGATGCTAACTTTAGCAATGGTCTTGACAAAGAAAATATTATGCACAAATCCCATGAAGTGAAGCATGCCGAAAATGACAATGATTCATGACAAAATGCAAGTTAACGTATAAACATGCTTGAAACAAGCTAGGCTAAGGATATGTGCATGGATTGAACATAACATGATGCATGGATATGGCATAAAATGTATGAACAAGAGCTGTTAAAATAATGAGGATGAAATAAGACACTTTGCACATCAAAAGAGGCATCAAGACATCCAAATCCTTAGCTACCACAACCAAAAGCCACAATAACACGTAGGAATCGTAAAAGGGTAATGGAAGCATGAAAGCTCACTAAATGATAAAGATGCTAAAAAAAAGAAAATGAAAGTGATTAAGTAGAAAGATATACCAATAAAGCCTCAATTTTTAGTCAAGTGGTTGGAGCAGCAAAGATGGCCTAAATTCCCCTCTTTTTCTTCTTGTTAATAAGCAAGAAATGATAGAAAAAGAAAGGTTTCAGTTCTGGTATGGGTGAAGATGATTTTTTAGAGTGTATAGCGGCTAAAAGTGAGTGTTTAGGGCTGTTTTTGGATGTTGAGTGAAGGGCAAGGGATTCTTTTTTTTTTATGTGTGAATGAGTTGGGAGAGCTGAAACAAGCTAGAAAAAACCTTTTTTTTTTGCTAAGATATTAAAGGCCTATTTGTACTAGCACTTTAGACCTAAATTGAAGGTGTTTTTGGTCATTTCTCAGGGGGCCAAAGTTGTGACAGCTGATGGCTATAGGGTGGTTGTAGGAAGCAATTTGCTGCCAATGTGATGGACATAGGGTGGCTAGTTTGATTGCTGAAATCAGATACCAGCAAGTAGGGTGGTTGATGGTGATCTTTGTCAACAAACAAGGAAGGAGTAGGGTGATCATATGACATTAACCCTTTATGATCTAATTTAGACTTTAAAAAATGTTTTGATTAATTTACAAGTCCAAATTCATAATCTGATATGGGTTTTGATCTTTTATGATGCAAAAACGAGTTAAAATTAAGCTCTAGATCAATGGTGGACAAATTAAAAATGCCTCGATCATGGAAGATAGCTTGCATGTATTGATACATTGAAGAATGTATCGATACAATTGGTCCGAAAAAAAACCCAAAATGTATCAATACAATGAACATTGTATCAATATAATGAAACATTGTATCGATACATCTACTTTATAGAATGTAAGTTTTGGTTCTAGCATGGCCTAATATCGATACACGAGTTCATGTATCAATACACAAACTCATGTATCAATATATTTACACATTGTATCGATGGCAATGGGAACATTTTGAATTTTTGGGTCGTTGGAGCATTGTATTGATACATGAGAACCATGTATCGATACATTTAGGCAAAATTATAAATTTTCCCTTTTTTTATCCTCGAACACTTGGAACTACGTCTTTTGATGCCATATCCTTGCATTTCTTTAATATGATCCATAGGTATTCTTTATCTCCTCCAAAATACTTTTTCGGTGGACGATGATCGTCCCCTAGCTTGTAAAAAATTAGCCCGGATAAAATAAGACATCTACAGCTACCCCTCTTTGACCGTTGCTAAGAATCAGGAATAGGGCAATGACAAATAGACACTATTTTGTCTGAGGTGCAATGATATTTACTAGAACACCTGCAAAGAAATAAATTTTAATTAGTACTTTGCTATGATAAGTGTAGTGTATTCGTAATGACCCTGATGGAGGTTTAAGTGAATTTGATAGGGTTTGCCCTCCCTACTAGGGTGTTAGGTTTTCTAAGGCTTAGCCCCCTTAGATAGGTATGGAGTAATGTGGACTTTGATGTGGGTGTTGCCAACTTGTGCAAGTTTTGACATAGACTTGGGTGCCACCAGTTTATGGCGGTCTTGACTTGGGTGCTGCCAACTTATGTGGGCTTTGACTTAGACTAAGTGCCATCAACTTGTGTGAGCTTTAGAAAGGTAACACTAACTTGTGGCATTGAAGAGGGTGCGACTGACTTGTGGACTTAAAAAATATGCCACTGACTTGTGGGCTTTGAAAAGGTTACCCCCAGCCACTGACTTATGGGCTTTGAAAAGGGTGCCACTGACTTGTGGACTTTGAAAATGTGCCACTAACTTGTAGGCTTTGAAAAGGTGCCACTGACTTATGGGCTTTGAAAAAGGTGCCACTGGTTTTTGGGCTTCAAAAAGGTGCCACTGACTTATGGGCTTAGAAAAGGGTGCCACTGACTTATGGGCTTTAAGAAGAGTGCCACTGAGTTGTGGGCTTCAAAAAGGTGCCACTGAGTTGTGGGCTTTGAACAAGGTGCCATTGATTTATGGGCTTTGAAAAAATGCCACTGACTTGTGGGCTTTGAAGAAGGTGCCACTGAATTATGGGCTTTGAAAAGGGTGTTGACAAAGTTTTTGATAAAACTTCTAATACAACTTTTTCTTAACAAAAGTTTCTGACAAAATTTTTCGATGAAAGGGTTTTGACACTAGTTCTTGATAAAGCTTCTGATGAATGTTCTCGACAAAAGTTTTTTACCATCATTTCTGGACAATAATTTCTTGACACTACACTTTAACAATAGTTTTTTTATAAAAAAAGGTTTTAAAATGAGGTGATGAGAAGAAAAGAACCTTACCTGAATGACACTTGGTTTGCGAAGCTTAAAGTTCTTACCATGAATTCCTTAGAGGTTCAGTAAACCTAGCTTGAAGTGATATTATAAAAATGATGATGTATGATGGTAATGTGAGTGCATGATATGAAATGCTATCATGGTTGCATGATGTGAAGTCTAATACAGGAGATAGCCGTAGTTTCTGACAAGTCATCCAGACTTTATTAGGGATTATGATCCCTCTTGGTTCAATTAGGGATTGGAATTTTCCTAATTCTACTGGGATTTTAAGTTGTCCCAGTTCCACTGGGGATACGACATAAAATCTATCACAAGAAGCAGCCATTGTGAATTATCCTGGCTCCGTTAGGGATATGATGTTTTGATAGTCAAGTTATTCATCTATTTTCAAGAATTTGGATTATGGCATTTCCTGATTCGGGAGGCTCAACCATTTTTCTGACAATTGAAAGGCATTGTCAACAATTTGGTGACTATTTGACTGACTAGATTCATGTTTCTGATTCGATAGGATTCAGATAGAATGCATAAATCAAATTTTAGTTAGCTTGAAATGATTTTTCTTGAGATATGACTTATGAAAGCAAAATTAGTTTGGTGTATGGTCATGTTGAATGGGTGTTTGGACGTGAGAAGTTCATGATCTTGACAATCAGGGAGCGAGCAAATTTCCCTATGCTTTTATTCTCTTTTCAATGTAATATCAAGATGTCTTGATACATATTTTAGTTTATTATCAAACATTATCAATTAAATGATAAGTGCAATGTGAATTGTACAGGGGTTAAAAGGAACAAGTCAATATTTATTCATGACAACAAAGAGATGTAACTTGGTATACTATTTGACAAACAAGTGATAAGGTAGCTAGAATGATGATCTTTTGGGAAATTTTAGTTAGCTTGAAATGATTTTTCTTGAGATATGACTTATGAAAGCAAAATTAGTTTGGTGTATGGTCATGTTGAATGGGTGTTTGGACGTGAGAAGTTCATGATCTTGACAATCAGGGAGAGAGCAAATTTCCTTATGCTTTTCTTCTCTTTTCAATGTAATATCAAGATGTCTTGATATATATTTTAGTTGATTATCAAACATTATCAATTAAATGATAAGTGTAATGTGAATTGTACAGGGGTTAAAAGGAACAAGTCAATATTTATTCATGACAACAAAGAGATATAACTTGGTATACTATTTGACAAACAAGTGATAAGGTAGCTAGAAGGATGATCTTTTGGGCAAAAGATGCCTCTGACAATCACGGCATGGATGTTCTTTACATGCTTTTAAGGATATTTCTCGAGCAATGAATATGACTAGCATGAGCTGACCTTCGAAAGATCCTTAAGATTGTTATGCATTATCTTCTAGTTGCTCTCGTTCCATGCCCCATCAGAATTGATCTTTTCAAGTCACCTTTGCGGTTTTTTAACTGTAGTCGGGTTGGCTACCCAAATGCCCTTTTCAGATTTTCATCTAGACCCCTTCTTTTTTTTGTTTTTTCTAAAATGCTTTTTTAGGTTTTCGCCTTCTATGTGTAATATTTCTTGATGGAATCTGAGTTGACTAGGTTGGGCAAGGCATTGCCATCCATTTCTGACTAGATTAGGGCCCCTCTAGAGAAGGCTTGCTTCATGACATATAGTCCCTCTTAATTAGGGGTCCACTTGACCAGTGCATCTTTGTGAATTGGAAGGATCTTCTTCAATACCAATTTGCCTGGGTGAAATTACTGTGGGCGCATCTTTTTGTCTTGGGCTTGGATCATGCGTCTTTGATACATTTGACCATGACAGATGGCTTTCATGCATTTTTCTTCGATGAAGTTAAGCTAGTCGTATCTGTTCTTAACCCATTCAGCCTCTTCAAGTTTGGTTTCCATTAAGACTGTGAGAGAAGGGATCTCAACTTTAATAGGCAATACAGCATCCATCGCATAGACAAGGGAGAATGGGGTAGCACACGTGAAAGTGCGAACTGAGGTCCGATAGGCATGAAGTGCAAAGAATAGCTTCTCATGCCAGTCTTTGTAAGTCTCGGCCATTTTTTCAACTAATCTTTTGATGTTTTTGTTGGCTGCCTCAACTGCTCTATTCATCTCTGGATGGTAAGGGACAAAATTAAGATGCTGGATCTTAAATTGAAAGTAGATTGTTTACATCATTTTATTATTTAAGTTACTTGCATTTTCTGTGATGATTTGGTTTGAGAGGCCATATCTACAGATGATGTCCCACTTGACAAACTTACAGATGGTCGATCTAGTGGCATTAGCATACAAAGCAACCTCCATCTATTTGGTGAAATAGTCAGTCGCTACCAAGATGAAGCGATGCCCATTAAAAGCTTTAAGGATGATTGGTCTGATCACATTCATACCTCACATGGAGAAGGGCCATGGGGCCATCATGAAGTGAAGTGGCACTAAAGGGACATTGATCTTGTCCACATAGATTTGACGCTTATGGCATTTTTGGGCATAATTGATGCAGTCTCTCTCAAGGGTCAACCAATAATGAGTTACTCTCATGATTTGCTTGGCTATCAGATGTCCATTAGCATATGTATCGTAAATGCCATCATGAACTTCTTTTAGGATCCTTTTGGCTTTAGGAGTGTCAACGCATCTGAGCAATAAATGGTCATGACTCTTCTTGTAAAAGGTTTTTTCATCGAGAACAAATCCTATAGCCAGCCTCCTGATAGTCCGTTTATTAGTCTCGATTGCATGTTCAGGATATTATTGATCCTTAATGTAATGAAAGATGTCAGAGTACCACAGTAGGCTGTTCTTCTCTTTTTTGACACTATGACAATGAACCGAAGTTGTATAGATGCTCATCTAGATGCGAGCAACACCCAATTTTTGGTTAACTTTAAACATGGATGACAAAGTAGCCAAAGCATCGGCTATTTGGTTCTCTTCTCAAGGTAAGTGTCAAAAACTGATATTATCAAATTCTTTCTTAAGTTCTACTATTAGCTTCCTATACTGCATCAACTTGGCATCGTGAGTTTGCCATTCTCTTTTTAATTGGTAGATGACTAGGGCCTAATCACCAGACACCAATAATGTCTTAACATTCCTCTTAATGGCTACTTGAAGCCCCATGACACTAACTTCATATTTTGCGATATTATTTGTGCAGTCAAAATTTAGCCTTGCTATGAACAGGTAATGACTTTTTTTGGGTGACATCAATATTGCCCCAATTCCACATCCTACAGTGTTTAATGCTTTATCAAAATATATCTTCCAAGATTGATCTTGGTTGGAGATGTTTCCATCTTAAAAAATGCATATTAGATCTTCGTCTGGGAAGTCAAAACTTAAGGGTTCATAATCATCTGCTGCTTAACTTACCAAAAAGTCAGCTATCGCATTACCCTTAATGGCCTTTTGGCTGAAATAGCTAATGTCGTATTCAAAAACTAGGATTTGCCATCTGGCTAGCCTTTCTGATAGTGTAAGGGGCTTCACATAGGTGCTTGATAAGACCAAGCCTTGCAATCAACCATGTGGTGTGATACAGCATGTACAGCCTGAGACTCTTGGCTATCCACACCAAAGCACAGCATAACTTTTCGACTGCGGAGTAGTTACACTCATATTCTGTGAACTTTTTGCTTACGTAGTAGATTGCTTGTTCCTTCTTTCCTGACTCATCATGTTGCCCTAATACACAACCCATAGATTTGTCAAAGACTGCTAAATAAATGATTAAAGGTCGACTAGGCACCGACAGTACCAACACTGGTGGGTTTGATAGGTAATGTTTAACTTTATCAAAGGCTTCTTAACATGCGTCATTCCACTCTCCTAAATTTTGTTTGCGAAGGAGTCAAAAAATAGGGTCGCATTTGTCAGTGAGCTGAGATATGAATCTCGCAATATAGTTCAGTCTCCCTAAAAGGCTTCTCATTTCCTTTTGGGTTTGAAGTGGTAGCATATCTTGAATGGTTTTGACCTTGTCTAGGTCAACTTCAATCCCTTTTTCGCTGACTATAAAGCCTAGAAGCTTACCTAAGTGACTCTAAAGGTACACTTGGTAGGATTCAATTTGAGTTGAAATTTTCATAGCTGTTCAAAAGGTTTTTGCAAGTCCGTGACATGTGCACCCTTTTTGTTGACTTGGAAATCATGTCATCCATGTAGACCTCAATTTCTTTATACATCATGTCATGAGCAGTGCCACGATGACCAATTGATATGTTGCCCCAGCATTTTTGAGTTTGAAGGGCATGACATTATAGCAAATTCCATTTTTAATATAGAAATCTAATCTCATATACGCCCCGGATAGATGGGGACTATAGAAATTTTTAATAAAAATGACCTCCTATTTTACTTTGAAAATAGAATATTCCATTTTGAGCACTAGAGAGATACCCACGTGGAACATCATCTTTAATTTTACTTGAAATGAATTGAAAATATGAATGCGAATAATCATCACAAAGAAATCACATTAGTAAGGCAATGAATGAAGTAACATAACATGAACCATTCAATGTAATGATAAAAAAAGGGATGGACTATTAGAATTTATCTTGCAATTGGCATCGATTATCTGAGAATAACTGAATCGACAATTTTCGAGACGGATCTAGTTTCCTTGATTGAATGAGGTTTTTTTTAAAATAAAAATAGGCTTCACTCTTGACACGTTCATGAAAATCTGGGAAGAAGAAAATTTTAATTGTAGTTGAAATATAAGGTTGGAGTATCCCCTCGAAGGGGTTGGAGTATCCCTGCGGATGACGAATAATTTTGACAAAGGAAGATTTTTAAATCTTAACAATTTTTAAAAAGTGGGGTTGGAGTATCCCCAAAAGTGACATGTCTGACACTCTTTAAAGAAGTTGAGTGGAAAAACTTAAGTTGACAAAACTTTGTGATTTAGAAAATAAGTAAGCATTTTGACGCTTTTTTATAAAAGAAATTATTGTGAATAAGGATGGTGAAGATGTAAAAAAAAGTTTGTGCCTTGATGCAAGCTTATGGAGGTCAAAGCATGTTCTCGAGGCTGATCAAGGTGCTATGGTGACTTTCAAATGTCTCAAGATAAAGCTCGGGAAAATAACTCGATTATGACCATAACCGAAAATAGGGGGACAGCATCGTGCTATCCCACTTTCTGAATTTATTCTAAATTGGTTTGAAGGTTTTAGAATATGAACAAGATACCATTAGAAAGTTAACTCGACGAGGGTCAATCTAAAAATATTCTCAATATCCCAAAAAATCACTTTTCAGGGGAATAAAATTTCAAGTTTGGATTAATTACGCTACTGGCAGAGCATACAAGGGATAAAATGTGTCAAAATTTGAAAAATCACCTTGGACTTGTTTGGTATCAAAAAATTGCAAATGATACCTTTCTAAAAAGGGAATTTCATGAATATTTTAGGAAAAATGTTTAAAGGATTTGGAAAAATCATTTAGTGGGTCTGAATGGCCCAAACAGAAAACATGTCACTGATTCAGGGGTTCTAAATAGTTTAGATTTGAAAAATCATAACTCTCTCATTCAAAATGATCTGGGGGTGAATAAGATATCATTTTAAAGATAATTACACAAACTTTGAGAGAAAAATATCAAAAAATTCATGAAAAATCGTTTTGGATTTTAAACAGATTTTTCAATTTGCAATAGTTGCGCTGCCAATAGGGGCCAAAGCAAAGCATGGGATATTTTTTATTTTTCTTTGTGTTTTCGGGTCCAAACTCGGGTTATTGACATTCGAACATCCATGACTGAAGGGAAAGAGTGGCATGAGTGTCACAAACTCATTTGCATAGCCCCGGAGTAGTTTGGGATGATGAAACAACCCGTTGATCATACCACCTAAGGTTTCGACTCAAAAACAAGGCACAAACATTTCTGGAACAAGTGCAGGGCCATTTTCGTTGAAAAATCAAAAGCTTTGAGCTCGTTTAATTAGGATTCTAGATTTGGAAAACTTAATTTCCCCTAAGATTTTTGTGGTAACTTTAAGAAAAATACTAAGTTCATGTTAATCCTCATTGGTTGAGGTTAACATGCTTAGCTTAGGAGGTTTTGAAAATCAGTTTTTTACAGCCATCAAACATGCACTTAGATAAGGAGAAGACAATGAACATACAATAGGGATGACACATAATATGAATAGAGATGCTAACTTTACTAATGGTCTTGACAAAGAAAGTGTTATGCACACATCTCATGAAGTAAAGCATGCCAAAAATGATAATGACTCATGACAAAATGTAAGTTAATGTATAAACATGCTTGAAACATGCTAGGGTAAGGATTTGTGCATGGATTGAACATAACATGATGCATGGATATGGCATAAAATGGATGAACAAGAGCTGTAAAAACTAATGAGGATGAAATAAGATACTAAGCACATCAAAAGAGGCACCAAGATGTCCAAATCCTAAACTACCACAACCAAAAGCCACAATAACACATGAGAATCCTAACAGGGTGATGGAAGCATGAAAGGGTCACTAAATGATAAAGATGCTGAAAAACAGAAAATAAAAGTGATTAAGTTGGAAGTTATACCAACAAAGCTTTAATTTTTGGTCAAGCGGTTGGAGCAGCAGAGATGGCCTGAATTACCCTCTTTTTCTTGTTTTTAATTAGCGAGAAACAAGAAAAAAAGAAAGGTTTCCATTCTGGTATGGGTGAGGATGATTTTTCAGAGTGTATAGTGGCTGAAAGTGAGTGTTAGGGGCTATTTTTGGATGCTGAGTGAAGGGCTACAGGATTTTATTTTTTTGATGTGTGAATGAGTTGGGAGAGCTGGAACAAGCTTTTTTTTTTTTTGCTAGATATTAATGGCCTATTTATACCAACACTTTGAAGCTAAATTGGATGTGTTTTTGGTTATTTCTCAAGGGGATAAAGTTGTGACAGCTGATAGCTATAGGGTGACTGTAAGAAGCAATTTGATGCCAATGTGATAGACATAGGGTGGCTGGTTTGATTGCTGAAATTAGATACCTGTAAGTAAGGTGACTGATGGTGATATTTGCCAACAAACAAGGGAGTAGTAGGGTGATCATATGACATTGACCCTTTATGATCTAATTTAGACTTCAAAAAAATGTTTTGATTAATTCATAAGTCCACATTCATAATCTGATATGGGTTGTGATCTTTTCTAATGCAAAAATGAGTTAAAATCGAGCTTTGGATCAATGGGGGACAAGTTAAAAATGCCTCGAACATGGAAAAGGGCCTGCATGTATCGATACATTAAAGAAAGTATCGATACATTTGGTCCCAAAAAACCCAAAATATATCGATACAATGATCATTGTATAGTTAAAATGAAACATTGTATCGACACATGTTGATGTGTATCGATACATCTACGTTACAGAATGGAAGTTTTGGTTCTGGCATGGCCTAGTATCGATACATAAGTTCATGTATCGATACACAAACTCATGTATCGATACACAAACTCATGTATCGATACACAAACTCATGTATCGATACATTTACACATTGTATCGATACCAATGGGAACATTTCGAATTTTTAGGTTGTTGGAGCATTACATTGATACATGAGAACCATGTATTGATACATTTAGGCAAAATTATAAATTTTCCCCTATATTTTATCCCCGAACACCTAGAACTACGTCTTTTGATGCCATATCCTTGTATTTCTTTAATATGATCCATAGGTATTCTTGACCTCCTCAAAAAATACTTTTTCTGCAGGCGACATATTGCCCGATGATCATCTTTCAGCTTGGTAAAAATTAGCTCGGACAAAATAAGGTGTCTACAATTTACTTCACGCATTAGTACATGGAGTACTTATAATAATACGATGCTTGTTAGTAATGAAAATCGTAATTTTTGACCAAAAATCGATACATAAATGAATGTATTGATACATAAGTAAATATATCAATGCAAGAGTGTATGCATCAATACATTCCCTTATGTATCGAGACATTCACAAAAAATGGCCAATGTATTGATACATGAATGAATGTATCAATGCAGAAGTGTATGTATCAATGCATTCCCTTATGTATCAAGACATTCACTAAAAATGGCCAATGTGTCAATATAATACTGGATTGTATCAATACATTTAGGCCATTTTACTTGATCCAAGCCATTTTTCCCTTATGCTATGCTGTTCAAAAACATGAATTTGGTCACGATTCTAGTTTCAAAAATCATCTAATTTCAAATAAAGCTTCATGAATAGTATCTTAGGCTTTAGGAATGGATCAATGCAATTTTTAAGGGTCCATTGAGCTAGAAAATAAGAGCATTTTATGAAAAAAAAATATGGAGTAATAAAGGGCAAGGTTGAGATCGCTCATTTGATCAACCCATGATGACTTTCTTTGGCTACAAGAATAGTACATTAGCCAAGGAAATGGTGTACACTCAACCTTTAGTACAATGACTCATAAAATTGTACAAGGAAAATGGCTAAATGCCTTTATTTTACTAGGTATTTTGTTGGCTGAAAACATTCCCTTGAGCCCCAGGAAAATTCATGCATCTCTCACATGTTTCTTCTTAGCCAAAAAACTCCATTCCCGCAGCTCCCTTTACAACCCAAGAAAAACCTTTCAAAAACCCTATTTTCACTCATTTACGCTCTCCAAAACTCCCTCCATTACTAGCACAACCTTAAGGCCCATTTTTAACACTTCCTTTTTGCTAATCTATAGTAAAAAAAGGAAAGAAAATGAGCAAAAGATCCACTAAAAGTTTGAAAGTCTTTCTTTTTAACAAAAACAAATGCAAGGTTTTGGAGCTTCTTGGCATAGTCTTATCCACTTTTCATTTGTTTCTTTTATTTTTTTTCATCATCCCATCTTATTGAGCTATATATTTATGAAACTATGACGTTAGTAGGATATTGATGTATTTTGAGGCCTCGTTTGTGGTGACATTGATGTTCTCTATGCTTTGATAGTGCCTTGATGTTGTTTGGATAATTAAAAATGACATTTTCCTTACTGACAACAAAATAGCCATTGTTTCCTTAATTTCTATACTAAGCTCCATGTTTTGTCATATATTTTGATGTTATAATTTCATCTTAAAAAGCTTTGATGACATCTATGCATTGAATGTTCTTAATCATGGTTCATTTGTTGAAATGATGAGAAATGCTGTTATTTGTGATGGGTGCTGATGTAAGATGTTTTTACCATTTTGCTAGTTCATTACATGTTTGTTTAAATGCCTCTTTAATGTTTATTGCTTGAGTGTTTATTACCTTGAGTTAAATCCCCAAGTTAAGCTAATAGTTATCCCAATAAATAGGATTAAATGTTAGTTTAATATTTCCAACATATTAACTCATTAATCTTTGAAAAAAAATTAAGCTTACATGTTTGGATTCATTGCCTAACTAGGCAAAATGAACTCTATTTTTCTAGCTTGTTTTATAACCAAAAAAGATTTTATCTTAAAGTGTTTGTTGAAAGATCTTGTTGTGAGCCTTGATGCTTTAACTAAATGGCATGGATAACATATCATTCACTGGCCTCAATCTCTAGGATTTCAAATGAATTTGTAGCTCACCAAAATGATCGACATTTGCACGTCTAAGTCCTCAATATGTGACTAGGATAACCAAATCTTAAAAATCCCCCTATTTTAGCATTGGTTACACTGTGACTCCAACTTAAAAAATTATTTTTGAACCCTAAATGATCTTTATAAAATTTTTTGGTAATTTCCCTTAAAAGGTATTAAATCACCTTTTCGATAATACCTTCTTTGCCCCTGGATGTGCTATGGTGAGGGAGTTATGATTTTTCAAATTTTACCTTGAAGGGTATCAAATCAACATTCTGTTTGGGCCATTTTAGCCGAGCATAAGATTCTTCTAGAATTTTTAAATATTTTTCCTAAAACTCTACAAAATTTTCTTTTTCAAAAAGTATCATTTGTGATATAAAGATTCCAAACAAGCTCGAGATGATTTTTCAAAGTTTGTTACACTTTCTCTGCTACACATATTGTCAATGCTGAATCGAGTTTGATTTCAAAAATTATTTCCTTCTAGAAAGTGATTTCTTGGGATTTTTTGAATATTTTTTATACTAATCCTTGTCAAGTTAACTTCCTAACAGTATCTCATTTTCCACCTGAATCCTTGAAATGAGTTTGAAATAAATTTGAAAAGGTGAACAGTGCAATGCTACCCTTATTTTTAGCATTAATTAAAATTAATTAATTTACCTGAATTCCCTTTTAGAGGCATTTAGATGCCTCAAAATGAGTACGACCAATTCCTTAATGAATTTTTAAATCACTTACAGGCCCTATTAGGCTTGAATAAAGACCCAAGCATTCTAAAAAAATTAATTTAGTTCTTTCATTCTAATTATCAGTTTTAATTTAAAATCTACATTTTTATCAAAAAATACCCAAAAATATCCAATTTCCAAAAATTGTCAAATTTCCCCTATAAGGACATTCCAACCTCCTTTTTCATAATTTCACTTAAAAATCCATTTTTTCTTTCTTTGATCACTCAAGATTTTTTCTATTAAAACCTTAGTTTCCATGCCTTGAGCAACCAACGAATTCAAAAGCATCTTAAAATTGTTAATTTGGTTATTTATGTATAACCGTTGATAATTACGAGATACATTCCAATCGTCCCTCCTTTCTTTATTTTTGGTATTCTTTATTTTTATGCAATTTTTATTTATCTCTTACTAACATGCTTCTTTTATCAATGTTAATTTTGCATTCATGTTTTAAAAATTGTATTTCCTAAAAATTTGAGGTGATGTTCTATGTTGATATCCCTCCAATGCTTGGCATAAAATATCCTTTTCAAATTAAAAATTCAAAAATTATTTTCTTAAAACCTCTATGTTTCTCTATCTTCTCGGGTTACATAGAGAGGTTCAAAATTATTATGAAAAAACCAAATTGTTTATTTTAAAAAATGCATCATTAAGGGGATTATACATGAATAATGACTATTTAAAATTGGGAAAAATGATACCGAGGTAACTTATGGCTAGATGGTATCGATTAGGGGCATCGTAGGGGCATTAATCCTTCCCTACATATAATCAACTCCCATACCCTCCTAACAAACTCTAGAACACATAGATTGTAAAATTAAATCTTTTTGTTTCATAACTCAGGATGTCGATTTTAATAGGTGTTCGGTCATGCCTAGCCTAAATGATCAGTGGCAACTCTAATTTTCAACCACTTTCAGGCGACGTTCAAAGATTAGTCAGATGAGCGATTTGTTCGATGACTTTCCTCCAATCAAATATGAGGAACATTTTCTTTTTCACCTATTTCATGCCAAAGTCCAAATCGAGGATATATTTTAAGTTGGGTGCATCCACCCATTGTCAGGAAAGGCACATGGCGACAATAATATTTAGGTTCAGCTAATAAGTGATCAATTTTTGTGAATCGGTACCTTGCCCGAACCTTCTACTATTAGATAGATGGAGTTTAATCATATATTAAACTCTATCATGATTGGCTAACTTAGGTGGGTAGGTTATAGTAATTTTAATCATATTAAAATTACTTAATTAGATAAGAATAGGTAGTTTTATTCTTATTAAAATAACTAATAAGAAACCTTTTCTATCTTAAACTTTCTCTCTTAACCATTACTCTATCTCATAGTATCATAGTTGAACCTTTTTAAGTGTCACGTCTAGGTAAGTTGTTGGTTTAAAGAGTTTGATATGTAATCAACTTCTTAAAATCTTATTGGATCCATCAAACTCGGGTTAACAGAGTTTGATTTATAATAAAACTCTTACTTAAGTAGAACTCTTTCACTTAGTAAGTGTTAAAGTCCTATTCAAACACTAACACTTATTGTTTAGCTCAGACTAGACATAATCAAAGTAATGCTTTATTTAGTGAAATTCAAGAAGATGATATTTGATTTGTAATCGAATTTCTTATAGTGAGAAAATTTTTATTGTTTTAGATAAATTCAAATTCAACTAGGACAACTTATCTTAAGGCATGTCTACTTTAGATATTATCTTGTTAAGACATGCTTATCCACATTGTCTTATTAAGACATCATGATAACTTATCTTAGGACATATTTGATTTAAACATTGTCTTAATAAGACAAACTTATCCATATTATTTTAATACATATCTACTTTAGACATTACCTTGTTAAGAGAACATTATCCATACTGTCTTGATAAGACATGCTTATCCATATTAAGACATGATTAAGACAATCTTATCTATTTTGTCCTATTAAGACGTCTTTATTTGGATTTTTCAAATCCAACTAGCCTTAAACTTTTCTTAATTGAACTTTTCAATTAGGTACTCTAAATTTAACCTTTTATTCAATTAAATTATATAACTTACATCATATAACCAAGTAAATACATATAATATCAAAACGTAAACATTAAAAGAATTTATTAAATTATCCATATTTTAAGACAAAAAATTAAATTATTAAAGATAAAAAAACATATTTTTTAAAAAAATAATTTCAGTAGGCTTTAATGCTATCTGTTTTTAAATATAAATAGACCTAAATAAAATTTGATGTTCACATTTTGAATTAAACCAAATTTAAACAATTATGTATACTATTAATGAGTTCGATTCAGACCAAATTTGATTAAATCCATAAACATTTTTAATTTTGAATATGATCATATAGATAAAAGAATCTAGTGAAAAAAATAAAAAAAATTCATGTCATAAATAAAGTAAGGTGAACATCTCCTGTTAAGTCACTATCAACATCAATTCCAACCAAAAAAAACAAAAAGAAAATAAAAAAGGAAGACTAGTTGTTTTCGGTAAAGGGTGCCTAAGGTAACATCCTATTGATAAGTGATGACTCTTGTTATGTGTTAGGGTCCGTTTGGATGGGTGATGAAATTAGTTCTGGTGAGATTAAAAATAGCGATGACGATAAGATTAGTTACAGCAACAGTGAGATTAGATACTGTAGTGATAAGATTAAAATTAATGTGAGATACATGCTTGGATTCAAATTATATTTAAATAATAATTAAAGACTATTAAAATTATATTCATATTTAATAATAAACTAATAAATATAAAAGAATTTAAAAATTAGAAAAGGGAAAAAAACTATGGAGGGAGAAAAAGAGAATATTACACCTTCCACCGGTGCAATGAGCACCCTTACTAGGGGGAATTCCCCTCCTCGCACTTTTCCTTTGGAAAGTCATCGTACTAGAGGCTCAGCGACTTCCAAAGAGAGCCTTACTTGTTCGGTATAGATAAACTTGATAGTTTATATATTCGTATTATTTTTTATATTTTATTTTATAGTAATTATGTTTAAAGTTTTTATATTTATATTAATTTTGATATATTAATAATTTGTGTTATAAGATTTTGAGATGTTCATATCGTGTCTATCATGTCCTAATTATTTTTTATATATTATATTCGTATAATCATATTTAAAATTATAATGTTTAGGTAGAGGTGAGACGAAGAAACAATTTTTTTTTAATTTACTTGGAAGAAAGAAGAAAAAAAACAAACAAATGGTGGTGTTTCCAAGCAGCATTGGTGGCTCTCTAGAATTAGAAATGGCTTGCAACATTCTGAAAGGCAATTTTCTTTGTCTTTGGCTCCCCCAATGGGGTCCATTTAGATGATACCTTTTTCCTTCGCTCGTAAGCTTCCATATGGGTAAAAGTTTGTCTATAGTTTCAATACTGCAGTTAGAAATATATTTTAGTTTTTTTATTATTAAATTGGATATTTTTATTTTTGCATATTTGAAATTAAAAAATAAAAGAATTGTTAAAAGTGTTAAACAAAACCCATTTAAATAATGACGTAGCTTAATAAAATTTAACGTGTAAAATGCTAAATGTAATTTAAAACTATGTGAACTCCATTTCACCCAAAACCCGAAAACTCACCGAAAAAACCCAAATTTACACATCAAATTTTGTAAAACCAAGTCATCATTTAAACTTTCATTTAGCATCGTTAATAATCTTTCTTATTTGCTCTAATTTTAACTATGTAATGATGAAATGCTTAGCTTAATATCAAAAAGACTAAAATACACTTCTGACTCTAATATAAGTAGAGCTAGCAAATGGACAGGTTTAGGTGGGTTTAGATCAGGCTATCTTCTGATTCGGGTTATTTTGGGTTCGAGTTTATTTCAGGCTTTGATCATCTCGGGCTTGGATATTTTTAAGTTTGGATTTTTTTAGCTCAGATTTTTTGAGCTCAAATAATTTTGAGCTTGGGCTATCTCGAGTTTGGGCTATTTCAGATACAAGCTTTTTTAGGTTTGAATTATTTTAAGTTCAAATCGGTTTCAGTTGGAGTAGAATTAGACGAATTCGAATCATTTTTTAATTTTATAAGCTATAAATAGTTTTTTAATTTTAATTTTAATAATTAATTTTGCTTTTACGTAGTGACAACAATACTAAAATTAAAATTTGAAAAAAGAATAAATATTTTATTATTTAGAAATATTATACCATAGAGATTTGAATCTTAAAAATACTATATAATATATACATTATAACTATTTCTAAATATTTGTAAAATGTTGAAATTTATACAATGGAGATTTAAACCTTGGCTTAAAATGAGAAAAATAAAAAACTTTACTCAGTGAGCTAATCTTTAATTTTAAAATAATATGCTACTAAAATTAAATTATTTTAACAATAATGAAATATGATATTAATTTAAAAATATTTTTCGAAATAAAATATAATAATAACTAATTATGCTATAAACTTTTAACTTTTAAAAATACAAGTAGTTAAATCACTTTGATGAGAAGATTTATTTTTATTTTACCTTTTACAAAATTACCTCGTAATAAAGTTATTTGCTTTTGTTAATTCAAATAAATATTAAGATACAAAAAATTATTATAATATAAATATATTTATCATATAAATATGATATGATATAATTTATTGTATGTATAATATTTATAATATAATTGCAAACATATTGTACATGATATAATATATATTAATTATAATAATATAGATTATATATATCATTATTAAATGCACTTATATATTATGCTATGAAATATTATATTCAATAGTTACATAAATATATATAATTATGATAAATACCTATAAAACTATTGATATTGTATAGTGTAGTAAATATTTATAAATATCATAATGTTTATAATATAATATATCAATACGTATATATGTATAGTACGCAATAAATTTTTATACAACTATTGATATAATAATGTTTATATTAAGTAATATTTAAATTAATAGATAACGTAGGATATATGTAAGATAAAAAATGCATTTTAGCTTTCATTGGATATATAAATTTTTATATTTGTTTATTCTATTAATCATATGGATAAAATATTATTTCAAATAATAAATTTAAATATTATATAATAAAAATTTTTTAATACAATAATACAAATTTTAAATATAAATGTGTAGCCATGTAGGAAAAACAACTTTTAAAAGATTCACGCTACTTAATGTATATACAAATTAATATTTAAATATATATGTATATAAATATTAATAAATATTATTGTGACATAATATACATATGTTAATATGATTTTAGTAATTTGAAGAATATCTTTTGTTTAAATATATTTTGTTTAATTGTTGTATTTAAGTAAGTTATTTAATCATTTTTTAATTTTAAATTTTCATTTATAAGATAATGTTTTTTATTTTAAATTCTTAGCTATATTGGCTTTGGATAAATCTCGGCTTTGATATTACTAAAACTTAAGTTTAATTAGCTTGTGCTTAAATATTTTCAAGTTAGAATTTTTCCATGAAATATTTTGTAAACACTTTGGAAAATACTAAAATGTGTTTTAACTCCTTTAAGCACTAAAAAAAATTGTGTTCTTAATACATACATTTATAAAATAATATTTTTTAGATAAGTTTTACATGTTTTAAAGTCATGAAAAACATCTTAAAATTGATTTTCATATGAATGTATTGATACGCAGTATATGTATTGGTACAATGCTTGGCAATAACTTAACTTTCATGAAACCCTTGTGAGTATCAATGCAAGTGGCTATGGTATCAATACAACAAGAAACGTATCAATACAAATGTCTATTGTATTGATACAACAAGATGTATATCAATGCAACCTCTTCCTGTATCGATACATGGCTATTCAATGGTCATATTTTGTATCTTTAATTGTAGAGTATTAATACACAGGTAAATGTATCAATACAAACAAGCAAGAATGAATGGGAATCACTTAAATCAAGCACACAATGGCTATATTCCTTCACCAAACATGTCCAATAGCCATTTTCATGATCAAGGCTATAAATAAGTCTCTCCAACACTTCCAATAAGAAGGAAAAAAAAGGAATGAACTTAGAGCCAAAATTTTTATTTATTCCATCTTTTCCTAAAGTAGTTCACAATTGTATAGGATTAATTCTTCTTATCTTTGTATTCTTCATTTTATATCTTTAGATACACATTTTCCTTGAAAACACCTAGCCTTTAAAATTTTTTATTTGTTTACACAAAATCTTGCAAAATAGGGGGTTCTTATCTAGCCATTGAAAAGTAGAGAAAGGGTTATATCTTGCCACAGAAGATAGAGGATAAAGGTTGCTATCTTAGCCTTTAATATTGGTAGAATATATAGGGGAAATAGTGTAGCAGACTTTTAAAAAGCCATTCCAAGCTTGTTCAAAATCATTAAATTACAAATATACCTTTTTAAAAAGGAAATTTCATGAACTTTTTTACGAAAAACATTTAAAAAATCTATAAAAATCATCTGGTGGGCTAAAATGGCCCAAACAGAATGCCAATCACTAATTTCAGGGGTTCTAGGCAGTATTGGTTTGAAAAATCATAACTCCCTCTTCCAAATTATTCGAAGCAAATAACATACTGTTAAAAAAGTAATATGGTGTCCTTTGAAGGAAAATATCAAAAAATTTGTGAAAAATTGTTTAAAACTCAGAAATGATTTTTCAAGTCATGACTATAGTGTTACTAGCATGGAATAAAGGTATTTTTTGGTTTTTCACATTTGTTAGGACTAGAGTCGAGTTAAAGATGCTCATAACAGTAAGGGGATTAATGACAGTGGCTTCATAAGCTTAATCACACAATCTCAAAGTAGTTTGGGATGATGAAACAGCCCATTAATCATGTCAGTACTAAGTGACATTTGATACTAAGAACAAGGCACAAATAGCTAGAAAAAATAAAAAGATTTATTTTGAAAATCAGAGTATTTAGCTTCAGTTAACTTTGAATCTAGACATGAAAAGCTTAAATTTCTCTAAGATTGAAAGGCCAATAGCTAGAACATCTTAAGTCCATGTTAATCTCCTTTTATTAAAGTTAACATAGACTTAACTTAGGAGTTTTTAGGAAACAGATTTTGTCAAGCATCAAACAAGCATTTGACAAGCATGTGATGAGCTAAATATGATATTCATGAGAACAACCATAGACAGTATGTTCAAATTAGTAAAAATGACATTTAGACATGACAATGATGATAAAATGTAATAAAATCAATAAAGGGATGCATAAACAAGTTAGTTTTATGGATGACATCAAGAGTCATGGCATACAAGATGATGTAAGCATGTTTCAACTAGAAAATGGTTGCTGGAATCTTTAAGATAACATTAGAACATATTTTTTAACAAACCAAGCATATAAATATAAGAAAACATGGTAGAGGGGTCAACCAAGCATACAAAAATCCTAAGTCTACCTCAAGTAAGGCCACAAGATGCATGAAATCCTTAAGATAAGGTCATGGTCAGCATGTTAAGGTTCATGGTTGGAGGAAGTATAGGAAATATACCCTACAAGCTCGAGAACCTTGTTGAAATGTTAAGCAGAAAGTCCTTACACTTGTAGCTTACTTTCTCCCCTTTTATTGCTATGAGGTAGCAAAAAAAAAGTGGTCAAGAGTGAGCTTAAGGGTTGTAATGTCAAGGGAATAGAGGTTGAAGAAGAGAAATATGAAAATTAAAGGTTTTTAGAGGGGTTGAGAGAGAACTATGGGAATGAAAATTTTTTGCAGTGGAGGCTAATGTAAAAAATGTGTCTCTTCTTTCATTGGTGAGTAGAAAATGTATCTTACATAGGATTTAATCTTAGTCATTAAAAATTTAGCAAAGATAGGGTATTTAGGATATTTAGAGCATACAATATGGTAAGTCATTGTACCAAAGAGCAAGCTTTTAGCATTTCATTGGTTGATGTACATCCTTGGTAGCAGGAACAAACCATACATGAGCTGACGTAATAAGCAAGGTCTGGCTTGCCCTTGATTAATCCATATTTTCTCATGAAATGCCTTTGTAACAAGCTTAATAGACCATTCAAAATGTTGTGATCCAATGTTTGAAGCCCAAAAATGAAATAATGTGATTTTTAAGAAGTTATGTTTGTCATTGAATAAGTTTTGTGGCCAAAATTATGACTAAATTCATGTTCCAATGTTGTGGCACATAAGAGCGAAAGCGTCTCGAATCAAGTTTAAAACAGCCTTGAGTATCGATCCTATGCATTTTGTATCGATACTACTAGGCAAAATACACAAAATATATCGATACATTAAACATGGCATCATTCAATGTATTGATACTTGTTGGCCAAAAATCACGATTTTAGCTACGACATAACTTTGTATCAATACCATGACTATTTTATTGAGACATTGAGCAAATGTAATGATAATGACCCTTATAAATAGTGGATTTTTGGATTTTGATGATGTGGAGGCCTTGTATTGATACCTAAAGGCCATGTATCGAGACCTGCATGCAAAAATATGGATTTTTCATACCTTTAACTTGTCGAACATGTCAATTTAGCTGAAAATGATAGGGAATTGATCCATGCTTATCTGAATGGCCTCAATGATACCTTGAATAACGACCCTTGATGTTTTGGATGCAAAAATATACAATAAATAGGTAGAAACCTAATTAGTTCATAAATAACATATTCATGTACTTTCTATTCTTAGTTTTTGTTATGTTTTCTATCTTTATTTTAAGTACTTTTTTTTTCTAAATTTCATATTTATTTTGGAAAATGAAGCAAAAACATGTTAATGAGGATGTTAACAAGCTTATAATATCAGAATCATAATTATGGAAAAAGACATTAAAGTCAAAAAGATCAGATTCCATTAAAAAAAAAGCTTGATTCTTACACTCCAAGTAAAGGCAAATACTTGCTTTAAAAGCATTAGAATTAGTCAACCAAATTTGCTTTGAAAGTGATATCCAAATTTCCTACTTTAAATTCTTAACCACTATAAATAGAGATTTAACATTGGCATTCAGAGGAAAAAAATCAAAATTTAAAAGAGGCCAAGAGCATGATAAGGAAAACTACAAGAGGAGACTAAGGACAAATTAAGAGGAAGAAGAAGAGATTACAACCAGCCACCATACTTGAGTTTTTTCTCTCTCTCTTTTTCTTTTCTTTTTCATTCATTCTTGCTAGAATTTGTCACAAATCTACTGTTGAACATATTAAACATGTGTAACTAAATTCAGTAATGGTTAAGGATGATTTCAAAGCACTATACATGACTTTATAATTAATTTTTAGAATTAGTCAACCATTATCTATTAAAATTGCTTATGTTTTACCATAAAAATAGTTTATGATTCTTATCTTCATTTATTTAGGTGTGCAACTAAATAAACCTTGATAATTATCTATTATTAGATTAGTAGTAGTTTGTAATCAACGATTATGGTCAAGTTTTGTTGATTGCAATGTGGAACATAACCTAGGTTAAATAATCTGAACTTGTATTCTTATTGCTTAAATCAACCTATCTTTCTGATCCTAAAGCTTCTATTGAATAAAATTTGGAGAGCTTATTCTAGGCTTTTGATAATTAGGGATTAAATAAGGAGCTTGTTCTATTTAATGACAAATTAAGGAAAGATTGGGGCAGCAAAGCTTATTGCTATCTGCAGTTGGTGGTTTCAAGAGGCAATTAAAGATATTTCTAATTTTGATTCATATTTATGTTTAGAGGTGGCAAATGATTCCTTTACCATACTTTTCATCATTATTGTCACTTGTTATTTTATTTAAATCATAGTTTTATTTTTTAGGTTTTCTTATTCTATTTGCATTTCAATACAATGGACCCCTCAACGATAATTTAGTTTGTCCTTTTGTGAAGTCTTTTTAATTTGTTTAGTCATATATTAGATTTATAGTTTTGGATCAATAGTTTATAAATTGAGTACAATCTCTATGGATACAACCGTTGCTTACTATTATATATAGTAACAACCATAATTTAGTGCAAGGATTTAAGATATACAATATTTGGTGTATCAAAACCTATTTAGCTAGGTAAATTATGCCTTTTATGAATTTTATTCTAATAAAAATTCATATTTTAATTAAAAAATTTTAATTAATGATAATCTTGTTAATATTAATTATCTAAAAAATTAATGATAATCATATTAATATTAGTGATAATCTTATTAATATTAATAATATTAAAGATAATCTTACTATATTTTTCATAAGATTATACAAGGGATATTCAACCAACACATTATCCACCAAATATAGTCTGTCTTAATTTGGACATTATCTAGATAAGACAATCTTATCTGCCATGAATTAAGAAGAGAACCAAAAATCTAAATTTCACAAATCTAATTTTATTTCTTATATTAAATCTTAACTAAATTAGTTAATAAGTCCTCTATTTAATTATCTCTTATTTAATTAAGTTGAACTAAATTAAATCCTAAGTTTAACCCAACAATATCATCTTATTGTGTAACCCATTAGGTTCCCAACATGTTGGCAATGAACATAATTAATCTTATTAATCATGTTCATAGATCAAGAGAGGGATTTAGCAACCCATATTGACTACCCAAATGTTGAAGAGTCGATGTAAGCTCATCGAAATCTTTCAATAACCAGCCTATTAGTGTAATACGGTTCTTTCACCATATATCTCAAATTGAGCATGAGCATAGTTCACTGTGTACTCATGCTTCAATCCATGTTAGATCTCTTATCTTATGGGTAATGATCATGGATCTATGAGGATTGTTTCTTCATAATTCACTATGCTTTGGCTGGAGACCATTAACCATTGTAAAATCATTTGGGATATGTCTTCAATATCACCTGGAGTGGTGAATCCTCTCTGGATCACTCATCCATCTACCATATGCTTCATGTCATACCCAAAACCACCCTACTATAAGCATTATGGACCCATTCATGATGAAAATAAAGCATGACACTCCCTATACGAGATGATCTGATATCACAAGTTTGAGGACTTTTACATGACTACCACAAGAAAACATATTCCATAGACACTTGAGTGACAATACTAAATAGAGTTCTTATACAGACCATGTTCAGTGAACTTATTTCCATAAAATAATTGCCCATGTGCTATCACTAAGTATCTCTATATTTTAACTAATGAGATCAAGGGTTGCATGCATTAAATGCATGGAGGCTGCATATGCTAGTCTTTATGCATTGTCAATGCCCTGTTTTGATAATACAATAATGAGGAATATTTTTAGAAACATGGCTTTGATGCATAAGGAACTCATCATTATAACTTATTGCATCTTTGCAAGGCCATTGTGTTTCATGAACTTTATCCAATTAGTGCTTTCATGATAGTTAATCATGCCTCTAACATGAAGGAAAATCTTATGTTACCTTAGCTAATAACCAGCATGCATTATATCTCCCTTGTC
Organism: Adansonia grandidieri; assembly: GCA_038382065.1. Taxonomy (NCBI): domain Eukaryota; kingdom Viridiplantae; phylum Streptophyta; class Magnoliopsida; order Malvales; family Malvaceae; genus Adansonia; species Adansonia grandidieri. The sequence continues at coordinate 2,832,514 of JBBYHK010000001.1, read as the reverse complement.
CTAATCTATTTGGTTCAAGGGCATACACCAATAATATGCTATGGAATATTTTAATTAATCTTGTAAATGCTAGATTATAATACATTAAGATAAAACTAGGTATGTAAAAACCATGTGCTATTTCCATCATCAAAGGTAACACCATATGCACTAAAAGCACTTTATTCATTTTTTTTGGTACACACTCCATTTATCTCAGCCACTATTCTTCAGCAAAAACAGAAAAGAAAAAACAAAAGAAAAGGCGAATATTTTGCTTTGATTTTAACATTTTTGAAATTATATTCTCTTACTTATCTTTTTTTTCATTCTCATATCATTCCATGCATAGATTTCAAAAAGAATGGTTTTTTCACACATCTTTACATGCTCATGCATTTGTTTCCATGTGATAATCTTTATTGTTTATATATGTTGATGAGTTCGAAGTTTCCATGATGTAAACTTGAAATTGTGATCTTCATGCTCATATTTGTATATTTAGCCATACCACCATTCTCCATGATTTTATGTATTTTTCCTTTATTTTGTGATTTAAGGATGTTTGATAATCAAAGCTTGAGGATTATGATTTGGATTCTTCCTCTTAATGAATTTGGGTTTAAAGTTTTCGTGTCATGACCTCGTGTTTTCTTTGTTTTCCTTAGTCTATGTTGGATATGGTTCATGTTAAATGATTTATAGCATTTAAAGCATGGTAATGATATAGCCATAGCTTGGAGAGAATTTGGCTTTAATTATCTTTGCAATAATCTTATATATTTCTTCACTTCATTTGGTGATTTAGTGTTTGCTACATGTTTGATAATTAGTTTGTTTGCTCCTTAGTCGCATGGTTTAAAGACCCATTACCTCTAGGCTTTAAAGGCCTTAAGTGATTTTGGTGAGTTAAGATTCAAGCTCATGTGACCACTAAGGGGTTAATCAAGCTTGGTTGACTAAAATTGGTGTTCCAAAATTCCCCAGGAATAATTTTAGAGTTTATTCAATCAATGAGCCAAATTTAGGCTATAGTTTTTGCTCCGTTCCTACCTTATAAACTTGAGGTAAATATAATTATATTATGTTTAGTTATATAGTGGTTTAATGCTATAATAAGGTGGTTTAAAACCTACTTTAAGTTGGTTTAGAGTTTAAGTACATATAGTTTATTGATAAGCCTTGTGGAGATGTCATTAGTGCTAGTATAATTGGAATTAGCTACTATTTTAGAGCTTCTATTAGCCACATTATAGGGAAGTGCCTTAGATGGGGAAAAAGCAACATAAGGAATGGAGCACTTAGATGTTGTATAGCTACCTTAGAAATTCTAGTTTAGTGTTTACTTATTTGCATGGTCATGCATTCTAGTGCCAATTCAATTGGGATCACAATAGGTTCATTGACATATTGTTTTAGATTTTTAAGAAAGCATCCAATGGCCTTTGGCATAGGAATAAACACTTAGATTAAGGAATGCATAGAGAGCTATCAAGTGAATGGCATTTGAATGTCGTCCCTAGATTTCCAATCTTTCTTTAACACCCTTAAGCCATGATTTGGTCCACTTTATGCCATTATCCTTAAGTTATTACACCTTATCTATATATGGACATTTGAATGCCTACAAAATTAACTCCAAAAGCCTCACAATAAGATGCCAAATTACCTAAACAGGAAACATTTATTCCTTTTTTTTTCCTACTACTTGACTTGCAACTAAAACAAGTTGCATTTATATTCTTACTCATCAAATGATTGTAATAAGTGAAATAAAAGCAAGAATTTCAATTTTTTTAGGAACAAATTATTTTTGTTTAAGAAAAATTCATGAAAAATTTGGCCAAACACATTTTCCTATATTTGTTGCCATAACTCTTCCATTCTTTCCTTGGATATTCATGTTGGTGCACCTAAAAATCATTCTTGGTGGTTTTGCCAAATTGAAAAAAAAAAGATCGAAGATCTACCTTTTCATTAAGATTGAGGTCTGCCTCTAAGCATGGGTGAAACACCATGCCTTAAGAAGGATCAAGTGATCGTTTGCGTGGATCATCATTAAAGGGAGGATGCTAGTGTTCTTTATGCCTTAAAGAGGGTCAAAGTAACTAGGTCGTGGTTGTATTTGTGCAGGGAACGACACACTTAAAGTTATAAGTCTTTGAGTAGGTAAGATCTCGGATCAGATTTATGACTTTAAATAGGTAAGATCTCGGATCAGATTTATGACTTTAAATCTAACATCAACCACATGTACATCTTAGCTTAAGACCTTGAGGAAATCTGAGTATTTCTTCATTTAACTTCTGCTGTATTATTCATTTTAACTTAATTTTTATGCATAGTTAGATATGCATAAGCCTAGGTTTACCGATAGATTTCACCGTTCAATTTTTTTATTGAAAACACTTACTTCAAGTACTTCTCAAGGGGCAACTCCAAAATATGTGGGTGTTTTGCTTTACTTTTGTTAATACTTTTGTATTGAGTACCTCTAATTTAATTTTTATTTTGATTTGTTATTGGTATAGATATAGGTTTTAAATATAACTTTCAAATATTAAATATTTTATCTAATTTTATTTCCTTATTTAAGATATTTCTACTTATTTGAGGGTTTTGTTTTCATTTTTTTTTTAGTTTTACTACTTTTTACATAAATCACACACGTCTTTTATGCATCTTTCTAAATTTTGATTCATTTGTTTTTATTTCATTCAATTAAGTGTTTAATGATGTTTTATGCTATTAATAACAATCTATTTGATGTACATTGTGACAAATTAATTCTCATAAGCACTTTACAAGTAATTGTGGCATTTTGTTTTGTTGTCTTATATATTTGCCTTTAATGTTTCATCTAAAATGAAGACAGTTAAACTATTACAATAAAATGTATGTTTTTAATAAAGTAAACTAAGGTAAGTAGTTGTACTAACTTAAAAACCTTATTAAGAGGCATTTTCATATAAAAAGAAAATAAATACTCAAGTGGATGATGTTATTTGTTGTGTTAAAGAAATCATGAAACAAAAATGTAAAAGAAATATCTTAAAAATATAAGAATTAACAAAGAAAAGAAAGAAAATTTTCTAATCATAACTATTTTGCAAATTTTGGAATAACCGTAACTTTTTTGGAAGTGAAATATGCATTTCTTTAGGTTGGAAAATTTCCTTCTACCTTGATATCAATTTTTATTAAATTGTATTGTTGCTTCTTTTTTTTTTTTTCATTCTCAACTTGCTTATATTTTGTTAATGCATATCTTTGTTTTAGCAGCTTTTAATGAAGATTTGGTGGCTTTTTTGCAGTTCTCATTTTGTTATACAATTGAAAGTGATCTGGTGTAGGTAAATTACTGCATTGCTTTTATTTATGAATTAATTAATTTCAACAAGTTGTTAGTTTTATATGTTTACATGACTCTGTTTTGTTGCTATTATTTAGCTTTATTGGGCATTTGCTAGTAGGTTATGAACTTCCTTCTACCTTAATTTTACATTTTAAAATTGTTTTCTCAAGTTTCTATAGGTGAGTTTTAAATATGATTGGTGTGGATGGATAGTTGGATGATGGGTTACTTAGGTACATGATCGATGTTTGGAACATTCAATTTAACAAAAAATTTGTGCGATTATTTTGTTATTCTTTATCAATTATGTAAAGAGAGTTCTGTATCTTTTTTAGATTTTTGGTTATATCGTAATAACGAAAATAAGAAAAACCCATAAAGAAGCACCAACAATAATTTAGCTGTTATGGTTATAACTCAGTCACTTTAATAAATTGCATGGATTCACAAAAAAAAGTTATACAAGAGAATTCATATTTGTAAGTAATAGACTTTGATTATAATTGCTCTTTTATAAGATTTTACTTAAATAATTTGACTTGATATTCTCTTTTTCTTTGGCCTAATGTTGTTTATTGTTATTAGAGAATGAATTTGTTTACTATAATTGTACAATTGCAAAATTTTACTAAAATAATTTTAGTTCTATTTTTTTTCCTAATCTTTGTTTAGTGTAATGGGAGAATAGTTCTTTTTTTTTTTTTACACATTTTATATGTAGTGTTTTTATTATGATCATATAAATATTCAGTCATAATAAAAAATTTATATAAACTCTGCTTATTAGTACAAACTCAATGTAATCTTACATAATTTTACATTGGATTGGTAATATTATAATTAGATCTAATATGCTCATGGTAGATACATCAATAGGTCAGTGAACCCAACCATAGGATAAGGTTTTCTAAGCCAATATTCAAGAGATTAATTAATTACTAATTTTTTATTTAATTTTTCATTCAAAATACATTGAAAATATTAAAATTTTAATATTTTAATATAATTTTTTAAAAATTCGAGCTTCCAAACTTGATAGACTCACGTGCCTTAAACAAAACATTAAAAAGCCTTGATAGATAGACATTTCTACTTCATTCTAGATTTTGTTTAATATATTTACCTAAAATAGTTGTGCATTATATTAGCGACGCCTTTATGCAAAAGTTTATTCAGTTCTTTCGGTTTAAGTATTGCTGGATATAGTGGCTTTGATGCAGTTTCTATTGGAAAAAGTGACCCTTAGGTGGCAATAAACAAGATTAAAAAATTTGAACCCTTTTTTTTAAAGGATAGCAACTTAATAATTAGATTTATAATTTTAAACATAATAGATTACTTACAGGAATATCATACAAAAAAATAAAACAAATACAATATAAATATATAAATATCTTAATTTTTATATAAAATAAACTATTCACATAATAAAATTTATATAAAAATATAATATCTTAAATATGATTATAATATATAAAAATATAAAAATATGATATAAATACATGAATTACTAAGTCCATGGATTATTTTAAATATTTTGTATATATCCACAATAAATAATATGGTATTTTATATACATCCTTAGTGAATAATATGGATCATAACTAAGAATGGAAACGAGTCCCTAAGTAAACTGGATTTATCTTTATCATCACTGTGTTATTTTCAAGAAAAAACAAATTGAGAAAATACAAACATTATCCATTCCACTTTAGGGTTATTAGCTTAGGCTTTCATTGGATGGCTAATAAGATTAGCGCAAATGAAGCAGCAGTAGTAGTGAGATTAATTATTGTAACGGTGAGATTAAAATTAATGGTGGGATATATAAAGATGGTGATAAGATAAGAATGAAAATTACTATTAAGGATATTAGTAAGAGTGTATTGATAAGTTATTTATATATTTTTAATTATATTTAATATTTTAGTAGACTTGGTAATTTTAAACACGACACGGAAATAGGACAAGGTACGACACATTTTAATCATGTATGGATTTTATATAATCGTGTTTCGTGTCATAATCGTGTCCATGCATTTATGACATGAAATTTTCGTGTCAATACATAATTGTGTCCATGCATTTGTGTCATAATCGTGTCAATGCATTTATGCATTTATATATTTTTAATTATATTTAATATTTTAGTAGACTAGGTAATTTTAGACATGACACGAAAATAAGATAAGGTACGACACATTTTAATTATGTATGGGTTTTATATAATCGGGTTTCGTGTCATAATCGTGTCAATGCATTTAAGACCTAAAATTTTCATGTTATAAATGCGTAAAACACGCATAACACGCGTAAGACATAGTTAAGACATGATTAACTAATTGTATCATAAATGTGTAATTGTGTCACATCTATCCATTTACATGGTTAAGATATGATTAATTAATCATGTCATAAATGCATAATCGTGTCCATACGTATTTTTTAACACATTTAAAGCATGATAATTTAATATATCATAAATGGGTAGACATGTTTAAGTTAATCAATTTATATATAAAATACATTAATTTTTAATATAATTATATAATATATAAACTATAAATATTATTTGAAACTTTTAATTAAAAAACTTATTTAATATATAAAAACTAATTTAAGCATTTAATTAGTATCAATTTTATTTTAATTATTAGTAATAATATAATTGTTAAGATAAATGTTAAGTATAACTAACGTGATTTATTCATATAATTTTTAATATATTATGATTATAATTTATAAATAATTACTTAAATGTAATATCCAATTCCAATATTATATAATAGCGTTATATAATAAAAAATTAATTTAAATAATATAAATATCAATATAAGAATAATATATCATCACTTTATAAACTAATTAAAGTATATGTTCAATCTTATTAATTAATAGTAAAATAGGTTTTATATTTTAAATCTCATATTAAACTATTAAGATGATTGTAGATTTGTAGTAGACTAGTAAATCCTTATTATCAGTAGTAAGTAGTAAATTAGTAATTAAAAAATAAGAAGTACTAATTAATATTACTAAGTTACTGTATTAATTCTAACAAAATTTTTTTATAAATTTTAAAATTATGGCTCATAATAGTGTGAATTATGATTTGTAATTTATGAAGAGACATACTACGGTTAAAAAGTAAAATAGTTTAAAAATGAAGGAAAAAGAAAGTTGATTGATCGATTGGTTGATAATATTTGTGTAATTCGTCTCTTAATCATATTTTCATGTAATTCATGTTTTATTTGTATTTTCGTGTTATTTGTATTCATTGTGTTATTCGTGTTGTAATTATTTCCTATCATATTAGACATAAACAAATCAATTTTAATCGTATCATAATCGTGTTGTGTCACGTATAACATGAATATAAGCCGTGCCATGTTTGTGTTTTAAAGTTTGACATGATTAATTAATCGTGTTATGTTTGTGTATCAAGTAATTGTGTCGTGTCAAAAATGAGATATGATACGAAATATGACACAATGATATGAATTGTCAAGTCCATATTTTAGTAAATAATATTTTATATGTTTATTTAAATATATTAATTTAAATAAATATATTAATTAGATAATTATATAAATTTATTTATTATATTAAATAAAATAATTTAAAATCTTTAAATTAAAATTGAAAAAATAAATTAATAGAACAAAAAATTAAAAGTTAACAAGTATAAATAATTTAAAATTTTTATATAAAAATAATTATTAAAATAAATAAAAATTTAAAAAAAAAGATCAAATAGTAAATTTAGTCCTAAACGCAACTCTAGTGGCTCGCTCGAGGGATGATTGATTTTGGTTGCATTCGAGCATGCGCCTCAAGTTCTGATAATATTTAACATAATTAAATAAATATAATACACATAAAATAAAAAAATATAATATTATATAATTATAATATTAAAATTTATATAATATAAATTATAAATATATAAAAATTAATAAAAATATAAAAAATTAAATATAATTATAATATGATAAAATATATAAATATAATATGAATATATAAATAAAACTTCTAAAAGTGAAAGGAAAAATAGATTTTAAATATGACAGAATCCAAATGAATTAAGAATTTGGAAAGCCAATGCTCTGCGACACATACTCTAGCTTCATTATCCCTACTCATTTAATATTGGTATAGATTATTTTATTGTATCTTGCAAAATGTAACTACTTTTTATGACTTATTCTTTTTTATTAATTTTTAATTTAAGCTGTCTCAAAAATCAATATTATGTTTTTTTAACATTTAATTATTTTTTATGTACTTATGAAATTATTTTTCATTAATTTTTAATTTAAGCTGTCTCAAAGATCAATATTATGTTTTTTTAACATTTAATTATTTTTTATATACTTATGAAATTATTTTTCATTAATTTTTAAAAAATAAGTCACAATTTGTTAATTTTATAAAAGCTAAAATTAAAATTTTGTAAAAATCAATTAAGAAGAAACAAAATGAGATGAAATAATTATAAAAAAAAAAGATGAAATAAAATCATGCATGAAAGAGTGAGAGTAAGGGTGATCGAGCGATGCAGTGATTCCTGAATAACATTAACATATTCAAGCACGGGGGATCACCCCCAGCCAAAGTCAGAAAGGAGTACGTGAGCATAAATAAAATAAAAAAAAAAAGAAGAAAAAAGAAAATGTAAAATAAAATAAAATAAAAACGGAAGGAAAAGCGAGGAAGTAGACAGCAGAGGAGAGGCGAGGCGGGTGGCTTGCAACAGTCTCCACCCATTTTCCTTTTATCTTCTTCAAATCCACATTTCTTTTGTCCTCAGTCCTCACCCACAAATATTTTAATCTTCTCTTCTCTTTCTCTCTTCCTCTCCCAATGATGGCTAATCTTCAATCTCTATCTCCCATTCTTCGCCTTTCTTCTCCCAACCCAACCTCACTCTTGTCCTCTGACAATGGATTGCTGCTCGTCGACTTCATCGGTTTCTATTGTAAATCCAACCCTACTACCAGGCGGAGACTCTCCCTCTCCATCAATACTCGGACTAAGCGCCGCTTTTCAACCTCCGCCGCCGCCTCCGCCAACAATTCTGTTAGGCCCGTTCTTGATCTTCCAGCAACTACTAGTACTACTACCGATTCTTCTGCGTCTGATCATCAATCATCCGCTCCTCAACCAAAGGTGGAATTTCCAATCTCAATCAATCATATTTTTCCACTATATAATGCTTAAAAGATAATAAGGACGACGGCCACATATAGTTTTGCCTTTTTTTTTTTTTTTTTTTTCAATACAGTGGTTCGCTTGTTTATTTACAACAAAACAGAAGGCAGGCAACTAATGGTTGGCTACAAATGAACCAAACGCGCCCTTCGTTTTATTAGTTTCACTGATTCAAATTTAAAAAAGTTTTTACCTTTTCTGAATATATATTAAAAAAAATTATGATTGTATTCTCGTACGAATTACTAGATGACTGTTTTTTTCCTCAAGCAGTAAAAGTAAAAATTAAAACCACTCATTAGTAATGACAAGTTAAATCAAATTAAATCCAATTTGGGTTTTGAAAGCCTGAAATTTTTTTTAAAAGAGCAAGTATTTAGTGTTTTTTTTTAATACTGTTTATTTGTTGTTGTCTAAAATCCACGTAATTTCATAGAATAAGCAGCATAAGTTTAGGTATAATAACCATATGAAGCTTAATACATGTTTAAAATTTGAACCCCTTCTTAAGGCTCAAGTTTCTGTGGCTAAAGTGGATAAAGCTTATTTAAATTGAAATTTAAGAATTAATTTTTTGGTCGAATTGATTAATGATAAGGTTGGTTTAGAACTAGGGCACATTGCTGCATCTATGCCCTCGGGCTCTGAATTTGGAGTCAAATACTGCATTTAGATGAAAAATGCTCTTCAATATTTTATATGATGTTCTAGTGGTAGGAATTTTTGGAAATTTATTTGAAGTTGCTGAAGGAAGGTCTGCTATGAATGATCGAATTTGCATGCCTTTTTCTTGTTGCTGTTGCTTTTGAGGCTAATTCTTGCTTCCCCCTGTTCTTGTCAGAAGATTTTTTACAGAGTTTTGAAGTTGTCTGGGATGGGATATCCCTTAATTGCCATTGTATACCTCCTTGCTTTTTGATGTTAAATTAATGGCTGGTCTTATCAGAATATAACCATCTAGACACTTCTTTGAGAGGTAAACATGGAATTATGGCTAAAAATTTCTGGTTAGCAAACTAAAATAATATATGCCCTGGCATATCACAAATCTATTCTTTATCAGCAATATATGCCCAAAAAATAAAAAAGAAAAGTCTGAAGGGAGTGCCTGATGCTAATTTAGAATTCATGATAAATATGGTACTTGAATGGTAAGTACAAACTCTTTACACTGGTTAAGCTAAGCTTCAAAACTTATTCATGAAATAATTAACGGTTTAATACCTTGTTATCTCAACTTGAGCAACACAGTTTTTGTGCTAGTCGCATGGGTAGGAGCAGCATAGTCTGCAACTTTCAGAATTGAAGCCGCATGGTGTGCAAGGATTCTGAACCCCTTCTTTTTTTTGAGAAACCAAGTGCTTGGTCACATTCTCGCTGTCCAGAATTTAGCGGAGAGTGCATTTTCATGATTAGTTGGTCTTCTTATAGTGGCTAACATATGCTACTTTGCCTATTAGCTAGATGGTCATGGTTCTTGCTTGCCTTTGTTGCTTTCTTCTTTCCTTTTTGTCAAGAATTTACTAGCTTTTGCTGAGTTACTGGTGATTGCAATGTAGTGATAGAATTTGGAGTGCAAGGTTTGCAGGGATGGGGGCCTATCAGTATTAGAATGCATTAAGTTCTTTGTTTCTAGTGATATGAATCATCATCAATTCATTGCATTTTTAGACTTTGATTTTACTTATTTCTATTTAGAAAAAATTTTCTCTATTTTCTCTTACTTTTTCAAGGTTTATTTCTCGTAGCATTCTATGGTGCCTTAGGTGGAGATATGATAAATCAATAAGAATTAATGCCTCCTATCTAAAGTTTTCTTCATCTTTCAATGTTCAATATAATTTTCAAATTCTCATTTGCTGAACTTTGACAGAGCTTCCTATAACATAAGAGTATTGAATTATTAATCACTACTTGTTGCTTATGTTGGTGTATCACATAGGTTTCTGTGTCATAGGGTGAAATGACTCGGCATTTTGAAACATAAGATGCTTATGTTTGGTTTACCTTATGATATTTATAATCAAGATATGAGGGTCAAAGAGTGAGGTTACATCTTCCGTCCCTTATTGCTTCTTGGATACTTGGGTCATAGTATTCTAGAGTTGTTATTTTCTCCCTTTGTTGCTTCATGAAGAAATGCATGATCCCTGGGATTTGAAATTTTATTTGTTTAGAGTCTCTTTTACTTTGTATTGATTTTCTATATCTTTTCTCTTGGTTTTGCTTCATGATGGTATAAAAACTTTTTGTTTTCGAGGACCCAGTAGGGATAATGAAAGCAGGAATGCACTTGACATCTAGAACAACTATATGGTTTTTTTTTCTTTTAATTCATTCAAATCGTTCTAACATTGCATTTTTTACTCTTTCTTCATCTGTGTGATCATAAATGAGCTGTTTCATGCGTCTACTTTTCTCTTCTTATGATCTGAATTGTGAATTTTATATAGGTTGCAAATTTGGAGGATATAATATCAGAAAGAGGAGCCTGTGGAGTTGGATTCATTGCCAATTTGGAAAATAAAGCATCGCATGGAATTGTTAAGGACGCCCTTACAGCTCTTGGTTGCATGGAGCATCGTGGGGGTTGTGGTGCAGATAATGATTCTGGTGATGGTTCAGGATTGATGACGTCAATCCCTTGGGATCTGTTTGACAACTGGGCTGAAAATCAAGGGATTGCATCCTTCGATAAGTTGCACACTGGTGTTGGGATGATTTTTCTACCCAAAGATGATGGCCTCGTAGAAGAAGCCAAAAAAGGTAATTGTTTCCTTTAATTACATCAACTGGTTAGCTTTTCTATGTGTCTTAAAAGTGGGGCAAATGTATGAATGAATTGTATTTGATGCCTTATTTTTGCATATTATTCAGGTATGATTGAAACTTTTATCCTTTCATGTAGATGTAAAATGTCCTGATTAGGAGTTGGTTCTGAGAAATAAGGTTAAGGATACATGAATGAGAGCTGCTTGAACTTCTTGGGATGTTGTGGAACCATTAGTATCCAAATGTGGGTTAGAACCTGTTATGATTTGGAATAGGGATGTAAGTTCTAAGATAAAGTAATATATTGAACTGATTTGATCATAGAATGAAAATTCTAAGCCGGATGGTATTAGTATTGGGTTGCCATATTCAAAGGGTTTAGCTGGTGTTTTAGAAGTTTTGACTGTGTAGGGTTTGTGTTAAAAACTGAACCAAGAAAAAAATTATATTCCTCATATTTTACAAGTCGTCTCCTTAGAGACTTTTATACAACAAGTTAAGGCTTTAGTAACCTAGATAGAAAAGGAAACTAACTAAAATCCTAAGTTAATATCTATCCACATTTAGGCTTATCTACAACCTCTATCTACATTGTAATATCAGTTTTATCTCTTTCTTCTAACGCTGCCCCTCAAGCTAGGAAGTAGGTGTCTACCATTCCCAGCTTGGGAACACAATCCTAGAACCGTATGGTGTTTAGTCCCTTAGTGAACATATCTCCTAGTTTGTTTTTTGTACTCTCATATGGTGTACAAATTGAACCACTTCCTATCTTTTCTTTGATGAAATGCTTGTCCATCTCAATATGTTTGGTTTTGTCATGCTGCATGGGATTATGTGCAATGTTTATTGCCGACTTATTGTCACAGTAGAGTTTCATAGGTCCATCCCCTGAAATTTTCAAGTCTTCTAGGAGCATTTTAGCAATAGCAACTCACATATGCCCTGAGTCATAGCTCTAAACTCTGCTTCAGCACTTGAACTAGCCACCACATTTTGTTTCTTACTTATCCATGTAACCAGACTGCCTCGTAGGAAGGTGCAATACACGGTAGTAGATCTCCTATCCATTGGAGAACAAGCATAATCTGCATCTGTATAAGCTTCTAATGCAATCCTTGTATTTCTTCAAAACAGTATACCTTTACCTTGATTAGCCTTTAGGTAGTGCAGAATCTTGTAGACAGCTTGTAGGTGGACTTCCCTTGGACTGTGCATGAACTAGCTTACTACACTTACTGCATAGGCTATGTCAGATCTGGTGGGAGAGAGATAGATCAGTTTTCCAACCAACCTTTTATACATCTCCTTATTCACCATTGGATCATCTTTTGCAGTTCCAAGTTTATGATTCAGATCAATTGGTGTAGGAGCTGGTTTGCATGCTGTTTTTCTCGTCTCTTTTGGAAGATCAAGAAGATATTTCTGTTTTGATATAAAAATGCCATGTTTAGAATGTGCCACCTCAAACACTGGGAAGTACTTCAATCTTCCCAACTGCTTGATCTCAAACTCCTTAGTTAAATACTACTTTATGGATTCTTTTTCAAGCTCATGATTCCTAGTCACTGTTCTGTCATCAACATACAATAATAATATAGTAACTCCCCCTGTTTTTAAATGCTTCACAAATAAAGTGTGATCCCCTTGACTCTGTCTATACCATTAGCTAGCATTACCTTTGCAAATCTGCCAAACCAGGCCCTTGGTGATTGTTTAAGGCCGTTTGGTGCTTTCTATAGTTTACATACCTTCCCTTTTTCTGAGTTGTCTCCAAACGCAAGTGGAATGTCCATATAATTTTCCTTCTCTAAGTTACCATGAAGAAATGTATTTTTGACATCAAATTGTTGAGGTCGCAGTTTGGATTGGCTGCTATAGACAATAGAACCCTCACTGTGTTCCTTTTTGCAGCCAGGCCAAAGGTTTCTTGGTAATCTATCCCATAGGTTTGAATGTATCCCTTACCTACCAACCTAGCTTTATACTTCTCCAGCTCCCCATTTGCCTTACACTTCACAGAAAATACGCATTTACATCCCACTGGTTTTTTTTTTCCTTTTGGCAGTTCTACAATTTCCAAAGTCCTTTTTTCCCCCCAAAGGCTCCCATTTCCACTCTCGTGGCTTTTCTCCATTCATCTTTGGATAATGCTTCAGATAAGGTCTTAGGAATTGAAATAGTATTTAGGCTTATGAGGAATGCTTTATGAGATGGAGATAATTTCTCATAGGACATAAAATGTGACAATGGATATAAGGGATGCTTAGTGCATTCCCTAGGTTTTTTTTTCTAAGACCAGTTGGTAAATAGAGATCAACATCTATATTTTCTTCTGAAGAATAGATTTAGGTGTAGTAGTTACCTCATTTTCTGAATTTGGAGAGGAATCTTGGACTTATTCCAGTTGGGGAACTTGGGCTCTTCCCTTTGAGTACACCTACTTATATCTCCATGTATCAACAATAGGCTGGGACTGAGGTTGAGTGGGCTGTCTATACAGTGGACGTGACTGTGCAGGTAAACCAGTGGGCTGTATAGACTGTGACTGTGATTGTGTCTGAATTTGTGTAGGTAGATCCTGTTGTTCTAGAAGAAAACTGTCCCTAACCTTATCTTCTACCGCATGCTCCCCCTGAAGATCAGTTGTTTGAAGTATGGTGTTTCTTCCTCAAAACTCACATCTGCTGAAACAAAGAATTTTTTTGAAGTTGGTGATAGCATTTATACCCCTTTTGAGTTGGTGACTATCCCACAAAAACACATTTCAGTGTCCTAGTATCTAGTTTCGCCCTATTTTTTCTATGAATATGGATAAAAGCAGTACATTCACATATCTTAGGTGTAAGATTATTTGAGGTATTCATGTCAGGATGAAACTCAAAAGGCAGTCCTATTGGTGTTTTAAGTTCTAGGGTCTTAAAGGGTAACCTGTTTATGATGTGTGCAGCTGTTAATACAGCTTCCCCCCGGTGTAATTTTGGTTCATGTTGGTGAAACAGAAGGGCTCCGCTGGTTGCTAATAAGTGGTCATTCTTTCTTTATGCCACCCCATTTTGTTGTGGGGTGTTTACACGACAGGATTCGTGAATTATTCCCTTTCTTTTAAAGTAACCAGGTAAGGGATATTTAAAATAATCCCTGGCATTATCAAATAATCCCTGGCATTATCAGATCTAAGCCTCTTTATTTTCAACCCAAACTGGTTTTGGACCATAGTATTGAAGTTGGGCTGAACAGTACTTACATCAGATTTGTGTTTTAACAAAAAAATCCAAGTGACCCTAGAACAGTCATCAATAAATGACATAAAACATCTTGAGCCACTCACATTGGGAGCTTTAGAAGGTCCCCAAATATCAGCATGAATCAGTTGAAAAGGTGTTGAAGTCCTTTTATTGCTAATAGGAAAAGATATACTTTTATGTTTAACAAACTCACACACATCACAATGAAAACTGCTAATATTTATTCCTATGAACAAAGAAGGGAACACAGATTGCAATGTCCCAAATGAAGGGTGACCGAACTTATAGTGATAAGTCAAATAGCCTCTCTATTGGAGGAAGACAGAACTGATAGGGATGGACTTTTATTTTTCAATTTGCTGCTGGTTTTAAGACGGTAGAGTCTGTCCGTTTCCTTAGCAAGTCCAATCTTCTTCGCTGTGATCCGATCCCGAATTACATGGTGGGTCGTATAGAACAGAACATCACAATTTAGATCATGAGTAATTTTTTGGACAGATATTAAATTAGAAGATAACTTAGGAACATGGAGAACATTTCTAATAACAAACTTAGGAGTGACTTGAACTTATCCTAGGCCTGCTACGTTAGTAAAATGATCCATCTACAACTATAATATTCCCGTTACTAGGACAAGGTGTGTAGGTCCTAAAAGATGATGGTAAGTAATATGGTCCGTGGCTCCTGAATCAATGATCCAGGAGTCATGATTAACCTTATCCGAAGCATTTAGATCATGAAGAAGAGTGGACTTACCTGAGAGTGCTATGGAACATGCTCCACTTGCTTTGGACTTCCGTAGGGCCTCTAGCAGTTCTCTAAGTTTTTCAACCTCTTGTTGAAATTCCTTTGTTCCTCCTGTTCTGAAATTGGATCTGATTGAGATATAGTGTGGTGGAATTGACTCTGCCCCTTCTTCTAATCCCAATCCTGAGTTGCAGTGGTCGGTTTTCCATTCAACTTCTGGCACCTCTCTCTGGTATGCCTTGGCTTTTTGCAAGAGGTACACCAGAGAGATTCTCTGTTATCCTTTTCTGAGGGTTTCGAGAATCTGGACAGTTCTGTTTTTCCACTATTCTGTACTGATAATCTGGACAGTCCTGTACCGATGCTGGTACTGTTTTTGTCACCTTAGCTGATCCTTCTTGACTTTTCAACATAACCCCTCTACAACTTTCTTCTGCCTGTACTAAGGAAATATTCTCATTAAGAGATTGTACCTCATCCTTGCTGAGAATATGGACTCTAAGTTGGTCAAACTCAATGTTGAGTCCAGCTAGAAAATCATACACCTGTCGTTTTCAATGAATGTCTTTAATATTGCAGCATCTTCTGAGCATCTGGTCTGAATACATCTATAATGATCTAGTTCTGCCACGAAGTCTGTATTGAATTTGCAAATTCAGTTACTTTTTTGTTTCCCTGCTTCATTGCACTAGCTTTCACCTTGATGTCATACACATAGGCTGCATTTCGGACCTTTGAATATGTCTGCCTGACCGCATCCCAAATCTCCATGGCACTTGATAGGAACATGTATGTATTACTAATTTCAGGACTCATAGAATTCCATAGCCGTGACATGATCATGGAAACTGTTTCGTCCCATGCTGCAAATTTCAGGTCTGCTGGTTCCGGACACGTACCCAACAAATGTCTAACATTCCCTTTTACTTTAAGATAAGTCTAGACAAACTATGCCCACTTTAGGTAAGTTTTTCCAGTTAGCCGATTGGCTGCCTGGATGCTTTGTACATCTCCAGATGAGCGTATAACAGTTTCTCCAGCAGACATCTTAGGTTCTGACATGGCAGATTTGAGACGTAAAGAATTGGGTTTTCAAGGGCTTGGAAATGAAGGCCTAAAGGAGGTTGGAAAAAAATGAGAGATAGTTAACAGTGGCGAGGGAAAGGAACTGCCACTGTTAAGGCAATTAAGGCCAATATACATATATATATATATATATGTATGTATGTATATATTCAACTGAGTACAGGCTCTGATACCATGTTAAAAGCTGAACCTGGAAAAAAATTATATTCCTCATATTTTACGAGTGCTTTCCTTAGAAACTTTATACAACCAGTTTAGACTTTAAGATAGACTAAAATCCTAAGTTACTCTCTATCTACATTTAGGCTTATCTACAACCTCTATCTACATTTTAGGATCAGTCTTATCTCTTTCTTCTAACAGTTTGAGATAGAAAGGAAAAGAGATTTTATAAGGAAAAGGGAAGAAGAAACTAGTTTTGATGTTGTGGTTACTGGTTACTTTGATGTGAGCATTAACATTAAATGCTTAGTATGATGAACCCTTTGATGACCCAATTTTTTATTCATTAACTCAAGTCATCGAGGAGATAGAAAGAGAAAAAAATTGGCAAATACTAATTTATCCAAGTTGATTGGACAATTATCCTTCAATTGATTAGCTTTAGGAGTTAAACCCAATTTAAGTACCTTAAGAGCCAATATAAAACCCAATGAAATGATTGAGGCCTGTACCAGCACAACTGAAAATGATGAATGTATCCCTGAACTCAACTAAATGGACAAATAAATGCAATAATGACCAAATTAAAACCAAGGGAACTTTCCCTTGGACCAAAAGGACTTTTGTGCTATTGAAGAGCCCTTGACTTTTCACCTTAGCTTCCAAAGAGGATTTATCTGATAAAGCTATTGATGCACCATTAATGTCTGATTCAAACCAGATATTTTTCTTTGAGAGTCCATGTTGAAGTTTGAGAAACTTGAATCAGTTGTGGTTGAATTTTGTAAATTTAGTTGTTGTGATTCATTTTTGCTTTCTATTATTGAGTTTATTTTGGATTAAGATAAGGAATTAATACCAAACAAAAATTGACACCAATGAAATGGATGTAGAACAAAATTCCATTAATATTTGCTACCCAAATGTTTAAGAGACATAAACTTGTAGTTTTCTTTTCTTTCACTTTCTTCTTATGCCAATTCATATTTAAATTTAAACTGAAGAGCTACTTGTTTCCTAACCATATTATCCTATTAGCTATTATTATTGGCTTTGGACAGATGAAGTTATAGATCAGCTGAATTAGATGTATAGGGTTTGGGTTCCAAATTGATTAACTGTGAAGGTTCTTTCTAAATGCAATTTAATCACTTAATTGCTTTTGTGAAGCTTATTTCTCCTTATTTATTTATTATCACTAGTTTTATGAGCTTCCAGCCACATATAAAGAGTGTCAATCCTGTGGAAATAAATTTTCTTTCTCTGTACAATATATTCTCCAGTTCTGTTTCATTGTGATCTAATCTGTCTCTTGCATTTCTATTCTGGTGTTTAACTAGTTTTGATTGCTTCTGTAGTTATTGTAAATACTTTTAGACAAGAGGGTCTTGAGGTGCTTGGATGGAGGCCTGTTCCTGTAAATACATCTGTGGTTGGTTTTTATGCAAAAGCAGCCATGCCCACTATACAGCAGATATTTGTTAGAGTTGTCAAGGAAGAGAATGTTGATGACATTGAACGGGAACTATACATCTGCCGAAAATTGATTGAAAGAGCAGGAGCCTCAGAGACTTGGGGAAGTGAGCTTTATTTCTGTTCCTTGTCCAATCAAACTATTGTTTACAAGGGCATGCTTCGTTCAGAAGTTCTGGGATTATTTTACTCTGACCTTCAGAATGATCTTTATAAGTCTCCATTTGCCATTTATCACCGAAGGTTTAGCACAAATACTAGCCCCAGATGGCCTCTTGCTCAACCAATGAGGTTTCTTGGTCATAATGGAGAGATCAATACTGTACAGGTTAGCCTCTCTTTAAATTTTGAGCTTGTCTTATAATATTATTTCCAGTATGAAAAATATGATTTATAAGCTAAATTTATTCTCTGCTTATGAATCTGAACTTTATGCAGGGGAACTTGAATTGGATGCAGTCTCGCGAAACCTCCTTGAAGTCTCCTGTTTGGCGTGGTCGGGAAAATGAAATTCGCCCTTTTGGTAACCCAAGGGCATCTGACTCGGCGAATCTTGATAGTGCAGCTGAAGTATGAGCTATAACCTAATTCGTATTTAGTATACTATTGGAATGATACTATATCAATGATTGGTGAACCTAGAGCGTATCTCAAATGGTCATCCAGCTATCTTAGGAGGTGGATTCCCGCAATGCTGTGGTTTTATCCTCAGCACTTGCAAATTCACCTCCCTAATTCCCTTAGGCCTTGGCCTCCCTTTTACCAATATGTATGTATATGTGTGTGTGTGTGTGTGTGTGTATACAGTGATTGGTTGTTGATGATTCTATAATTCATAGGCTAATTAAGTGTTTCACTAGAGTCTAGGTGCAATGTGGATCTGGTTCTATATATTAGTATTTAGTAAGATGAACATTTGAGGGTGGAATGATATTGTTTATAATGCTTGGGGCTAAATCTAAACTCTGATTTGTGGACTTAATTCCTCATCAAATGAAAGATAACTTCTATTTCCATAGAGGACGCAAGTTGCTAAGAGCCTATATGAGTGCAAATAAATGGATAGAATGGCCTTTGTCTGAACCTAATAGGTTGTAATTTGTCTATTTTGATTATTAGTTTGACTGCTGACACAAGTTAGTAATTTTTTCCTTTGACGAGGGTGACATTTACATATTGGAAATAATAGGGCGTAATAATTTTCCATCAGTTGAATAGGTACTGATAGAATTGCATTATCATTTCCTTCTATGTAGTTTGGCATAGCATTGAGATCTAAGACTGTATGCATCCTTGTGGAGGGAGTAGGTTCTTGTCTACAAATGTTAAAAGGCTAGAAATAATCCCTCCGAGCAAACTTTCGATGAAGTGGAAGCTTTACTTGACCCAAAATTGTTCTGGACAATTTTGATCTGTTGCAATGCTGATGCTCTTAATATGCAAGGGTAAAGTGGAAAATGATTCTAGTTTTTTCCAGTTTGGAGCGATAAAATATCTTACCGTCTGCATTTTAGCAGAGGCCTTTTCAGACTTATATGGGATCTTGGCCTTGGCATAGTTGCAAGCTAGTTTCTATGTTGGCATCCTTTTTTTTTTTTGGCTTGGTTCTCAAGTAAGCAAATCTTTTCATTCAATTATGATGCTGGAAATTTGGTGGTCTAGAAATTGAATTATGGGGGAGAATCAATACTGTGGAGTTTGATAGGTTTATATCATGCATAATGGAACTAATGTTTTCATTGCTTCAGTTACTCATATATGGTAACCATTTGCCATGGTATTATAGCTACATATTCATTGGGCTTTGTCAAGAGTATGGTTCTGAAGTTGAGCCTTGAGGAATTCTTGACAAAATCATGTTTCCCACACGCTTATATTTACTTGCATGCATGAGCTGTCAGAGAATATCGCATGATTCTCTTTATTTTGTCCAGTTACTGATACGAAGTGGCCGTACTCCTGATGAAGCTCTCATGATTCTCGTCCCAGAAGCATACAAGAATCATCCAACATTGACAACAAAATATCCTGAGGTATTTGTCTCAAGACTATGCTGGTTTATTCATGTTGCTTATAAATTCTGCTATGGGGAAAAATGTTTTTATTTTTCACAAACAAAATTTTTTCTCCTTAGTTCGGTATTAGCATAATGAGTTCTCTGAGTTTTAACTAGGTTATTTTGGTTCCAGGTAACTTTTTTTAGCTTAATTAAATCATATAGATAATCAAGTCTATATCCATCTGTTTGTTCAGTTGGACACTTCCTATTGATTTTACAACTCGTAGTTCTGCCCCAACTACATTCACTGTTTCACTCCCTTTTTCCTTGCGATGCCTTTGCAGTCAGAGTTTTTGATAGTGTTTTGTTCAGTGTTCAACATGTGTCTCTAATTATCCTATTTCTTATTGCTAGTCAATTCTATGAGATTTTAATTATCCTTCATGTGGACAATTCTAAGTTAATTCTTTCTCCTTAGGTTGTTGACTTTTATGACTATTACAAGGGTCAGATGGAAGCTTGGGATGGACCTGCCTTGCTTCTATTTAGGTAATGCTTTCAGGGACTGATCTAACCATTCAGGGCACTTGTAGTTTTGTTTCCAATGTCTTCTTGTAATTATAGTGGCTGCCAATCTTTTAAATTAACTGAAACAAGAAAAACAGTTTGCCCTTGTGTCAGTAGCATATGTTATGAAATGTGTGATTTTGGTGAAAAGGCTTGAATAAGTACATACATACACGTCTGTGTCAGCATGCATTTATGCTTATGAATTCTGTTGCAGTGGTTAACAGCAAGACGTGTTTCTATTGATTGTGCTAGATAGCTGGTGCGTCAAGAACAGTTTAATTCTTTGATGGAATGAATGCATATTTTGAATATGCTTACTGAGGGATATCTGTAGACATCCAATTCTATTTTAATTGTAAAAATGAATGCCTCAGGCTTTAAAGACCGGTCAAGTTAACATATGTGTTAAGGATGGTGGTTTACACTTGCTGATATTACATTCTAGCATGTTAAGTGGATTTGCTGTGGATGTTGATCGGTATTAGAATCACAGTATGATGATAAATAAATAGAAACTAGAGGTTCTAATTTATGGTAAAAAAATGGGATGTGTTTTTGATGACATCAGGTTGTTAAATTCAACTATATGAGTAGCTTAATATAGTTGTACTAAATCTTTGGTAGACAAATCTTTGTATATAGTTCTGTTACTTGTTTGCACTTTCCTCTCACCTTTTTCCCCAGTTTTTATTCTATTTTCTAATACTTACTATTTTAATTCGTGCGGCTCAGTGATGGAAAAACTGTTGGGGCATGTCTTGATCGGAATGGACTTCGCCCCGCTAGGTATTGGAGGACAATCGACAATGTTGTATATGTTGCATCTGAGGTCTGTTTTGATCCTTTAGTGAATGCAGTTCCTTGTGATTGATATTATTCAGAATCCAACTCTGTCCAATTACAGTTTTAGCTATTGACTTTCAGAAACATAGAAGATTAGACTTTTCTTAAGAATGGGAAACTTCTTGATCAATCTTGTGTTGAAGACTGCAATGTCCTGGGGATTCAAAATGAATTCTGTTTTCATTAAAATAAGCATTTTTAGTTCAGTCTACAAATAAAAGGTTGTTGCACTTGAGATAGCATGAAAGGATGAAATTTTGGGTCATATAAGTAGACATATTACCGTACATAATAGAAGAGTCAATATTGAATGATATGAATTCGATATGATGGTGTTATTTTATTTTTGTTTTCCTTTTTCCATGAAATAACATGCTTTGGTGATTTCTGTGAAGAAGCCACTCTGCTTATGAGCAAACCACGCAGTTTGTTAATATCTAACTTTCAAGTTATTTTATATGTCCAATCACCTCAACTTCCATTTTTTTTTCTTTTCTTGTTGCACATAGAAATGGTATATGGTATCTTGTTACATACATAAACTGACATGTACATAACAGATTTCCTATCTCTTATTGGTGTTTCATGCATTCGCTTCTGGGTTTGCATCACTGTATAAGAACAATGGCCAATGTTTATTCTTTTATTAGGTTGGTGTTCTACCGGTGGATGACTCAAAAATCACTATGAAGGGCCGTTTAGGTCCTGGCATGATGATAACTGCTGATTTATTAAGTGGCCAGGTTTGTATGGCAATTTATTATGGTTTGATATGGTGCATCTCCGACTTTTACAATGGAAGTGTGTTCATAATGATTGTTGTGTTTATGGATTTGTTCATTATTAACTTTTCTTTTTCTTTTCTTTTTTGCATTTTTGGTGGGTTTATTTTGAAAAATTACTTTTATGTCATTCAAAATCAACACATATGTGATACTGGGTATAGGATATGTTTTTCTTTCTATAATTATTTTCTAGAAATTCTTTAATATTTCTTCTTCAAGAGAAATGTAAATGCTGAAATACTAAGGGGTTATTGTTTTTGTTTTGTTTTAAAAAGTTTGTAAACATAAAACATTTTTGACGGGAAATTTTGTCAAGTTTCTGGAAACAAAGACTCAAATTGTTGCAAATATAATAATTCAATATAACAAATAAAATTTTAAAGAATATTATATAATAATACTTATATTTATTAAAATTTATTTTAATATTAAGCACAATATTTGATACTTTTATTGTAATATTGAATCTTATATTTCAATCATATTATACTTTAATATCTTTTAAATAATATTATAATTAAATATAATGTTAGATATGTAACTAGAAAATATTTATTAAATTAATATTAACAATGTAATAGGTATTACATAATAATAATGTGAATTAATATAATTAAATTATATTTAATAATATTATCTATTTTAGCTTTTAATAATATTATCTATTTTAGCTTTTAATAATATTAAATTATTTCATATAACGAAATATTTTAATAAATTTTTTTAAAATTATTCCATCGTAAAATTTAAACTAATTGATATTTAATAAATTGTATAATATTTTTAATATATCATAAAGTATAATTATCAAATAATATTATTTAATTTTTGAAATTAATTTAATTAATGATATTAAATAATTTAATAATATAAGAGGATATATTATTAAGTTATCTTAAAGAACATTGTAATTTTGAATAATATTATTTTGTAAAATAGTATTTAATTATATTAAATAATAATACTTGATAATATTCATCATCAATACCATATTAGACTTATATCATTTATATGTAATTTTAAATATTATATTTTCATGTGATTTTTATTCATTGTGTTTATGCTTTTAACCTTTTTTAATTAAACATTTTAAATTTGTCATTATTTTATATTAAACTTAATTTTTTTTTTTTTTGGTTTACAAATTAATTCATTTCATTTATAATTTTTCTTATGAAAATGTTTATAATTTTGTAATATGTAGACAAGTGCTAGAAACAAAAATATTGGCTTTGAAATCAATGAAAGCAGGTTTTTGGATTTTTTTTCTTTTTTGGAGAGGATAACATATTGCCAAGCATGTTTTCTATTATTGTTTAAAAAAAAAAACTGAATGAAAACAGAAAATAAAATACAAAAACCTTGCCAAACGACTCCTCAGTAATTTCACCAGTATGCTTGTCGAAGTTGTGGGTAAAATTCTGACTTTTTTCTTATATTACAAAAATCTGTTAGAGACAATTTATACAAGTTTTTTGATAAGCTTCTAACTAGGAAAAGAAATCTGCTAATTTAAAGAATAGATTACTACCTCCCATGATTTTGGATTTACACATAATTTACAGCTACTGCATATCTTCTATAGCTAATACTTATCTACAGCTCATTCTCCTAAAGTCTAGGCAGTAATTATGGTCTTCTAACACTCCCCCTCAAGCTGGAGAATAGGTATCTTCCATTCCCAGCTTGGAAATGTTCTTCTGAAAGCTTGTTTTGTTTAAACCCTTAGTGAACACATCTGCTAGCTGGTCCCCAGTAGACACATAAGGTGTGCAGATCAAACCACTGTCTAGCTTTTCTTTTATAAAATGCCTATCTACCTCTATGTGTTTGGTTCTGTCATGTTGCACTGGGTTGTGTGCAATATTTATTGCTGATTTATTGTCACAATAAAGCCTCATAGGTCCTTTCTCTTCAACCTTTTAAGTCTTTAAGTAGTATTTTTGGCCATAGTAGCTCACATATCCCTTGTGCCATTGCTCTAAATTCTGCTTCAGAACTCGATCTAGCCACCATGTTTTGTTTCTTGCTTCTCCATGAAACCAGATTGCCCCTAAGGAAAGTACAAAACCCTGATGTAGACCTTCTATCCACTGGTGATCCTGCATAGTCAGCATCTGTATAGGCCTCAAGTAGCACACCAGTATTTCTTCGAAACAGAATTCCTTTTCCAGGATTAGCTTTCAAATAGTGTAGGATTCTGTAGACTGCCTGTAGGTGCATCTCCCTTGGATTATGCATAAATTAACTAACCACACTTACAGCATAAGCTATGTCTGGTCTTGTGTGTGAGAGATAAATCAGCTTGCCAAATAACCTCTGGTACATTTCTCTGTCAACCATAGGATCCTCTAGTGCTTCTCCAAGTTTATGGTTTGGATCAATTGGTG
>JBBYHK010000001.1:2777123-2807791 GCA_038382065.1 Adansonia grandidieri | reverse complement strand
CTAATTTAAAGAATAGATAACTACCTCCCATGATTTTAGGGATTTACACATAATTTACAGCTACTGCATATCTTCTATAGCTAATACTTATCTACAGCTCATTCTCCTCAAGTCTAGGCAGTAATTATGGTCTTCTAACAATGCTTCTAGATACTTATTTACAGCTTAAATACTTTGATTTATAGGTATATGAGAATACAGAGGTCAAGAAGCGAGTAGCTGCTTCAAATCCTTATGGAAAATGGGTTAGTGAAAACATGCGATCCTTGAAGCCAGTAAATTTTCTCTCCGCGACAGTGTTGGACAGCGAAAATATCTTAAGACGCCAACAGTAAGTATTCTACTTCAATTGGATAGTTTGAGGTGTCCTAGCAGTGCATGGTGGTGTTGTGATGAATGTAGATGAGATTGATTTTAATTCCTTTAATGCTCTTAGCTCTTTAACATCAATAGCGACTGATCTTTTTATGAGGGCTTTATTTTGATTTGTTTGGTTCTTGACTAAATATGGCTCAAGCGGTGATTTTTCTTTTGATTTGGAATGTTGCTTCTGTAATTTTGCATGCTTCATTGAGTTATATTCTTGTCAACTAAGAGCAAGTCCATACCGAAGAAAATGTTGTAATTCTAACAGGGACGTTTTCTCTGCTGATTGAGGTTTGTTTTAGTGAGATGTAAAATTTCTAAATGCTTCTGTCAAATATTATTTAATTGGCATGGATTTCATGTCATATAGAAAAACTAAGGTGTCTATTTAGTAATATGTGCTTCTTGATCACTTCTTTTACCATGGTGAAGGTTTGGTAGCTCATTGATCTGCTTAGCACCCCTTGCTTTTCGTGAAATCACATTAATTTAATAGCATAGTGGTTCCAAGGTTTATACTGATACATAGAGAAGGAAAACTATTTTAGATTTTTGCATTTGCCTGCTTAAGTGATTTATATTTCCTTTCTTAGAAATCTTCAAATATTTATTGCCACATTTCTTTGTGGGCATAGGTATAATCAGATGCTGTATGGTGACTTAATAGTGCTAAAAAATGGAGAATATGATAGGGCAGTATATGGGGGTAATGCATCTAATTTTGTCTTCATACATGCTTCTCTTATTTAATAGAAATTCTCAATACTCCAACTGTGTATAGTTTTTGGGTAATTTAAGCATGTTATGGTACATTAGATGACCCATCACCATGGGTTTCTTTTATACATGGCTTTGTTATCAAAAAATGAAAGGTAAATAATATGGCAGTAGAGAAGAATGATTAAGAAATGTGGGGAAGGTTTACTGAATTTAGAGTTTTCCTTATAATTTCTTTTTTTGTCTTTCTTTATATTTTTATAAATTAAAGAGAGAATTATGATCAATGGAGCATTGGGAGAGTGTGGTAAATTAAACTATGCTTTATATAATGGGTGAGGATAAACTTGGTGAAAGGTAAGACTCACTCTTATAAAATTATAATGATAAGGGAAAATTTAAAAGGAACTATAATGTTTTTGTTAATTGTTTTGCCATTGCAATAGATTCATGACATTTACATTCCTTTTCCCATGTGGTTTAGAGGTTCAAAAAATCTTAAAAGGGTGGAAAAAAGGAACAGTGCCAAAGATTTAGTTGTTAGAAATGTAAAAGCATGTTTTGGATGGAACAACATCTTGAATCAGCCTTCATGTATTCATGTTTTGGGTTCTGCCAGTTTCTGCCTATCACGTGTGCCCAGGCTTTATAAAAGAACCATAGGATGGTAAAACAAACTACAACTAGTTCTTCAGCAAAGTATGCTTAACAAGTTTATGCTTGAGTGTCTACCTTTAGGGTACTTCTATATGAGTGTGGTCTAAGCACTTGGTTGTAGGTGAGCTGAATATAATGTGAAATCATCATTTTATCTTGGTATATTTGTTATTGAGTTGGATTTAGTGTGATTGAAGTATCTTGGTTTCTAGTGTCCAATTTAGTCTATGATCAAATATGCTAATATTGACGACTTGAATTGTTATTATTTTTACAATGTGATGTCGCAGGGCTTTTGGTTATTCAAGTGAGGATGTTCAGATGATTATTGAGACTATGGCTGCCCAAGGGAAGGAGCCAACATTTTGCATGGGTGATGACATTCCGTTGGCAATATTGTCTCGAAGGCCACACATGCTTTATGATTATTTTAAGCAGCGTTTTGCTCAGGTTTGTTGGAAATCAAGTTAATGAACTTATAAATTCGCTGCCTAGTGATCCTAAAATAATATGGTGTTTAAGTGTTGGAGTTTGCTATATGCTTGATTACCTCTATATTTTGTTTCCAAAGCTGGCATTCCTTCGTCTTCCTTTTCTATTTTGGGACGATCCTTGGTTCTTATGCCATTCTTTATGCTTCATCTTTATAGTAAGGCGCCAAAGGCATATTTGCACTATGTGCTTGGCATTAAGTTTGATTAAACATAAAATAATGCTAGAAAATTGGGCACTAATTGGTATGAAGCTCTTAACAATTGTTTATGCTCAGTATTTCGCATGCAAGATAATCGAGTTCTTTGCACTGAGGTTGAGGAACAGAGTTGTGCTTGATGTTGTACAACAATCAGGCAGACATTGCAGCTGTTTGTGGGTTGATGAGAAACCTCTTTCGTCTCCATTCTTCCCAATAGAAAAATTAAAAAAAAAAAAAAAGAAATTGAATCTTTTGTTGACTTGAACGCCGTTGTCTTTTCTCTTCTTTACCTCGGTTACTAGAGAAAGGAGAAGAAAAAATTACAAAATGAGAAGAAAGATAAAATTTAAGAAATTTCCGAGGAAATTAGAAACTGGTAATTAAAGCATAAACTTTGTCACATTTCTAAAGGGTTTTTATATTTATTATTTATAATTTTTTTGTGGGGTTGGGGGTAGGAATTGACTCAATTAAAGACAATAGATAAAGAGACTGTATTAATGTTCTTTATGCAAACCCCTATGAAGTTGCATGCTATTGGTTCATAGGAGCATCAAAACTGGTACTGCACCTTTGCTATCCAGTTTAATCTAATAATTTAATTAGATGTTTTCCATGTCATGGTAAAGTTTATTTTATGGATCTGATGTTTCCATGTCATAGTAAAGTTTATTTTATGTATCTGATGTTTTGACTTCATTTGCTTTGTTAATTGTTTGTATGTAGGTCACAAATCCAGCCATTGACCCTCTTCGAGAAGGATTAGTTATGTCTCTTGAGGTCAACATTGGAAAACGAGGAAATATATTGGAAGTTGGACCTGAAAATGCTTCTCAGGTTTGTACATTTCTAATATTTATATTTGATGCCATTGAATGGTTGCTGTCAAATTGTAAATCACTTAAATTTTATTTCTCTTCCCACTATCAAAATTAATTGTCATCTGAACCAGGTTACTTTGTCCGGTCCTGTACTAAATGAACGGGAGCTTGAGTCATTGCTAAAGGATCCCCAATTAAGGGCCCAGGTCTTGCCTACATATTTTGATATACGTAAAGGTGTTGAAGGTTCACTGGAAAAGACACTTTACAAACTATGTGAAGCTGCTGATGAAGCTGTTCGTAATGGTTCCCAACTGCTTGTGCTGTCTGATCGTGCTGATGAGCTGGTATGAACTATTTTATACCCAAATGAAATCTTATGATTCAGAAAAGATCTTCTGCTTTGAGAACTAGTGTATCTCTGATTTGAGTATGTAATCATCAAAGGCGACTGTTTCATATACTTTCATCTCTGATCATAATAGAATATTTTGTTTCTTGATTGTCGCATCATCAAGTGCATTTTGGAATCCCTTTCTTTTGTTAGTACATGGGACAGACATTGATGTAGCTTTGTTAGCTGAATCTTATTCAACTGCCCCATTCAGATTCACTAAATTTGTAAAGCTCTGTGCTGTCTAAAATTTGGTAAGGGTACTGTATTAGATAACAGGAGTCAAACGTACCAAAAAGTTATCATTATGATGTTGGATCATGTACTATCAATCTTAACAAGAAATTATCTACATAATATGGTAAAATAGGTATCACAAACACAAGGGCTATAACTAAGTTAGGTAGAGCAACTCGTTTACACGTGTCCCAATGTTTTTTTTTTTTTTTTTTTTCAGGGAAGTCTATCATGCAATCAAACATCTTCATTTTGTCATTTAACATGTCTGTGTAAACATGTCTCTTCTTAATTCTTAATTGTTATTTGTTTGAGAATCTTGTTATACTTGGTTATTGCATCTCTTTCTATTTTTGTCTATATTTTTGTGTATTATTAGTCAAGAATTTGTAAATTTTAACTTACTGGTATCATTATAATCACTTCTCAAGGAATGGCTTCTCTTTTGTATATCTCTGACAGAACTTTATTCTGGATGCGTTTTTCCCATTTTTGTACCCCTCTAGGAAGCAACTCGGCCTGCAATTCCAATACTACTAGCTGTTGCTGCTGTTCATCAACATCTTATTCAAAATGGTCTGCGGATGTCAGCTTCCGTAGTTGCAGATACTGCTCAGTGCTTTAGTACACATCAATTTGCCTGTTTAATAGGATATGGGGCTAGGTCAGTTCACTTTCATTATCTATCTGAAGCTTATTTAACTTATAATTTCCCTTTTTCTTCTTAGTTTTATTTAAAATCATAAAGTACAATCCCGGAGGTCAGTGATGGAAGTGGATACTTTGCTGTTCTGTTAGTTTCTGATTGATAGAAAGCTCTCTTTTGGTTCTTTGCTAGATACATTGGATGTAAACTTTGTTTCATGTTCCTCAAGGTTGTAATATTTGGGATTACTAGATGGTCTCATAGCATTGTAGGAGCCTATGTGTTTATGCCAAGCCTGTTTTATTAAAATTGCTTGGCAAAAAAGAAACTCTCTTCCCTTGAATGTGCAAACGGATGATAAAAGTTTCTGCCATGGTTTTTTTCCTTGAACTGACAGTAGCATAGTTGCAAATTCTCATGGATGAGAGCCTGGGAAAGATGTCATTTTGTACCTGTAAATTGTGCAAAAGAGATTGATGGACTGTGAACCCTTGTAAATGATTTTATTGGTTTTCTTTTATTTGTCTTCTACAAGATGATGCCTAAATCAGTTTTTGAACTTATAAACAGCTGGCTACAATTCATGTATTATTGTTATTATGTGAAACTTTCCTGATAGTTTCTGTCATACAATTTGTTTGCTTCCCTATGATTTTCAAATTACACTTGTGCCTCTTTTATTTATAGCAAATTACTTTATTTTTTGTCACCTGAGTCTAAAGATCACGCAGATTTATAATAATGGTAAAAGATAGCTCTCAAGGAAATGGCTGTAGTCTATTGGTGAACATCACCGCCAGAATTGGATACTTCTATTTATGTTTGTATGCTTGAGCAAATGTTTTGAAGAAAGATTTTTGTCATTCGATCAAAGTTATAGTTGATGTCTGAGGCAAGTGAATTTTTATGGATATTATAAATCTAACTTCGTCATGGTGATTTCACCACATAAAAACCTTAAATGGTAAAATAAAGAGTAGGCCTAACCTTCTACTTAGTGAAAAATAAAATTTTCCCATTTTGTCTGTTTTACTAGCTTCAAGATGGGTCCTTAATTTATAAATTACTATTTGTTGCATCTCTTAATTGAACCTTTGCTCTCGTCAGTGATCTCTTATTTAGTAAGAAGTCATACGATTTTAGGTTTGCTGATAAGGTGTTAACATTTATTTGGCATGTGAGCAATAATCAGATGGTTTATTCCATCTTGATGAAATCAGGTCTGGTTTATTTTAGCTCTTGTCATTCTGTTCTTTGGTTCATAATGCTAGCCTTATAAAAAATGCTAAGCTAACTGGCCTTTAAAACCTTTTCTTGTCTTCATTATCCTGAAACTGCATAATTTTTTTCGTTAATATCATTTTTGCAGTGCTGTATGTCCATATCTGGCATTGGAGACTTGCCGGCAATGGCGTCTGAGTACTAAAACAGTGAATTTGATGCGGACTGGAAAAATGCCAACTGTGACAATTGAGCAGGCTCAGGCAAACTTTTGCAAGGTCAGTATATATCCATTGATACAAAGATTTTTGGGATGTTTTTTTGTTGTCTTGTCATGTGAGAATTTTGTGACCATTTACTTTAGGCCTTGTATGTTTTATATCCTTGCTACCGATTTTCTTAAATTCGAATATCATGCAATAGCTATCTATCATATGTATGAAGCACTACTATAAAATGGTGACATAATAAAATATGGATTTGGGGTTTGATACTTTTCAAATAATATAGTATGAAACAGTAGGAGATCTCAAACAGAAATATATTCTTAGTATTGAACTACAAATATAACTTCAATGTAAAATATAGATAATAGAATGGAAGCTTCTTTTTCTTATTAAATTTATCTTGGTTTTGTGTTTGAAATTTTGTTTTCTTTTCATTTTTTGCTACAAAGAAGGTTGTAGCCGAGGATAAGTGAAGGGATTGCAGGTGCTAGGATTGGAACCCAAGCCTACTGGATGGTAGTTGTCGATGCTACCTGTTTATAATGCTCACACTTCCTTTAGCTTGCTTTTAGATTTGTAGTGTAGGGAAGTAGAGATTGTATCCCATAAGGACCTTTAGAAGTACATAATTAATTTTGGGAATAGAAAGAAAAGAAGAAATGGCAAGAAAAATGGTAAAATCCAGTTGAGAAAACAACAATAAAAGTAAATAGGGGTTCTAAATGCTTTTGATTGGAAACAAAATGAAAACAACTTTGAAAATAGTTTTAAGTGAAAAATCAGTGGGGAAAAGACTATGTAGTAAATTGATATTGCTTACTAATGTATTATCATCAATCATTGAAAAACTATTATGCTCTTTTTCAAACAAATAAGTCAGCCTTGGAATCAAACATGTATTGACTTCCTTACTTTCTCTTACTTCCTAATTAACCAAGTTAAGCACTATGATTGCTCCTCATTTAACTACCCTGAAAGAAGCTTTTAGAATATAATTAAAAGATAGCTTTAAAAACTAGGAAAATTTAACCGATTCAATCTAACAAAATCAAAAGTTGACTTTATTTAAGAAAGACTTGTACTTTTTATAACCTTTGAAATGAAAACTTGACCATTCTCATTAAATTTATTCGCTACTTATTTGAAACTAATCAAACTATTACATATTTGATTAACTAATGTAGCTTTAAATAAAATATGAGAAAACCACTAGTATGTACCTTAGAAGTTGAAATCATATAACCATGACATTTTAATTTAAAAACACAAGATATTTGTATGAAAAAATGACTTTGAAAACAACTTTATATATTTATCATGATGAAAGGATACAAAAGCTTGCAAATCTTTTACTACCAAGTAAAAAAAAGGGGAAAAAAAAAAAACTTAGAAAGACATAGTTTAGAAAACAAGAAATAAAAGAGAGAGGAAGAGAGTAGGAATGAGATGCTAAAAACTGTTTAAACCCTTTTACTATTTATAGGGAAAGAATTCAACTAGAGCTACGGACAAAGATAATTACATTAATTTATAAAAATCAGAAATTAATCTCTGATCTTTATCTTGATCTCTTCAGAGGTTGAGTGTAATCTTCTTCCTGGATAAATGTAGCCATAGAGTTGGATTTGTGAGCTGATTTTCTTCATTTATCCAAGAGACAAATAGCACAATTATCTAAGAGATAATTCTCTTATATATCAAATTGATCAGTCTTCAACGATATTTACTTCCACTATAACTTTGCAAATTTTCAGCTTCCAAACTCTTAACCTAAGTAAAACTTTATCTTCCAACTTCTCCTAGTGTAATTAGAGTTCTCCAAGATTAGCTCACTAGTATTCAAAACCCACACAAACTCCCTAACTTAGCCAATTTTGTGCTTCCTTTGTATTTTTCATCCAATTAAATCCTATAAAATAGAAAGATAAATAAATGCTTATGATAAACATAAAAAACAATTAGAAAAGATTGAGTTAGAAGAATAACTTATCTGAAGTTAGGCACTTATCGAA
Source organism: Adansonia grandidieri (assembly GCA_038382065.1). Classification (NCBI taxonomy): domain Eukaryota; kingdom Viridiplantae; phylum Streptophyta; class Magnoliopsida; order Malvales; family Malvaceae; genus Adansonia; species Adansonia grandidieri. Next base: position 2,799,799 of record JBBYHK010000001.1, on the reverse strand, counting down.
TTTCCAACACGTATACTTTGCTAGTCCTCTAGCAAACAAGACCTAGACTAGTTTGTCAACACTCATTTGGTGTTTGTGAACCACTGCACCACCAGAGGCTGCATCGATCATGCTTCTTTCCATGGAAAGTAGGTCTTCGTAGAAGTATTTGATTGAAAGTTGCTCAGAGATCTGATGGTAAGGGTAGCTTACGCGCAACTTTTTGAATCTCCCCTAATACTCGTGCAATGTCTCCCCATGATTTTGCCTTATTCTGCAAATTTCATTTCAAATACTCGTAGCTTTGGAGGCTAGAAAGTACTTTTCCAAAAAGAGCCTTGCCATCTCGTCCCATATAGTAATTGATCTGAGGGGGAGGTAATAGAGCCAATCTTTCGCCAAATCTCCTAAGGAGAATGGGAAAGTCCTTAACTTTATTTGATCATTCGTCAACCTTGGTAGTTTCATGCCCTAGCAAATCTAGTGAAACTCCTTCAGGTTTTTATTTGGATCTTCCCCTGTAAGACCACAAAGATAGGTAATAAGCAAATAAGACCAATTTTGAGTTCAAAAGGTTGTTGTAAATTAGGAAAATCAATCTAAATAGGTTGAGAGATGATATTTGGAGCATGAAGCTCCTTTAGTGTGCGCTCTCAACTATTCTGTTCAACAACCATGATTTCTACTCTTGATGCACACGAGGAAGTTGAAGAGTGGATGGATGGCGTCCTTAGAGGTGATTGATTTGTAGAGGATGATGAAGCGGAAGATTCTTGTGCAATCTCCTCTAGTGCTTTAAAGCTTAGGGAGAATTCGGTTTCTTGAACGAATTGCCTTATCTTATGAAGCGTTGTGTCTCCAAAGGACATAGACCTACAAAATAAACAACCAAATTAAATCTAACAAAAGAAAAAACAAAATTAGAATTATACTTAACTAGTAGGTCCTTAGCAACGGTGCCAAAAACTTGGTAGTTGTCAATGCTACCCGTTTATAATGCTCACTTTCTTTATCTTGATTTTAGATTTGTAGTGTAAGGAAGTAGAGATTGTATCCCACAAGGACCTTTAGAAGTTTAAAACTGATTTTGGGAATAGAATGAAAATAAATGAAGCGGTAAAAAACAAATGGTAGAATCTAGTTGAGTAGACAACAATAAAAGTAAATATGGGGTTTAAAATGCTTTTGATTGGAAACAAAATGCAAACAAATTTGAAAATGGTTTTAGTGAAAAATCAATGAGGAAAAGACTTGGTAGTAAATCGATATTGCTTATTAATGTATTATCATCAATCATTGAAAAACTCTTAAGCTCTTTTTCAAACAAATAAATTAGCCATGGAATCAAACATGTATTGACTTCTTTACTTTCCTTTACTTCCTAATTAACTGAGTTAAGCACAATGATTAATCCTCACCGTTTGAATACCCTAAAAAAGGCTTTTAGAATATAATAAAAGATAGTTTTAAAAACTAAGAAAGTTTAACCGATTCAATCTAACAAAATCAAAAGCTGACTTTATTTAAGAAATACTTGTATTTTTCATAACTTTTGAAATGAAAACTTGACCATCCTTATTAAAGTTATTTCCTACTTACATGAAACTACTCAAAACTATTATGTATTTGATTAACTAAACTGGCTTTAGATTAAATATGAGAAAACCACTAATATGCATCCTAGAAGTTGAAATCATATAATCATGATATTTTAATTAAGAAAAAAAACACAAGATATTCGTATGAAAAAAATGACTTTGAAGACAATTTCATTTATTTCTCATAATGAAAGAATACAAAAGCTTGCGAATCTTTTACTACCAAATTAAAAAATAAAAAACTTAGAGTGGCATAGTTCAGAGAACAAGAAATAAAAGATGGAGGAAGAGAGTAGGAATGAGATGCTAAAAATATCTGCAACTTGCTCCTTGGTCGAAACATATGGCATACAAATCAATCCATCATCTAGTTTTTCTTTGATGAAATGTTTATCAACTTCAGCATGTTTAGTTTTGTCATGAAAAGCTGGATTATGAGCAATGGAGATTGCTGCTTTATTTTCACAATAAATCTTCATAGGTAATGGACTAGAGATCTTTAAGTCTTCTAATCCAACACTTCACAAATTCCATGAGCCGTTGATTTAAATTCAGCCTCTGCACTACTCTTTGCGACAACACTTTGCTTCTTATTCCGCCACATGACCAAATTCCCTCCAACAAATGTGCAGAACCTAGAAGTAGATCTTTTATTAGTTATGCTTCTTGCCCAATCAGCATTCGGGTACCCTTCAATCTGTAAATGGCCGTGGTTCTCAAACAATAGGCCTATTTCTGGTGTTCCTTTCAAGTATCTCAAAATCCTATAATCCTATATATAGCATCAAAATGAACTTGTCTAGGCGAATGCATAAATTGGCTCACCATGCTAACAACAAATGCTATATCTGGACGTGTATGTGATAAGTAAATAAGTTCCCAACAAGCCTTTGAAACTGATCTTTGTTTACTATGTCCTCAGGTTTAGCTGGTTCTAGTTTAAGGTTTTCGTTAGGTGTTTCAGTAGTATTGCACCTTACCAAACCTGTCTCACCAAGTAAGTTTAGAACATACTTCTGTTCGGAAACAAAAGTACATTTCTTAGATCTTGCAAATTCCATTCCAAGAAAATACTTCAAAGGGCATAGATTTTTTATTTCAAAATCATTGGCCAATGCCTTCTTTAACCGTTCAATTTCAACACCATCATCGTCTATCAAAATTATGTCATCCACATATAAAATTAGAACTGCAACTTTACCTTCATTTGAATGCTTATAGAACATAGTCTGATCAGCTTGACTCTGTGAATACCCATGACTCTTGATAGTTTTCCCAAACTGTTCAAATTAAGCTCTAAGAGATTGTTTCAAGCGGTTAAGAGATTTTTTCAATTTACAAACTTTCCTCTTGTTGAAGTTACCTTCAAAACCAGGGGGTAATTCCATAAATACTTCTTCCTCCAAGTCTCCATTTAGAAATGCATTCTTTATATCTAACTGGTGTAACGGCCAATTCGAATTCACTGTAAGTGAAAGCAACACATGAATAGAATTCATCTTAGCTATTGGAGCGATCGTTTCTTGGTAATCAATTCCATGGGTTTGGTTAAACCCTTTTGCAACAAGTCTCGCCTTGTACCACTCTACGTTCCCATCAGCCCTGCATTTGACAGTAAGTACCTACTTACATCCCACAATCATCTTTTCTCTTGGTAAATCAACTATTTCCCAAATGCCATTTTTCTTCAGTGCATTCATCTCCTCCATAACTGCTAACTTCCAATCCGGACGATTAAGAGCCTCCTAAATATTTCTTGGAGCAAACAGATGAGAGATCTTAGAAGTAAATGCCCTGTGAGTATTAAAGAGTCTATGGTATGACAGATGTTGAGCAATAAGATGTTTAGTAGATGCTAGAACTTATTTCCTGAGTGCTATAGGAACATCAAGATCTACAGAATCACACTTAAGAACTGACTCGGAAGGAGATATTGAATTGGAATTTAAATATTACCTGAAAGATCCATTGAGGCAGATTTTGGATTTAATGATTGGTGTTGTGCTAGAATTGATGGCTGATCTTTACTTTGATGATGAGTTCTCTTTCTAGTGTACACTTTCAGCTCTGGAGCAAGTCATTTGATCTTGTTGTGGTATTTCTTCCCCTGTTTGTGATACATTTATACCCGGCAATGATAGATCAACAATTTCTTGATTTTCATTATCTATGACATTTATTTTCTTAATGCTCAAATTGGGAGAAAAAAGTTTTAGCAAAGGTGCTGAAGTTGTTGAAGTTTCCCAAAAATGATCTTCACTAGTCTTCTCCCCCTGAAGATGATTTTTGGTGAAAATAGGTTTGGTTCCAAAAAAAAAAAAAAAAAAAAAAAAAAAAAGACACCCATACTAATATGAATTTTTCTTTTCTTTGGATTATAACATTTATGTCCTCTTTTATTATGGGGATAACCTATGAAAACACAATTTTCAACACGAGGTTCAAGCTTAAATCAAAGATTACTTGGTATATGAATAAAAACAGTATAGCCAAACACTTTTAACGGTAAATCTGAGACCATCCTAGTTTCAGGAAAAAACTTTCTTAGGCAGTTTACAGGAGTCATATAATTCAATACTCGAGTAGGTAGTCTATTAATAAGAAAAGAGGCTATTAAAATAGCTTCCCCCCATAAATATTTTGGGACATGCATAGAAAACATTATAGCCCTGCCTATTTCAAGTAAATGGCGGTTTTTCCTTTCCGCAATGCCATTTGTTCACAACATGTGGATTGATGTTGAATGCCCTTTTCCTTGAAAAAATTTTCTAAACAATGGTTAAAGTATTCAATACCATTGCCAGAATGAAAAAAAACTGATTTTTGTTTGAAATTGGCTTTCCACCATGTTATAAAAATTTTTGAAAATAGTTTCCACCTTAGATTTGCCACTCATTAAATAAATCCAATATAGACGAGTATGGTCAGCTATGAAAGTGACAAACCATCTTTTGCCAAATAAAGTAGTAATTTTAAAAGACCCCAAACATCATTATGAATCAAGTAAAAAGGTTTTGTTGTACAATATGGTTTTAAAGCATATGAATTACGATGGCTTTTAGATAATTAACAACTTTCACGTTGAAAACTAGAACAATCCAAATTTTTAAACAACGTAGGAAATAACTGTTTCAAATAAGGAAAGCTAGGATGTCCTAATCTAAGATGCCAAAGCATTATTTGTTTACGAGTAGAAGTTGAACTAATACTATTGTTCAAGCTGTGAGCCTCTTTATTTTTGGAGTTGTTATCAAAGTAGTAAAGACCATCAACCATTCTAGCACTACTAATCATCGTCGCCAAGCTCTGTACCTGAAACTCTTAGCAGGAATTAAATAAGGTAACAATGCAATTAGAATCTTTAGAAAGTTTGCTAACAGGCAACGGGTTGCAAGAAGGATTGGGAACATGAACAAATTTTAAAGTTATATTTTTCTAATATCTTAACATGACCTTTTCCTACAATAGGTGAAAAACTTTCATCAGCAATTCTCACCTTTTGATTCCCATAGCTAGGTGAATATGATTTGGGCAAATGTGAAAAACTAGTCATATGGTTAGATGCACCTAAATCAATGATCAAAGGGGCAGAAGTAAAACCACTAGAAAACGCAAAAGATGTACTATTTTTTGCACCAGAGAAATATTAGTAATACTTGATGACGGATTAGATCTTAGCAGTTTTAGGAGTTGATCCATCTGCTCTTTGCTAAAGGGGCTACTTTCAGCTTTATTGGCAAATGGAGTAGGACAATTAGATCTATTACCAGTTTTGCTGCCCTTCCAAGTTGTAGGTTTTCCATGGATTTTCTAATAGGTTTCCCGAGTGTGATGAGGCTTGTTGCAGTGGTCACACCAAACCCGAGATTTTTCATCTGTTTTTTTTGTTTTTCATCAGATCTCTGCTGGTTAGTGCAAGTCCTGTTTGCATTAGATGCTGCAAGAGCAGATGTCTCCTTAGAACTTCCATCAAGTTTTGTCCCAACATAACCTTTTTTCGGAGTTTTTCCCTTCTTACTTCGGAAAAGACTTCTCCAGTTGAAGGAAGAGGTTGTTGGCCAATGATCCTTCCTCTAACCTCATCATATTCAACATTTAGACTAGCAAGGAACTTGAAAATTCAGTTATTTTCAACCAATTTCTTATAATGCTTGCAATCACTAAGGGAACTCTATTCGTAGTCATTGTACATGTCTATATCTTGCCACAAACCTTTTAAGACATTGAAATACTTGGTGGCAGTATCTCCTCCTTGCCGAATCTCACCAAGTCTTAGTTTGAGTTCATAGATTTTGAATTGGGTACCAGAATTAGAGTATATTTGGTTAGTGTTCTCCCATAGTTCTTTTGTTGTCGGGTAGCATATATAATTTGAGCTAATGTCATCACCCATGGAATTAACAAGCCACGCCATGACCATGGAATTTTTGGCATCCCAAGTTGCAAACATAGGATCTGTGGTTGCTGGTGCCTTTTTGTCTCCCGTTAAATATCCATTTTTCCTCTTCCTCGGATGTACATACGAACAGATTGAGACCAGCAATGAAAATTGTCACCATTCAGCTTAATGTTGGTGATTTGAATAGAACTTGATGTTGGTGATTTGAATAGAGTATGATTTAGAATTGAAAGAGTTAAGGTTTGTTGAAACATTGGGAGGGATATGAGTAGAATTAATAGAGGTCTCGGACATGTCAGATATATTGGAAAAAAGAACTTGCACTGTTTCAGAGAAGAAAGGTTTTGAAAAAAGCTGTCAAGGTAGAAAAAATGGGTGGCATCTAGATCAGAAAGAAAGATAGATAGGCTCTAATACCATGTTTGAAATAGAGAGAATAGGATTAAACAATAGAGAGACTAGGATCAAAATTTTTTGATTTGTATTGCCACACATAGAAATTATTACAAGTAACCTATTTGTAGGCTCTACATAGAGTAAATAAGGAAAATAATCCTACAGAATAAATCAGAATAAATCTACAACTATCATCTTATATCTACAGCAATTACACAATGTGTACAGCTAGGAACTCCTACAATTCAGCTAATAGTAATTAGCTAATATTCGGTCAACTCTTTAACATAATCACATTCGCTATAACTTAGCAAATTTTCAGCTTTCAAACTCTTAACCCAAGTAAAACTTTATCTTCCAAAATCTCCTAGTGTAATTGGATTTCTCCAAGATCAACTCACTAGTATTCAAAACCTACACAACCTACCTAACCTAGCCAATTTGTGCTTCCTTTGTAATTTTCATCCTATTAAATCCTACAAAATGAAAAGATAAATAAATTCTTATGATAAACATAAAAATAACTAGAAAAGATTAAGATAGAAGAATAATTTGTATAAAATTAGGCACTTATCATCAGACACCTCTTAAGGGTGACTGAATAAACTAATTGGGCTGAGCCCCGGGTTTCATTGTTCAACTTTTTATGATCCAATCTTTGAGTTATTAATGACCAGTTGTAAATTTTATGCGCTTAAATAAAGCCCAATGTTAAAAAACGAACTAAAGGTTGAATTAATGAGACTTTCAGTTCTTGGTTCAACAATCCAATTCGATTAAAGGATTGAAATTAAGATTTTTTTAGTATTAAAAAAGTATTAGATATAGTCAATATTTAACAAAACCATACACTTGACCCAATGGTGAAGTCCTTAAGTAAAAGGGGTCAAGTGTTCAAATTGCACAATTTTTTTTCCTAAAAACTTTTGAAATTTAAAATAATAAAAGAATCTTAAAACAAGTTCAACATCGAACTAGTCTAGCCTAACCTGGTCAACATGGTGTTTGATTGGTTCAATGATTTCTTGTTTTTATGTATGTTACTGGGACATCATTCTCGATCCTACCGGCCGGTCAACTTGGGTTTTTCAACGATGATAAAATCTTGTTTAAGCCTTGGCTAAGCTTAATTTGTTCCCATTCTGAAGAGACGTAAAACTACCATTATCTTTTGTTCTTCGTTTTTATTGTGAGGAAACCTAGTTGTCCATAAAATTGTCGTCCACCTTTAGCACTTATCTTTTCCTCAGATTTGCTTGTGTATAATGGGAGAGAGTTTTAAATTGCCTTTAAATCAAGTTTCTTTCTTATATTTTGTCTACATGCTAATTATTGGTTACAATCTAGGCAATTAAAGCTGGTCTTCTCAAAATTCTTTCTAAGATGGGCATCTCGTTGCTTTCAAGGTATGAGTTCTGAACAAAAAAAAGTTATCCTTGAATGATTGATTATGTATTTTAATGCCTCGTTATGTCTTTCATTTATTTGTGCAAATTGACTTACTTTTGTTATTTTCTGTTTAGTTATTGTGGTGCACAGATATTTGAGATTTATGGACTGGGGAAGGAAATAGTTGATCTTGCATTTTCTGGGAGTGTGTCAAAGATTGGTGGATTAACTTTTGATGAGGTTAGAAAGACTTGCTCTTTGAATTGAATAGTATCCTAGTATCCAAAAAGAAAAAGTGTGTTTGTTCTTATGAAATAATTTCTATGATCATTTTTTTCAAGCTTTTTTAAGACAATGCTAATATGCACCATCTATTTTGTGTTTTGTTCTCTCATGCATAAGCAATTAGGCATAACAATGTTGGAGGTGATTGTGACAAAAATTCAACTAGTGTGGTGTGGTGGAATAATAGATTTGACTTTTATTTGAGATGCAAGAGTTCTTCTAGAGAAAGAGGATTCTTGAATTTCTGCCCTATTATAGTGTTCATTGGAATTTGAAGGGGTAGCTTATGCATCAAAGGACAAAAATAGCTGCAATTATGCTTCACTATCTCAATAAATATTTTGGGTCTTAAACCTTAGCTCACAGCCACAAACGTTTTCATACTCAACAGGCTTCTTTACTAGTTACCATGATTTGAAAATTATTTTAGATATACATCACCAAGATACTTATGCTTAATTTGAAATATCTTTAGGTTTCACTCGAACTTTTCTTCTGCAAGCTGCAGACTAAATTTTCTTATCTTTAGTATATATGGGAAACACTAAAATGCTGAAAATACACAAGACACTTGATTTTTGTGTTTTTTTTTTTTTTTTTTAAGAACATATTGCTATGTTAACCTCTTCACCTTGGAATCAGAGATATGCTGATCTTTCTTTCAAAGTTGAGGTTTCTAGTGTTTTCTGTGATTTACGGAGTTGCATTTAAAACAAGGCCATTTTTTATGCTATGTCAACATTCTTCATGACCAAAACAAGTTTTCTTTGTAAAATTCATAGAATAGTCTCTATTAAGCAACTGTCCAACGTTAAGCAAGTTTTGAATAAGTTTAGGAATGTTAAAAGTCATGAGTAAATATGCTTTTATATGCATAAAAATAACTTCTTTTTCCTTCACTTCTTTCTAAAATGTTTCTGTCCAAGCATGACGCATGAGTAAATTTAATTGTCAACCCCACAATTAAGCTGCAATTTTCAGTTCTAGTTCACTTCATCTTCTCCCAAGACACCATAAAACACTTATTTTTTTAGAAAACAAGGATAAAGGGTCTTTACCATGGCTTCTTCATCATTGTTGTATGTTAAAGATCAGCATCACGTCCATTTATAATTCTGGGTTGTGTACACTAAATCTACTGATTTGATATTTTATGAAAAATTAAGCTAATAAGAAATAAGAGGTCATTCATTGTTGGGAATTAGGAAAAGTGTCTCCATCACTGGCTTTTTTGTTGTTTTTCTTTAATGGACAATTTCTTAAAATTTTCAACCTTCTAATGCTTACAAAATTGTAGTAATTTTCATGTAATAGTTAATGCTTTACTTCTTTGCTTGAAGAATTAGAGTTATCAGATACCATGCTTCGTTCAACTTTCTTTTGCTTTGAATTGGAGTACTTATCTTTCCTTTTATTTAAGCACCCTTCATTTGATATTTGAATAGCTTGTCCTAAAAATAAGCAATTCAACAATATTGTTAGCCGTCTTTGTCCATTAGATTACTAGGAACTGCCTTATTATTCAAGATGTACCCTATTGAGACTTTTGTTATTCTCAGTTACAACTATATGAACTAACTTTTGTACTAAGATAAAAATGGATTTTTAAATTATTTGCTCATTTGCAATAATCTAACTTTACATTCTCATTTAGTTGACTTCAATGAGTTTCAAAAAAAAAATTTCTTCCACTACTTTGGAATCTTTTAACTCCATTGACTTATTTTCTGGATATTACTATCTTGGTATCAGTTCCAAACTCTTGTTGTAAAACCTACCAACCATTCTTGCCTTTGGGATCAAAGATGATTGTTGGATAAAATCTCATTATTGATCCCCTGTAAGAATATTAGGGTCTTTGCATTTGATATTTGGATTCTACTTAAATAATTTACTTCTGTGTAACAATTTTAAATTGGTAGAGGGAAATTGAATTTTAATCTTCCAATGAATTTTGTGGTTATCTAGCAGGATAAGGGTGTTCATTCCTTTCCCAACCCACTCTAATGCCTAGACACAAACTTAGGACCCAGCATCTATACACAGAGGTATCTCCAAACCATAAAGTCATTCGTTAGTTTTGTGTTCAAATAGGAATTTTTATTTTTTCGAAAACCATTTGTTTTTTTTTTAGTACAAAAATGTTATTGAAAATGCATTAGCATTAGAATTTAATACATGTTTAGGTCTAATGAACTTGAGATTACATGGCACAAACTAGTTTTATTGTGTATTACCAAAGGCTTTAGACTAATTCTATTGACCCTTGACATTAATTGCTAGATATATGTGTCCTTGAATGTCTCTTGACTTTAGAGAACTAGTTTGTAGCCTTTGGGAGACTAACAACCAGGTGTTTAAGATTTCAGAAGCATCTCATAGTGGGTGAGAATTTCATACTATTAGATTCGGCTCTTTGCTGTTGAGTTGATGGATTTAGTATTTGGATTAGAAACATTTGGCGTCCCTTTTGCGCTTGGCGTGATGAAAATTGATTTTAAATGGGTTTTATTGGTTCAAACAAAACCTTCTAATGGCTTGCCATGAGCTTGTATTGTTATGGGTCATTTTGATTCAACAAGACCTTCTAATGGCTTGCCAGGAACTTTTGTTGTTATGTATCCAACCTACAACCAATTGGTGATAGGTGGAGACTAAAGAAGCTTAACTTGAATATATGATAACAGAAAACTCAAGATTTAATAAATGTCCAACTTAAATATAGGATCACATAAAACCCAAGATTTAATAGATGTGTGATAACACTACTTAACACTCCCGTCATGTGCCTTAACAAGGGCCTTTATGTGGACAACCTCACATGGGGTACCAACAGAATAGAACTTGAGATTTGATAGCATGTTAATTTCTAGCCAAAACCAATTGGCAATAGGTAGAGGGGCCTAACTTAAACATAAGGCTAGGAGAAACTCAACTTAACAGATGTGTGATAAGACCACGTAACACTCTATGTAGCTCGACGAGGGCTTATACATAGAAAACCTGTGTAAGAAGCATAAGTGTTTAACTGAGGTTTAGCTATGAGATTCTTAAGACTAACTTAATTGTAACTTCTAACTGCACAAGTTAAGAAGTATCCAACCTATTGTTTTTGGCCAATATCAAATGCTCTTATTTTTTCTTGAGAACTCCCTCAATGGACTTTAACGCTTGGTCCTTCATTTGTAAAAAAAAGAAAAAAACACATGGTGTTGAATTTTGACTGTGATGCAAGAATGGATGATACTAATTAAATGAAATATTTGGGATATATTTTTATTAATTTCACTATATTTTATGGGCTCACAAGCAATTCTTATTGTTGAATTCTAGGTGAAGGAAGAAGAATGGATAAGAGAGATTAGAACAGATTGGAGAGAATAGTTTTTTCTCATTTCTATATATTTTGAAAACAAGATATGCACTATTATATATATAGCCTAAATTAAGACTATTCTAGATAACTAGAGTAATTACAAATCAATTACAAATAAAAACTAATTAATCAGAATTTCCTCATAATCATAATCCCATAATTTAAGGATATCTAGAAAACTTGGAAATCTAAAAATCGGTAAATCTACAGATCTGGAAATCTGCATAAATCTGCACTCTTCCTCAAGCCGGAGAATGTATGTCAATCATTCCCAGCTTGGACAGATGTTGTTGAAACTGAGCTCTTGGGAGAGCTTTAGTAAGGATATCAGCTATCTACTATTGTGCAGGAGTATAGCAAACTTCTAGGACCTTTTGCTCAATTTCTTTCCTTTATAAAGTGTCGATCAATCTCGACATGCTTGGTTCTATCATGATGCACTGGATTCTTTGCAATCCGATAGCTTCTAGATTATCACACATCAATTTCATTGATGTTGTGATTGGAACTTGAAGTTCCTTTAGGAGTCTCGTTAACCAAGTTCCCTCACATATCCCATGTGCCATGGCATGCTTCTTGCTACAATTGGTTGCTTCTTACTTCTCCAAGTAATCAGGTTACCATACATAAGTACAATATTTCGAGGTTGATCTTCTATTTGTTAGTGATCCTGCCTAGTCAACATCTGAGAAAATATCTATGTTTTGACTGCTTTTTTTCTTGGAAAATAATCCTTTCCTTGGAGTCATTTTCAAGTAACGCAGTATTCTGTATACTGCTTCTTGATGTTCTTTTGTAGGATTGTTCATAAACTAACTGACCACGCTCACCACAAAGCTAATATTTGGTCTCGTATAGGAAAAGTATATGAACTTTCCAACTAGCCTTTGTTACCTTTTTTTGTCAACAGAAGCCTGGTTCTCTTTTGAGCCGATTTTGTTGAATGAATCCATTGGAGTATTAGAAGGCTTACACCCAAGCATACCGGTTTCCTTTAACAGATCAAGGGTATAGTTATATTTTTGTTGTGAAATGAAATGCCTCTTCTTGACCTTGCTATCTCCATTCCGAGGAAATACTTTAGAGCTCCGAGGCCTTTGATCTCAAATTCTCTACTCAAAATCTTTTTCAACCAAGCTGTCTTCCCTTCATGATTCCCTACAACAATAACATCATCAACAGAGACAATAAGAAATGTGATCTTACCATCTTGATGTCTCTTGATGAATAGGGTATGGTCAGATTGCCCTTGTGAATATCTTTGTTTTTTAATAGCCTTGGTGAACCTCTCAAACCATGCTCTCGGTGATTGCTTGAGTCCATAGAGAGATTTCCTAAGTCTGCAAACTTGATTTTAGCCATTAAGATGTTTTAGGCCTAGAGGAATTTCCATATAAACTTCGTCTTCAGGATCCCCATTGAGGAATGCATTTTTAACATCAAGTTGATGTAGGCTCCAGTCAAGATTAGTTGCTAAGGACAATAAAGCCTGGATTTAACTTTGGAATAGGAGCAAACGTTTTCTGGTAATCTATCTTGTAGGTTTGTGTGAAGCCTTTTTCAACTAGTTTTGCCTTATACCGATCCAAGGTGTCATCTGCCTTGTATTTAACATTGAAAATTGCTGTCGGAATTAACCACGCAAGTGCACGTATCGCAATAAGTAATATAGTGATGAAGTAGAATGTTGATCCCACGAGGAATTGATACTAAATTTGTTAAGTACTAAAATTAAAACAACTTAATCTTATTCAAACAAATGATTAATAATAATAATAATAATAATAATAATAATAATAATAAAGCAAATAATAAGTAATAGAATCTTAGGATTACAATTTCCCTCAACACTTCATTTGAATAAAACCCTATTCTCTTAACTTGACTAATAATTATTAGTTGTTAACTTAGAGTTCTAATTTATTTATAAGTATCTTCCGATGGTGTTATAAAAATATCTCTCTTAATCAATTTACTATATTCCTATTCAAATTGAATTAAAAGAAACTCATTAAGCTTAGACTCTAATTTGGTTACATATAGCATTCTCGTATATTCCTATCTAACATGCAGATCAATTCATCCTAATAAATGAATATTAAACATATGTCATTCAATCCAAGTCTAAACACAAAATTCCCTTTTCGAAGTTCATTAAGGTTACCAAATCAATGTAATTGGTGATCAAGCAATTAGAAGCATTAAGAACAAGATTGAACAAACAACTCAAATATTATTAAATCAAGAAAAGAAAATAAAATAATCCAAACTACATGTTGAGTTCCGTTACAAACCTAAAAAAATAAATCTAGTTCATAATAAATATATATAATATAAAACCAAGGAGTTTCACCATCATAAATAATACAAGAAAGATAAAAAGCAAGAGAAAACTAAGATTGGCCGGATCTTTGATCTTCAAGCTTCTCCAAAATCTCTCTAGCTTCTTGAATATTGTGGTGGCTTCTCTCTTTTTCTAAGAACTAGAGAAAAAATAAAACTATCAAATATCTGGGATTGCCTTTGTTATGTCTCAAGTCTAATCCTAAGATTTCTATTTATAGGCAAAACCCTAAAGGTACAAACTTGGTTTTCAAGTAGCTTAAAAATATTATTTTTGGAAATTGCCAAACTTAATCACTTTTCTTGATTGAATCCACTTTACTTGTTGATTAAGTTATTGCACTTTTGGAAACTCCTTGGGGATTTGACTTACAAAAATATGAAAAATATTTAAATAACTAAGCAATTAAAATATAAGGAAAGTAAATAATGCTAAATTAAAATCTACTATAAATAAATAAAATAAAATAACACTACTATAAATAAAACTTAAATAAAGATCTTTAGGGCTTAGCTAATTTAATATGAATAATGAGACTAAATAACTCTATTTTATAGAGTTATCAAAAACCCATTTGCATCCTACAAGGTGCTTTCCTCAAGGTAGTTGAGTGAGTTCCTGGAACCATTTTTCTGTAATGCTTAAAGTTCCTCATTCATAGCCTCTCTCCACTTGGGGTGTTGTAAAGCTTCCTGTATGCCACTAGGAATTTGAATACTATCAAGATTAGTACTGAATGCTGGATAGCTTGGAGATAACTTCTCATAGGACACAAAATGTGAGATGAGATGTTGAGTACAAGACTTGACCCCTTTTCTTTGGGCAATGGGAATGTGAAGATCATCAACTAAACTTAAATGATCTATAGAGAAGTAAATATCTATTTTACCTTTAACCTACTTTTGTGGGAGTTGAACTCAGAAAATCTGATTGACAAGTTGTAGGAAGCGGCCTTTCTACCAGTTTAGGGTCTTTTTGGTGTCTTGCATATGCCTTAAGCTCCTTGTTTCCTTCTTTTTGAAAGTTGTGAGTAAGCATGGGAATCAAATGTTCAATCTATGACTAGGGTTGTGACTGAGGCTTGGGTAGAATCAGTGATTGGGGCTATGACTTAGGCTTGGGTAAACTCATAAGAATATCATCCCAAAATTGATATTCTTGGTTCATATGCTTCTCCTCTTGAATATAGGTTTTGGGATAGCATGGTATATTTTCAAAGAAAGTCATGTCCATACTATTGTTGGTTTTCTTAGTAGAAGGACAATAGTATTTATAACCCTTTTGGTAAGAGAAATATCCTAAAAAGAGACACTTAGACAGATTTTGGATCAAGCTTGCTTCTTTGATGGGAGGAAATATGAACATAGGTAGAACAACCAAAGACTTTAAAAGGAATATTAGTAACAATTCTTGTTTGAGGAAAAAATTTAAGAAGAACCTGGCAAGATGTGTTAAACTTTAGAGTTCTTAAAGGCATTCTATTTATCAAATAAGTTGCAGTTAAGACTGTTTCTCCCTAAAACTGTTTTGGAACATTGCTGGCGAACATAAGTGATCGGGCAACTTCAAGTACGTGTCTATTTTTTCTCTTGGCTATCCCGTTCTGTTGGGGGGTATCAACACAAGAACTTTGGTGAATAATGTCATTGTCAAGAAAATAGTTCCTGAGAATAGAAGAAAAGTATTCTTTAGCATTATCAGACCTAAGAACTTGGATTTTAGTGTGAAATTGATTTTGAATCATGTTATGGAAGCTTTTGAATATGGATTCTGTTTTTGATTTTTCCTTCATAAGAAATACCCATGTGAGTCTAGTATGAACATCAAAGGATACAAACTATCTTGCCCCTGTGATATTTTGAACCCTCGAAGGTCCCCAGATATCACTGTGAATGATAGAAAATGGTTGAGATTGTTTGTAGCCTTGAAGAGGATAGGAACAACAGCAATGTTTAGACAATTGACAAATCTCACAGTGGAAAAACTTGGGATTCTTATTGTTAAACAAAGATGGGAATAATTTTGACAAGTATGTAAAATTTGGATGACCAAGATGAAAATGCTATAACATAATTGCACTTTCTTTATTAGATTCTAAAGGTAAGATTGAACCAAATTCAAAAGTATTGATTGCAGATAGGGAAACATAGTGAGCCTTAATATTGGATTGATCATCTGCTTTGGACTTGTAGACTCCTCCACTTTCCTTAGCACTGCCAATCATCATCCTCAAATTCAAATCTTGAAAAACACAATAAGTTGAAGAGAATTTAGCAACGTAGTTCAAGTCCCTCGTGAGCTTACTTATAGATAGTAAGTTACATTTCAAATTTGGTACTAAAAGGATCGATTTAAGAGCAAGAGACTACGAGATGATCACTTCCCCAATACCAGACACCATATAAAGAGAACCATCCGCAATTCTGACTTTGTAATTCTCATGACATGGTCTGTACTTATGAAACAATGATGCATTACCTCTCATATGATCTGAATCTCCGGAATCGACAATTCCTTGTGATTAGTCTTCAGAATTAGCATGTAAGGCAATAAAAAATTTACCTTTTTGTGCCTTAGACCCTGTTGAAATGATTGGAGTAGGAGAGGATGCTTGCCCAAACACTTTTTGTAGCAATACAATCTATTCTTTGCTAAAGTGAGCAGATTCACTAGTATTCTCTTTTCCTTTTGAATTTGCCACAAAAGTCCTTGCTTCCTTTTCCTTGTTTGGCTTCCAATCTACAGGTTTTCCATGTGTCTTCCAGCAAGTCTTCTGGTATGGCTTGGTCGACAGCAATGATCATACCAAGTTCTGCCTTTTTTTTATTGTGAGTCAGCGGCATTTGTCCCTCTTGAAACAAGGGTTGAACCTTTTGGAGCATTTGAAGATGCTTGAGTTCCCATCATAAGTTTCTTCCTACTTTCCTCTCTCCGAACCTCAGAGAATGCTTCTTGGATGATGGAAGAGGCTTGGAACCAAGAATTTTGCCTCTGATGTCATTAAGAGATTTATCCAAGCCAAGGAGAAATTTGAAAATCCTCTCTTTTTCGATAATTTTCTTGTATTTGCTTGCATCTTTTGGGCACTCCTAGTCTAAACTCTCAAACACATCTAATTGTTGCCAATAACAACTGAGAGTATTATAATACTGAGTTCCACTCATCTCACCTTGTTTGAGATCATGGAGAGCACCTTTGATTTCGAACAGTTTTGTTGTATTGTCATAGTCTGAGTATGTTTCCTTTGCTGCATTCCAGATTTCATGAGCAGTGTTGTAGAACAGAAAATTTTGTCCTATGTCATTTTCCATGGTATTGATTAACCAGGACATGACCATGTTGTTTTCTGATTTCCAAGTCTTGGGATCATCTTTCCTCGGTGGAATAGCAGCACCAGTAAGATAGTTATCCTTTCCTTTGCCTGAGATGAGCATCATCACTGACTTGGCCCATTGAAGATAGTTGTGGCCGGTCAACTTGTGTCTAGTGATGAGGAGAACCGGTCCTTCTGACCCACTGGTGTTTACAAATTCTTGATCTGATATAGGCTCGGAGAAATTGCTTGTATCGGATGCCATAGAGTTTGGAAAAAAAGAACCTT
Organism: Adansonia grandidieri; assembly: GCA_038382065.1. Lineage (NCBI taxonomy): Eukaryota > Viridiplantae > Streptophyta > Magnoliopsida > Malvales > Malvaceae > Adansonia > Adansonia grandidieri. The sequence continues at coordinate 2,782,432 of JBBYHK010000001.1, read as the reverse complement.
AGAGGGTGAATTTATGGCTCTGACACCATGTTGAATTCTAGGTCAAGGATGAAGAGTGAATTAGAGAGATTAGAACAGAATGGAGAGAATAGTTTTTTTTTTTCTAATTTCTATATATTTTGAAAACAAGATATACAGTGGTATATATACAGCCTAAATTAAGACTATTCTAGCTAACTAGAGTAATTACAAATAAAAAATAATTAAATCGGAATTTCCTCATAATCATAATCCCGTAATTTAAGGATATCTAGAAAATCAGGAAATCTGGAAATCAGTAAATTTGCAGATCTAGAAATTTGCAGAAATTTGGAAATCTGCACTTATAAGGTTAAGGGCGTTCTATATTGTTGTTTTTGTGCTTGCTTATTTACCAAGTACTAGGGTTTAGGGAGTAGCATGCAATTTTTACTTTCTTCGAGTTCTAGGTCACTTTTGGTTGACAGTATTGAGACACTAGGATTTTGAAATTTCCCTTGTTTTGGGCCTTTTTTTTCCAAGTCTTTTGAGTTTCTAGTGATTTTTTCATTTTTTATTTGGCTGACTTAATTTGCTTAAGCCCTTGCATTCTCCGGCCATTTTAATCTCATTTTTCTAATTAAGATGTTATTATGCTGTTTCCTTCTTGAGTCAAATTGATTTTGTTTTTTGTGAATTTTTTTTCTGCAGTTGGCGAGGGAGACATTGTCTTTCTGGGTGAAGGCTTTCTCCGAAGATACAGCTAAAAGATTGGAAAATTTTGGATTTATACAATTCAGACCTGGAGGTATCACTTATTGTCAAAATATTTATGCATTTATGTGCAATCATGAGGAACACATGATTTTATTTATAATTTAGTATCTCATCCTATTCTGGTACTTAGACACTTTATCCGGAAATGAGTGAACAATGTGCTAGATTGAGTTGTAAATTCATGCAAATTAGCTTAAAGGAGGTAATATCATCTTGTCTGAATTTCTGTCACATCAGTTATTCCTTGATTTAAGAATATTCTCATCACAATGGTTTATTGAGCATATTCCATCTCATTGTCTTTTATAACTTGTATTTTAAACTGTTATTATTATTTAATTGTTAAAAGGGGAGTATCATGCAAACAACCCTGAGATGTCAAAACTACTTCATAAAGCTGTCCGCCAGAAGAGTGAAAGTGCGTATTCAATTTATCAGCAGCACCTGGCCAACCGTCCAGTCAATGTCAGTCAATATATATGATATTCCTTCCTTCTTATTTCAATGCAATAGTTATAGAATTACATGAGACATTTTTGCTTCTATAATTTCAAATGCAGGTTCTTCGCGATCTTCTTGAATTCAAAAGTGATCGTGCACCAATTCCTGTTGGAAAAGTTGAACCTGCCTTATCCATTGTTCAGAGATTTTGCACTGGTGGAATGTCTCTGGGGGCTATTTCAAGGGAAACTCATGAGGCAATAGCCATTGCTATGAACAGATTAGGTGGAAAGTCTAATTCAGGAGAAGGTGGTGAGGTAATCCATGACCTGAGATATATCTTTGTTTTTTTCTTATTTGTTTTCTTTTGAGCAATATGTGTGTTTTAAAGTTACCGCTTGTTCGTTAGCTCGTAGCACGTGCTATTTCAAAAGAAAAGGTCAATGCCATGTGTAACTGCATGGTAAATACTTAGTTCTATTTACTGTTTATTAGGTTCTCATTATGCAAGCAAATTACAGTCCAGAATAATCTTGTAACTTATCACCGCACAATAAATCTTGGGATGTGTCCGTTGGCTTAGCTGAAGAGCTAGAGAAAATTGAGAGGGCTCTTTTCTCCCTTCACTAACCCATCAGGCATTTGGGAAAAAAAAATTGAAGAAAATAATGTTGGTTGTTTTGTTTTCTCCAAGGATCCAATTCGCTGGAGCCCACTTACGGATGTTGTTGATGGGTATTCTCCCACTCTGCCGCATCTCAAAGGTCTTCAAAATGGTGATACTGCTACGAGTGCTATTAAACAGGTCATCTAAGAGAACTTTGCTCAGAAAATGTTTTCATATGATTCTGTAATGTGTCATGTAGGTCTCATGGGGTTTTCTTTAGGGCATTGATATTTTTGGAACAATAGATCTGTTGTTCCAATGTGAATGGTATATATTTGGATTGACTAGGCTTTTACTCCATAACTGCATAGCACGTGGCTATCTTTGGTTTCAAATGTTACTTTTCTTAGCTACCTTGCTATTTATTCTGTCACAATTAATATAACTGAGATTTTCTTTAGAAATTTATAGTAAAAAGTGCAAAAATGTATTAAAAGGAACAATGCAATGATTTCAATGCTTGAATCTCCTTTATTTTTGGCCACATATTTGGTAAATTTATATATTTCTCATTTTTTAAAGAGGAAGAACTGAATACAAATATTGGGCAAATCTGTCTCTATCGGCACCACATGCTAAAGTCAAGACTGGCATAAACACTTGGGATAGTGCATATGATCTTAACTTTTTTGATTAGATGGGAAGCACATAGATAAACCTGATGATTCTGGTCAGCCAGGAGTAGTCTGTGCTTTTGATACGTATCAAATAGTCATGCAGATTGTTCCTTTATTCTCATGCATCACTATTTCTTCAGGTTGCTTCTGGTCGTTTTGGTGTTACTCCAACGTTCTTGGCCAATGCTGATCAGCTGGAAATCAAAATTGCACAAGGTGCAAAGCCTGGTGAAGGAGGTCAGTTGCCTGGGAAAAAAGTTAGTGCATACATCGCAAAGTTAAGAAATTCTAAACCAGGTGTTCCACTTATATCTCCACCTCCGCACCATGACATTTATTCTATTGAGGATCTTGCACAGTTGATCTTTGACCTACATCAGGTAATTGATTGCTTCATCTTTAATCTAGAGTTGATCATGTACCTTAATCTAGAGTTGATCATGCATATGGTACTCGAACTATAACAAATGTAGTGAACTTTAAAAGCATGCATCTAGTTCAGCCATTAACTTTGTTACTTGCTTATGTGGCATCAAATAGGCTTTCAATATCTATTAATTGGTTTTCCATGCAAATTATACTTGAGGAAAGCTTGTGGAAACTCAAAATAAATTTGGTAAATTAATACTGGATTATTGGCTACTGAAAGTGTAAAACTGATTATTGATTTTATCAAAAACTGATTTTAAGTTCCAAAACATTTCGTAAAGTCTTAGTTGCCTTAGAAAGCAATTATGAAATTGAAAATTGGTTTTAATGTGACATAAGAACGTTAGTTGTTGCACTCAATTGCTGTAGATTTTGAAAGTTGTGGGGGCTAATTGCACATGGTTTTAGTTCAGCTACCAAATTATCATTGTAATCTGTTCAGTCTTATTAAAAGCAGTAACCTTGGAGTACTTATAAGAACACTATCTTATGTCTACCAAATACATAGGTCAACCCTAAGGCAAAGGTATCTGTCAAGCTCGTGGCAGAAGCTGGAATTGGAACAGTTGCTTCTGGGGTTGCAAAGGCTAATGCTGATATCATACAGGTGAATCATCACAGTTGATTTCCAGTTTCTTGAGCTGTTACTGTGTCACGTTTCTTCAGTTTAATATCCATGCCCTTGAATGTTGCTATCATTATCATCATCATCATTGTCGTCGTCGTTGTCGTCATCGTCATCATCATCGTCATTATTATTATTATTTAGACAATGTGGCTTGAATGTTTATGCCTTCTTTTATTTTTAGAGTAGACTAATGTTTAATCCCAAGCATCACATCAGGTTAATAAGTCTCAGTTATTAGTGCAGTTGTTTCCTAATGATGAATAGATATGTTCATTAGCAATTTTGAATAGCAATTATTAACAGCTAATGATGAATAAAATAAGTGCAACAGAGAAAAGCAATATTAAAGGACAAAGATCAACTTTTGGATGAAGATATTTGCAGTCTGCAAAATTTTAACATAAGAGGGAAAAATATAAAACGAATAACAAAAACAATCGATTTTCATAAATTTAAGACATCTAAAATGAAATCTTAACATCTTGTTTCAACGAAAATTCAGAATTGAAGGTTAAACTTCATTCTCTGTCATTTTATCTCTTTGTAAAATATCTCTATATATATAGCGTAGCACATAGGTTATCACTAGTCTGAACAGAAAAATCTGTTAGAATACAATCCCATATTTTTAGGACTGATTCCATAATTCTAGGGATTTTTTTCTCTATCTCAGCTAATACATATCTACAATTAAATCACTAATTATCCAATCTGTAATTAAAATAAACAGCTAACTGTTTTCCAACGCTCCCCCTCAAGCTGGGACTGATTCCATAATTCTAGGGATTTTTTTCTCTATCTCAGCTAATACATATCTACAATTAAATCACTAATTATCCAATCTGTAATTAAAATAAACAGCTAACTGTTTTCCAACGCTCCCTCTCAAGCTGGGGAATATGCATCTTCCATTCCCAGCTTGGAAATATACCTCTGAAAACTTGTAGTATTCAAACCTTTGGTAAACAGATAAGCTAGTTGATTCTCGATAGACACAGAGGCTGTGCAAATTAAGCCACTTTCAATTTTCTCCTTTATGAAATGTTGGTCTTTCTCTATGTGTTTGGTCCCATTATGTTGTACAGGATTATGTGCAATGTTTATAGCTGGTTTGTTTTCACAGTACAATCTTATAGGCTCATTCCCTTTAATCTTTAGGCCATTAAGTAGTATTCTCAACATAGTAGTTCACATATTCCTTGTGCCATTGCTCAAAACTTTGCTTTTGCACTTGATCTTGCCACTATATTCTATATCTCTCCACGAAACAAGATTTCCTCCAAGGAAAGCGCAAGACCCCGATGTGAATCTTCTATCTACAGGTGACCCTGCGTAGTCTGCATTTGTATAGGCCTCCAATACTATTCCCTTATTCCTATGAAACAGAATTCCTTTTCCAGGATTCGCCTTTAAATAGTGTAAGATCCTATAGACAGCTTGTAGATGAATATCCTTTGGGTTAGGTATAAACGGGCTAACCACACTCACGGCATAAGCTATGTCGAGTCTAGCGTGTGAGAGATAAATGAGCCTACCTACCAATCTCTGTTACATCTCCCTATCATCTGTAGGATCATCTTGTGCCTTTCCAAGTTTGTGGCTCGGATCAATTGGAGCGTCCACTAGTTTGCATGCTAACTTCCCTGGTTTTTTCAATAGGTCAGTAACATATTTTTGCTGTGAGATGAAGATACCCAATTTTGAGTGAGCCACTAGTAGTTGTCGATGCTACCCGTTTATATTGCTCACTTCCTTTAGCTTGATTTTTTGATTTGTAGTGTAGGGAAGTAGA
>JBBYHK010000001.1:2765384-2777023 GCA_038382065.1 Adansonia grandidieri | reverse complement strand
GCCAATTTTTGCTTTTTTTGTATTTTTCATCCAATTAAATCCTGCAAAATAAAAAAGAAAAATAAATGCTTATGATAGTCATAAAAAATAACTAGAAAAGATTAAAATAGAAAAATAATTTATATAAAATTAAGCACTTATCAGCCACCTCAATTCCTAGGAAATATTTTAGCTTCCCTAGTTGTTTTATCTCAAATTCTTTGTTTAGACATTCCTTGAGCACTTCCTTTTCACTTGCATCATCTCCGACCACAATTTTATCATCCACATGCACCAGTAGAGTTGTCACTCCCCCTATCTTCAAGTGTTTAATGAACAACGTATGGTCTTCCTTACTTTGTTTATATTTAGCTGCCAACATTAACTACGCAAACTTCCCAAACCAAGCCCTCGATGATTGTTTCAAACCATATACTGCCTTTTGTAGTTTGCACATTTTGTTAGTTCCCAGTCTCTCTTCGAAGCCAGGTGGAATTTCCATATAAATTTCTTCCTCCAAGTCCCCGTGAAGAAATGCGTTCTTCACATTGTATGGCTATAAATCCCAATTCAAGTTTGCTACCAATGATAGCAACATCCTAACTGTGCTCATTTTTGCCACCAGAGCAAAAGTCTCTTGATAATCCACCCAATAAGTTTGAGCGTACCCCTTGGCTACTAATCTTGCCTTGTATCTTTCTAATATTCCATTAGCTTTATATTTTACAGAGAACACCCCTTTGCAGCCCACCGATTTCTTTCTCTTTGGTAATTCTGTGACTCTTAGTGTTTTATTCTTTTCCAAGGCATCCATCTCTTTTCTCGTAGCAATCCTCCATTCCTTTTGGGACAATGCCTCAGATAAGTTTCTAGGAACAACTATAGTATTTAGACTCAAAAGAAAGGATTTGTGAGATGGTGAAAATTTGTCAAAGGATACAAAGTGAGACAATGGATACAAGGGATGTTTAGTACATTCTCTCGATTTTTTGTCCTAATAGCAATATGCAGGTCAAGATTAGCACTTTCATTTTTAGATAAAGTATTTCCAAATTGAGAATTAGGTTCAGTCATAGTAGTTATCTCATAATTAGACTTTGCAGGAGAATCTTGGGTGTTGGAGTAGAACCTGGAGCTTTACTTCTTGAGTGCACTTGCTCATATCTCGAAATGTCTAGATAGGCTTGGTTCTTTGTATAGGCAAGGATGGTGTCTCAGACTGGGTTTGGGTAGGAAATAGTGACTTGGACTGATTTTGAGTCAGGTGAGATTTGGTTCTGTTTTGAGTAATACGGTGTGACTCAGTAGGTAGAGGCAACAAAAAATCATCTGCCTTATCCTTATCTTCCAATGATGTCTCCCCCTAAAGATAAGGTTGAAAAAATGGTTTTTCTTCTTCAAACGTGACATCTGTAGAGGTAAAGAACCTCTTTTTCTATGGATGATAGCCCTTGTAACCTTTTTGCGTTGAAGAATATCCTACAAATATGCATTTAATAGCTCTAGGATCTAATTTTCCCCTATTGTTATTATGAACTTGGACAAAAGCAGTGCAACCAAATACCCTAGGGGTAAGACCATTAAAGATACTCGTGTCTGGATAAAATTTAGAGAGAGCTTTCATTGGTGTTTCAAACGCTAGGGACTTATAGGGTAATCTATTTATAAGGTAAGTGGCTGTTACGATTTCTTCCTCCCAAAAACTATTAGGAAAATTCTATTGAAAAAGAGAGCTCTTGTGGTAGCTAACAAATGACCAATTTTTCTCTCAACAATCCCATGAAGATTCATGGAGTATACGTTCTTTTTCAAAATAAGGAGATAGAATCTAATTAAAGAAATCTTTGGCATTATTAGATCTAACTTTCTTAATTTTTACACCAAACTAGTTTTAGACCATATCAAGGAACTTAGGAAAGATGGCACTCACATCAGATTTATGTTTTAGGAGCTATAAACAAGTTACTTGAGTACAGTCATCCACAAACAAAATAAACCACCTTTAGCCTGTCATGCTAGAAATGGTAGATGGGTGCCATATATCAGTATGGATCAAGTAAAAAGGCAATGAACGCCTTTTATTATTAATAGGGAATTATGCTTGTTTATTTCTGCATATTTGCATACATCACAATAAAAGTGTTTAGCATCAGACCCTCCAAACAAACTATGAAACATAGTTTTTAGGACTCTAAAGGAAGGATGACCAAATTTGTAATGGATGACCAAATTTTTAATGGTTGACGAAAATAGCCTCTTTATTGGTGGTAGATAGAAATGACAGAGATTGACCATCTTGGGCACTTTTTGATTTATTCACTGTCTCAAGATAGTATAGTCCTGCCGTCTCTTTAGCACATCCAATCATTTTCCCTGTGTTCTGATCCTGAAATTCGTGATGAGTTGGATAAAAAATAATAACACAATTCAAGTCATGAGTTAGCTTCTGAATAGACACTAGGTTAGTGGATAGCTTGGGAACATGGAGTACATATTTTAGAGTTGAGATGTAATTTGGATGTCTCCTAATCCTGCAAGGGTTGTGAGGGAACCATTTGCTACTAGAATATTCCTATCTCTAGGACAAGGGGGATAGGTTTTAAATTGTAAAGAAGAGTTGGTCATATGGTTTATAGCTCTCAAAACAACAAACTAGGAGTCTATAATATTCCTATCCGAGGCATTATTAGAAACAACAGACTTACTTGAGAGAGCTAGGGAACAAGTACCACCAGTTTTAAAGTTGCCTAAGGATTCTAGCAATTCTTTGAACCTGTCGATCTCTTCTTTACTGAATTCTTCTTTCTCAGTAATTGTTTCCAAGTCTGTTGTAGTCATGTGATCCTGACCTGACTCTTTTTTTGTCCTCCTTTATACCCCCAGTTCTGGCTCGAACCACTATGTTTCTGATTTAGTTTCCAGCACTTTTCCCTGGTATGCCTTGACTTCTAGCAATAAGTACACCAAAGAGTCTTAGTTGTCTTTTCCCTATGGCCCTGGCCTTGACAGTTCTTCGTTCCTATTGCCTTGCATCGTAATATTTTGACCTTTTGTCATCATAGCAGAGTTTTCTTCCACTTGGCCTTCCAGCATACTCCTTTACGACTCTCTTTAGCCTGAATCAAAGAAATAGTTTCATTAAGGGTAGGGATTTCTTCTTTGCCTAGAATCTGCACCTTAACTTGATCAAACTCAACATTCAACCCCACAAGGAAATCATATACTCAATCTTTCTCAATAAAACTTTTCAAAATAGCAGCATCCTCTGAACATTTAGTCTTAATGCACTGATAATGGTCAAGTTCCTGCCACAAACTTTGAAGACAATTGGCATATTTTGTCACGAATTTAGTGCCTTGTTTCATGGCACTAGTTTGGATCTTGATTTCATAAACTCATGCTAAATCTCGAGCCTTTGAATAAGTTTGTCTCACAGCATCCCGCACTTCTTTGGCTACGGGTAAAAGCATATAGGTATCACTAACCTCAAGGGTCATTGAGCTCCACAACATGACAGAATCATAGAGTCAGCTTCATCCCACGCATCGAATCTCGAATATCCCTCTCAAGGCAAGTTCCTGGCAAATGGCTCAATTTCCCTTTACCTTTTAACCTCAGGGGTCATTTCAGCGTATATGCTAATTGGATGTTTTGGAGATCACTAAATGATGGGTTGAGTGTAGTTTCTTCGGTCGGTATTTTGGATTCTACCATCTTTGATTTAGGTAGGAATATACTAGCAGAATAGACTAAAGAACGACTAAGAAGATATGGCAATTAAGGCTAGAGAAAGACTTAAAATAAAATGGTGATGAAGGCCAAACAAAATCGAATAGCTCTGATGCCATGTCAGAATTAAAGGTAAAACTTCATTCTCTGTCATTTTATTTCTATGTAAAATATCTCTATATATACAATGTAGTACATAGGTTATCACTGGTCTAAACAGAAAAAACTGATAAAATACAATCCCATAATCCCATATTTTTAGGGCTGATTCCATAATTCTAGGGATTTATTCTCTATTTACAGCTAATACATATCTAAATCACTATTTATCTATTCTATAATAAAAATAAACAGCTAACTGTTTTCCAGCATACAATAACCTTAGTGTAACAAAACATTGGTGCACAACAGAGAAACATCGTAAAATTGCGTAAAGAGATAAATCTAACATAACTATAATTTCTGAAGCTGATGTTATCTCTCCACTTGCAAAATATACAAAAAGAAAACTAAAAAAAAAGATTTAAAAGATGGAAAACCATTTGAGAAGTTGACAACCTCTTTCCATTTTTCCCCACCGTTTTTGCTCCTTCTGCCTATAACTCTCTTTCTCTTCCTTTCTCTAAAATCCCACCCTCTTTTTCCTCTTTCAATTTTTTCTCTGTTGCCGGATCCTTCTTTTCTCTCTGTAGGTCCTTCAGGCTTCTTCCTTTTCTTGTCTTTTTTATTTTTTATAAAAATGCCAAGCTGCATACATTTAAACCAGTTTACCAAGTTTTGACTAATGTGATTGTGCTTTAAAGTTTGAACTGTTTTGAATTGCAATATCCTAACTTAGTACCTCATTATGAGGCATAGAAAATCTGTACTTATATTGTTATGGATGTAGAGAGGAAACATGCATCTTAGGCGTCTATTTTTGGAGTGAACGTTGTTTTGCTTTCAACTTTGCTTACTTTATACCTTATAAATGCTAGCTTATGTCTCCATCTAGGAACTAAAAGACCATTCTCCCCCCGAGAAAGTTGTGTGAACTTAGTTTCTTTCTTTATGCTTAGACCATCCAACTAAGCATCTAAGATTTGCCAAGGATGTTGTGGGAAGCATAAACTGCTTAAATAGTGAAGCTAAAACTTTAACCCAAAGATAACGTCTCTAATAAAAATTAGGGAAAAACCCTAAGATTATATGTCCAATAAAAATTTCATCTCATGTATGCCTCCTAATTGAAAACAAGAATTCATTCTGGTTATTAAAAGATCTATTCATTTCAAGAAAATGGTGGGAACTTAGTGTTTCCCCCCTTCAATGATTATGCTAGCCAGATAAACATCTAAGATTGCCAAAGATTTAGTAAGACTAAATTACATCTCATGTATACCTCCTAATTGAATAAAAGAATTCATTCTGGTTATTGAAAGATCATTTCATTTCAAGAAAATGGTGGGAAGTTAGTGTTTTTCCCCCCTTCAATGATTATGCTAGCCAGATAAACGTCTAAGATTGCCAAAGATTTAGTAGGACACCTACAACATTTAAACAATGGAGCCTAGCCCTTTACCCCAGAGATTAGATATCCAATAAAAATCAAGGGAAAACCCAAAGATTACATGTTCAATAAAAAATACATATCCAGCATGCCTCTTAGTAGAATTAAAAAAAAAAAAATCATTTATTTTTGTAGTTAGTTTCAACGTTCATATGCGTTGTGTAAAAGGTAAAAGTAGATATGCAATGTTTAAGCTTCTTTTGGTTAAATCTAAACAAGCATAGCATTTCAAAGACTCATTGCTCAAATTCATTTATAATGTTAGATTTCATCAAAAAAGATCATATAGTGTATATAGGTCTAAAAAGGGTTTAAAATGAATGAAGCAGATTTGGAGTTTCAAACAACTTGATAATACTATAAGTATGTCAAAAACAACATGAAGATAGAAGCTAAATGTGACTAATAACTATATTTGAATTTAAAAAGTAATCAAATTTAAGTGGAAATGCTCCAAGTTTTCAAATCCAAGTTTTGGAAGCACTCTAAACATACTGAACTTATAATTTATGCTATATGGTTCAGGTTGGATTTGGCATAAAAAATGTCTTCTGTATCGCACTTAGAGTTTAGAACTTGAAATAGTGATTAAAAAAAATAACAGCAAAGATGTTAAATAAATTTTAGAACTTGAAATAGAGTTTTGTGAACAAACTATAGAGAACCTCAATTTTCAAAGTTCTAGCTGAAAGTTATGATATTCACAGTCTAACTACGCCTGCTGCCTGTGATCGCAATTTTTTTTTTTTTCATATATCCTTTCTCAATCCCACAAACTCATTAAAACACAATTGCACGGAACTTATATAATATAATTAAATAGCCACTTAAAAGAATTTTAAATTTCGAGACTCAAACTCATTAGTCTAAGTGGGTCAGCTCTTCTCTCCTAGTTTTCATCTGGTTCTTTAACGTTTCCGCATCAAAGTGGCATGCTAAAGAAGATTAAACTTTTGACATATCTATTATCTGCCACAAAGTGCCTCTTGTTAAGTTGAGTGCATCAAGATAACAGTTATTTACATTGATCATGTCCTCAAATGTTTCCTTCAAAGCCCAATGAAATAAATCTTGCATTAACGGACTTTTGGCATTGTTATCTACTAGAACCAGTGATGTTAGCAACCTAAGCTGTCTTCCTTGCAAGGCTGATATATGCCTTGTATATTCATGATATTAGAGTGTTTGTGTGTCTGTTCATTGTCTAGATTTCTTGCGCTTTATCTAATGCTACTATTTTCTTTACTTGTTCTATTCAGTTATGAATTTATATATCTAATATCTGTGACTGTATATATAAATGTTATATGGGGAAAGCAAAATCTAAACGCTGTTTTTGAGAAGTCAACTAACAACTCTTATTCGCTTTTGCAGATTTCAGGTCATGATGGTGGCACTGGAGCCAGTCCCGTAAGTTCCATTAAACATGCCGGTGGTCCTTGGGAGCTTGGACTTACTGAGACCCACCAGGTATTTCTTTATCTTACCAATTAAATCATGGAAAGTTATTTATCATTTAATAAGAGCAATGTTAAATCACTGATCTTTTACAGACTCTCATCGAAAATGGACTAAGAGAAAGGGTAATTCTTAGAGTTGATGGTGGTTTCAGAAGTGGAGTTGATGTTCTAATGGCTGCAGCAATGGGTGCTGATGAGTATGGGTTTGGTTCTTTGGCAATGATTGCCACTGGATGTGTTATGGCTCGCATATGCCACACGAATAATTGCCCAGTTGGTGTTGCCAGTCAGGTACTAGGAGACCCTTTTCCTTATGTGACGCTATGAATGCTTGTGCTCTTATGTAATATATTATCCTCTACCTTTTGTTATTAATATATATTTCTGATTTAATGTTAGCGAGAAGAACTTCGTGCACGATTTCCTGGTGTGCCTGGTGACCTTGTCAATTTCTTTTTATATGTTGCAGAGGAGGTAATCCATTATCCATATTCTTGATGGGGTTTTGCATTCATTTTTTCCCCTAATTTAGACTTTATATTAGATTATCATTTTCATTTTTTTAGTTTCTGCATTCTTCTCCTGCTAAGAGAATTAATTTTATTCCATTCAGGTGCGTGGCATCTTAGCTCAACTGGGTTATGAAAAGTTGGATGATATAATTGGACGAACAGATTTCTTAAAACCTCGAGATATCTCACTAGTGAAAACCAAGCATCTTGATCTGAATTATATCTTGTCGGTATGTATTTAGATCATTGACTGCTCTCGTCATATGATTGTTTTCTGGTGAATACGCTTATTTTTGTCTGCACTCAACTTGAGAATTGTCTTTGGTTCCTAGAGCGTTGGATTACCAAAATGGAGCAGTACTGCCATCAGGAATCAAGAAGTTCACTCAAATGGTCCTGTTCTGGATGATAAGTTACTTGCTGATCCTGAGGTAACACTTGCATGACTAATTATTAATGAATATTTGTTGACATGTATGCTTACTAGTATGTTTTATGCATATATATGTAATTTCATTCATGATCAATGGCTTTGTTCTTGACTGGGACGTAAAGTGGTCCTACCTTGTGAGATTTAGCCTAACAAAAGAAGTTCCAGCAGTCCCTTCTGTTTCAAATGTTCTTAAATTCTTTTAACTTGATTTAGCAAGCTTTAGAGTTGTGTTTGTGTATGAAGCATGGACATGGCTCAACCCCCTTGCATATTGGTGTTGTGTTTGTGTTGGAAGATTACATGCCTTCGATATGCCGGGATATGTATCCATCATGACTGAATATGGAAAATTTTAAAAAGTAATAGTAATTGGACATGGTGATCGATTCCCAAAAAAAAAAAAAGGACAAAAAGGGGATAACACATGAAGCAACAATGGAGGCTGCACTGCCTTGACCAGAAAGGTATAAGAAAAATTAAGATTACAATGAGAAATTGGAGAAAAATAGAGGGAGTGAATTAATGTTGGTTTGGTGTCTTGATGTCAATGCCACTTCTATTTTGGATAATTTTGATTTAAGCTTTAAATCGGAGAAGAAAAGAGAGGAAGTTGATAGTGGTTGGTAGCTGGTCAGAAAAGAGAAGAAGGGCAATTGGAGTCGATGGCTTTGCAACAGAACAAGGATACTTGAGTAACGTAAAAAAGCAACACAAAATCTTCATAGTGCATATAGCTTAGATTGGGCGTTCTGTTTGTTGGTTCACGGCGTTCTATTTTAATATCTTTAAAGCCTAAACTTAAAAGATGTTAAGTTTTTTTACAAAGATCTTTTTCATCATAAAATTTACCTTAATAATTTACTATGACAAAACAAATTGATTTTATTTATTTTAAATGATTTTTTTCTGTATACCTACTTAATATTAATTAAAATAATTCTTTTGTTACAATATCATGCCAGATCTGTATTTCCTAGAAGTTTTCATGTCGCCATGTCTATACTTGTTTGAACCTTATTCTGTGTTAGTGTCTGTGCTTCCTAGGTAACTATTTTGCACTTCAAGATGCCAGGACGATTTTCTAGTGAAGGATATCATTATTGTTGGTAGTTATAGTTGCAAAGTTTGGTAAACAAAATCTTTCCTCTAATGATTTGACCATGATCTCTGAAATCTGAGTGCTACTTTCTCAGTATTTCATTAGGTACGGTAAGGAATTGCTACTGTCAAGGACTTAGTGGCTGTTTCTGCTGATAATCCTTATGCTAATTTGAGTAGAAAAACTACTAATTTCAGGTACAGGTTGCGATTAATTCAGGTACTAGATAGAGGACTATCAAAATCTCCCAACTTTCTATAAAATGGTTTCAGAAAGGGCCTTCAGTTTAATTTGGAAAAAGAAATAGTTTATTTGATTAACTTTACCCGGTAACATATATTAATTGCATTTTCCCACATTGGTGAGGTTTTGGATTTCTTGTGCTTTGTTTTGGAGTTGCCCCTTTCCACCCATTTCTTAGTAATTTTAGGTTGGATGCTAAGACATGGTAAGAGCCCAAGTTTCTTATGTTGCTTATTCGTCTTGTTGTTTGTTGCCCTTATATGTTTGTCCACATGCAATACTTTTTTGTTTCGGTTGTTATTGTTTGACCTCGATGTATGGGGATTGTTAATTGCTACATAAATTGGTTAAGTCTTGAGTTTGTTGTAGCCTTGTATTCATTGGGCCTCTTCTCTTGTTGCCAATTAGTGATGCCTTTCTTGGAACTAGATTGATTGATATTAACATACATTTGCAAAATAAGGAAACAAACTGGTAAGGCAGATTTTAATCTTTAGATTATGTTATAAAAAATGTTAATTGAATTTAATTTGATATACAATATTTGTAGTGTGAGTTGCTACTAATAGCCAGCAGTTGAGAAGCTTTATTTGATTCATTCAGATATCTGATGCAATTGAAAATGAGAAAGAGGTACATAAGACTGTAGAGATATACAATGTGGACCGTGCTGTTTGTGGTCGAGTAGCAGGTGTGATTGCGAAGACATATGGTGACACTGGGTTTGCAGGGCAGATAAATCTAACGTGAGATCCGACTTCTTAACAGTTGATGTTAGTGCTTTAACCATATGTTTGTTCATGCAAGCTAAAATAGTTTTCTTGTTGTCCATAGATTTACTGGTAGTGCTGGGCAGTCATTTGCATGCTTCCTGACTCCCGGAATGAATATTCGGCTTGTTGGAGAAGCTAATGATTATGTGGGAAAGGTATTTTGACTGAACTGCTATCTGCATGCTTCGTTGGATAATTTCAAGGCTTTGAAAAAGCTGTCTTGATTTTCCACAATTTTGAAGTTGGTTAGTAAGAATTTTGCATTTTTGTGATTTGGTTGTTTTTTATTGACCCAGGCCACTATAGACTGAACTAGGTATGAAACAATCTAAACACGTAAATTATGCTCAAGTACGAATTTTCAAAACTATCACTTCGCGTCATTTTGATTTACCTAAACTGATTTGTTAACATTGTTAGCCAACTTTCAAGTGAAATTGGAATTAGGATGAAGTATTAAAATTAGCATCGAAGCAGTGATTGAACTCCATTGTTTCTTCATAAAATCTGACATGAGCTCTGTAAATATTGCAAGGGGATGGCTGGAGGTGAGTTGGTAGTAACTCCTGTTGAGAATATTGGGTTTTGCCCTGAGGATGCAGCTATAGTAGGAAATACATGTTTGTATGGGGCAACAGGTGGCCAAGTCTTTGTTAGAGGGAAGGCTGGAGAGCGTTTTGCTGTGAGAAACTCACTTGCTCAAGCAGTGGTTGAAGGCACTGGTGACCATTGCTGTGAGTACATGACTGGTGGTTGTGTGGTTGTACTTGGAAAGTGAGTAACGTTTTTTTTTCTATTGGCTATCATGAAGCAACTTGATGTAATTCATCGAACATCAGTATTAATTTTTGGCAGAGTGGGGAGAAATGTTGCTGCCGGAATGACTGGAGGTTTAGCATACATATTTGATGAGGATGATACTCTAATACCCAAGGTTTGTGCTGCAAAGGCCTATCTTCCTCTCTTATATCCATGCTTCTTAATTGTTATGTAGAATGGAAACTATTTAACAGTCTTGCATCCTTGAATGTGACTCTTGAAATGCTATGCAGTTAAATTTGTGATGAGGCCTTTCTGCTGCTATAGTAAATAATTCTTAACTAATTTCATGTCATCAGTTGTGTCTCATTTTCTTCAGCTGCTCTCAAGCAGAATTTTTCCGTATAAAACAAACACAAAGTTTATAAGATATTTTAATGCTTCAGGTCAGCTTTTCTCCCCTTTCTGTTCACTTCAATTCATCTTATTGTTACTTTTATACTTTTTTCTTTGATCCTAATACTTGTAATACTGGGCAATTTCTTATCCACTATCCCCTCCACAATCCAAAAGGAAAAAAAGAAGAAAAATGCCATTTTGAATATCAATTTCTTCTAATTTTGAGGCCTCCAATTGTTAGCCAAAGCACTAGATATATGGATTTTGCAATGACGGCCTCTTGGTACATTGCCAATCAACTTGCTTCATTTTTTTTTTTTAGTAATTGACATTGCCAAGGATTGATGCTTGGACACTGAAGCTAAGTCTTGCATTTTATCCAAAAATCGCATGACTGTCGACTGCTTTATTTTTTACGCGAACCTAGCACTTACTATAATTTATAAGATGCATGTCAATGGAAATTAACGTTTCTGTTCTGGTTCTTCTGCTGGATTCACTATTTATGAGAAAAATATATAATACTATTATCATTTGGCTTCCAACTCCTTTAACTACTGGTTGTCTACACTACCCTTAAATAAATACTTTTAATTTTTGTTTTTTCCTTTTTGGCTTCTCTTTTTATCTTTTTCTCTCTCTCTCTCTCTCTCTCTCTCTATATATATATATATATATATATATATATATATAATATTGTTTCT
>JBBYHK010000001.1:2719219-2752860 GCA_038382065.1 Adansonia grandidieri | reverse complement strand
TACATATTTATTAATAAAATTTAATTTATAATTAATTTATAATTAATAATAATTAAATTTATAAAATAAATATAATTATCCTGTGAAGCAGGGGCATGATACTAGTGATTCTTGAATTTTCAAACACATTGGCTACCCTTGGATTTTAATCTACACTTTTCAAAGCATGGTATATAAAAATATATTCTTGCAGTCATAGGTCACATGCCTACCTAAGGTTAGAGATACATGGTCAAAATCAATAGGTCTAAGGTATTGATTGGATTTTCTTACAAAGGATAAGACATGCATTAAATTAGCAAGTGAAATGAATTAAAAAAAATTTTGGAAAGAGATTCGGTAAGCATGGAAAAAGCTTGTCCAAACCCTCTTTTAGTCGTTACAAAAGGGTTTTACTGACTTTTTTACATGAATAATATAATTTTTTTATTTTTTTTTTACGTTATTTTGAAATTAATTTTTGAAATATGTTAAATTTTATTTTAAATTGAGAACTCGCCATAGAATATGATGAGAAGGAGGTATGCTGAGAACTCGTCATACTGGATGGCGAGTTCCCAAGGTATACACATATTTTTTTTCTTTTTTTTTATAACATAAAAATTTCAAAAAAGTAAAATATAAAAGTAATTATTAAAAAATATAAAACAAAAAAAATAATTCAAAAGAAAGAAATAACAATTATAAGAAATATTAATAAAAAGACTGTAATTACTATTTTACCTTTAATTTCATTTCTCTTTTGCTGTTGCTTTTCTCCTCTACATTTGAGAGAGTCTCGGTTCCCATAAATTATATATATATATCAATTATATATATTAAAATAATATTTAAAAATAATACAATATTAAAATTTTTTTTATTAAATATTAATTTACTCTTTAATAATATATATCATACATAATATCAATTTTACAAAAATTATGTAAAATATATATAAATTTTATGCATTGTATATATAATAAAAATAAAAATATTTTACATTAAATTATAAATTATTATTTAAAAATAATAAAAAATAAAAAATATTTTATATTAAATCTCATATGATTGTAAAAAAAAATTTATATTATACAAAAAATTTTTGAATGACTAAGGAACATATTGTACAAATGACAGTATGATAAAAATACATATTAAACAAATCACTACACATAAAATTTTATTGACAAGGTTCCTTCACGTGGTGTTGAACAATAATGTGGAGCTCTTATATTACGCAGTGACAATACTCGTCGTTCAACATTTTCAGTTTCATTGCCACGAGTAGTCTGAGTTTGACATCCTCGACCTCTTATTGTCATCGTCGGTGCTTCTTCTTTAGTGGCTTCATCTTCAATAACTAAAACCTTAAATCCAAATACACCACTCATAGACATACCCATATCTGTCATACCCAAAAATGGATTCCAACTACTAGAGGAGGTAGCACCTACCACACCATAAAAAGAATTCAAGGTACTCATACCACCACAGCCTAAAAGTGGAGTACCAAACTAGTACATGATAGACAAATATACTGGACTTGAAGTTCGCGTCAGAAGGTCGGTATCTAACCTACTTGTTGGTGGCTTCAGTTGATAACACCTATCCTTACCATTATCCCTAGCATGACTAAAAGAATGTCAATGAATGAATAGTAATCCAAGATCCTGTTCCAGTTCGGGATGACAAAATGACATCCTAGGTGCATTAACGTTATGAACATCTGCCGAAGTAGGTTGCCTTATCCTCCGACTACCACCCAACGATGGAAAAATAACAGGTCGACCTTGTTTATAAAACCATCTCATGTATTCATCTGATGGCTCAAATTATTGTTCATTATTTCAGAACAAGACGCAATAAGTGTATAACGATTTTCCCGATACTAGATCCATTTTCTATGCCTTTTGGCCCAATTCTCTTCATGATTACCATACATGTCCATTTTGTGAACTTTGTCAAGGTTTACTAGTGTTTGAAGGATTGGTTGTTGCATCCCAAATTGATATAGGAACCTATCCGCCTGGTGCCACTTTACAACTTGAAAGCATATCAGTGCCGTATTTGCACACCATATGTGGCTACTTCTATATGTTGTTGGAAAAATTTTGTGTCTAAAAGAAAATTAAATACATTGTAAAATACGTAAACTGGTTAAACGATGCTAATCTGAATCACAAACGAAATTATACACAATTATATTACCGAAAAAGAAATTCAAAGAACGAATTTTGATCGAGTCAAGGTTTGTAACCTCTGACCTTAAGACGTTTATTGCCTCTCCAAATGTGCTCGATAGATTTTACAATACGTTTCCTAAGCCTCCCCGATCTCGTTACTGGTCGATAGCACTTTCAACCAGTAACACGGTGAACCAAAACAATGATACAATTTTCTCTCTCGAAAATAACACAGCACACAATGTTACCAATTGGATGTAAAGCCTTCCTTTTTTACTTTTGTACCTCATCTTTTTCTTGAAATTTTTCCTATCTTTTTAACCAAAACCATAAAAAGTCATTTTAGGCAGTGTACTTAATGCCATAATAGCAGTGGACAATAGTTTCAAAACCAAGGCATTAAAGCTATAAAAACTTACGTTGTTATCATAAAAAACAATAAATTGTTTTAAAATTAAAAAATTTCAAGACCATGGCCTTAAAGCCATAAAAGCTATGTTTCTATCATTTAATTGTTTTAAAATTAAAACAATTTCAAACCAAGCTATGTTTCAATACTAAAATCTGTTCGAAAAAATTAATGCTTAAAACTGTTATGGAATTGTTTTATCAGACGATGATTTAACATTTTCTTCATCTTCAAGTAGGCAATTTGAGAACAATTACTCATTCACCTCAGATATCAATCGTGTAAATTAAACTTACACCATGAATCTCGATCCTTATATCACATAAACAACTTTGTATAGATATATATATATATTTCATATTTATACATTATTAAAATGTTATTGATATCCAACAATCCCCTACATAAATGAAAATTGTCTAATTAAAATGATAAACTAACTCGAAATGAGAGAGAATACCTTTGAGGAGTTATTGCATTTAGGTAGGTAACTTTTGACCTTGAACCTTCCATAGCGACAAGTATCAGATTTACTCAGCTAACTAATGAACTTGATGTCTTGAACTATTCAGCCTTTCATGTAAACCCAGACAATAGGTGTCACACAATCCTTCTTCGAATATCCTTGGTTCTCACGGTTGTGTTCATTTTGGCCCCGAACACGTCTTGATTTTAGAGAGTGCTCTAGAGAATTTAGCCTTATCAATTCTCATAGAAATGGCCACATTTCACACTCACATAGGTGATTTCTTATTAAGGTATCCTGCCATATAACATTTGATCTTGTCAAGCTATAAGAATCATTAAAAGCATAGCTTAACCTAACTCTTTTGCAGGCAGCACTGATTCATCATAGGACTGGGTAAGAGTGTTTAACTCTTTCAGTGCTCTCACTAAGTTAACATAATTTAGTTGTCCCTTTGAACCTAGATCTTAGGATCTCTAATCAACTAGGTTGGGTTTCCATTATGTAACTTTTATTTTATAGGCTTCAGTCCCATTCCTTTCGATGATTTAAAGATTTGCTCTCTCGTTAAGCCTTTTGTGAGTGGATCCGCGATGTTATCCCTTGACTTCACATAATCAATAGAGATAATTCTACTTGAGAGCAACTACCTTACTGTATTATACCTTTGACGAATGTGTCAAGACTTACCGTTATACAAATTGTTTTGTGCCCTACCAATTGCAGATTGGTAATCATAATGTACACATATTGCTGGCACAGGTTTTGGCTAACTTGGAATATCTTCTAAGAAGTTTTGAAGCTATTTCGCTTCTTCCCCAGCTTTATCTAAATCTATGAATTCAGATTCCATAGTGGATCTAGGTATACATGTTTGCTTAAAAGATTTCCATGATATTGCAGCTCCTCTTATAATAAAGACATATCCGCTAGTGGATTTTGAGTCTCTAGTATCTGATATCCAATTTGCATCGTTGTATCCTTTAGGTATAGCTTGATATCTCATATATTGTAGTCCGTAATTTGAGGTATATCTCAAATATCTGAACACCCTCATGATGGCCTTCCAATGATCATGTCCAGGATTATTTGTGTAACTACTCAGTTTACTTACAGAGTAGGCTATATCTGGTCTTGTGCAGTTCATAAGATACATTAGGCTACCAATTATTCGTGAATATTCTACTTGAGATATCGCATCACTGATATTTTTTGCTAAATGTAAATTAACATCTATGGGTGTTTTAGCCATATTGGTGTCATTTTTATTGAATTTCTCAAGGATCTTATTTACATAATGATCTTGAGTCAACACGAAACCATTATGTGATTTGGAAATTTTAATTCCTAAATCACATCAACTAAACCCATATCTTTCATGTTAAATTTACTGGTCAACCATGCTTTGGTGTCTTTAATTATCTCACTATTACTACCTATGATTAGCATGTCTTCTACATACAGACAAACAATGACATACCCCTCATGTGTATTCTTTATCTATACACATTTATCACATTCATTAACACAAAACCCGTTTGTCAACATCATATTGTCAAATTTTTGATGCCATTGTTTTGGTGCTTGTTTTAAACCATATAATGATTTAACAAGCTTGCACACCTTCCTTTCCTGTCCTAGAACCTTAAACCCTTCGGGTTGTTCCATGTATATTTCTTCATCTAACTCTCCATTCAGGAAAGCTGTCTTAACATCCATTTGGTATATTCCGAGATCGTTAAGAGCTGCTATAGCTATTAACATTCGAATGGATGTTATTCTCGTAACCGATGAATACGTATCAAAGTAATCAAGCCTTTCCTTTTGCTTGTATCCCTTTATTACAAGTTGAGCTCCATACTTATCTATAGATCCATCTGCCTTCATCTTCCTGTTAAATATCCATTTGGATCCCAAAGGCTTATGCCCATGAGGAAGATCCACCAGTTTCCATGTATGATTTTGCATGATGGACTCTATTTTACTGTTAACAACCTTTTTCCAAAATGGTGCTTTTGGAGACGACATAGCCTCTTTAAAAGTCTAAGGTTCATTTTCTAACAAATAAGTTCAAAAATTCGATCCGTATGTAGTTGGTACTTTAGCCCGTTTACTCTTTCGGGGTTGGACTTATTCCTCCTCTTCCTCTTGTGGATCACTACTCGAATCCTCATGAGTTCTCTTATTAGTCTTATTTCCTTATGTTTCCTTATATGGAAATACATTGTCAAAAAATGATGCATTCTTTGATTCAATGATCGTATTGACATGAATGTCTGATATGTCTGACTTATACCCAAAAAAATGATAAGCCGCACTATTATTTGCATATCCAATGAATACACAATCTATAGTCATAGGTCCAATCTTGACCTTTTTAGGCGGAGGAATTGCTATCTTAGCAAGATACCCCTACACTTTCATGTAGTTATAGGAAGGTTTCGACCCATATCACATATGGTGTCTTATTTAATTTCTTGTGGGGTATTTTATTTAAAATATAATTTCCTGTTAAAATGGCCTACCCCCATAAGTTTTGAGGTAACCCCGAACTAATTAATAAAGTATTCATCATATTTTTTAACGTACGATTTTTACACTCTGTAATACTGTTTTGTTGAGTTGAATAAGGAGTGGTGGTTTGATGGATAATTCTATGTTCTGTGTAGAACTCATTAAATGATGCATCATATTCACTACCCCAATCACTTTTTATCTCCTTAATTTTCTTGCTTAATTGATTTTCAACCTCGATTTTAAAGAGCTTAAAAGCTTCTAAGGCTTCGTCTTTGCTTCATAGCAAATAGACGTAACAATATCTTGTGCAATCATCGATAGAAGAAATAAAATACTTTTTTTCACCTCTAGTTTGCACGAACTTTAAGTCACAGATATCTGTGTGAATTAAATCTAGAGGTTCACTTTTTCTTTCTTTCAAGTAAAAATGAGCTTTTGTAAATTTGGATTCAACATAAGTCTCACACTTGTAATATTTGTCAACCTAAAATTTTGGAAGCAAATCCAAATTACTAATTCTTTGCAAGGTCTTAAAGTTTACAAGACCTAATCTACCATGTCATAGATTAGAAGACTCAAGCAAATACATAGAAGAAGAGCTTGCTTTATTACCATTCTTGTTCTTGGATACAATAGTCATGTTATTGAGCTTAAAAAGCCCATTACAAAGATAACCCCTTCTCACAGACATTCCAGATTTGGAAAGTACAAACTTATCAGATTCAAAAACTAACCTAAATTTGTTTTTGCTCAACAATGAGCAGAACACTAAGTTTTTATGGATTTCAAGAGCATGAACAACATTGTTCAAGGTTAGTTCTTTTTTAGAGGTTATCTTTAATACCACCTTTCCATGGCTAAGAACTTTGCAGATTAAAGAGTTTCCCATAAATAATTGCTTATTCGGAGTAACTTTTTTGTACTCAGTGAACCTCTTCCTATCAGAACATACATGGCAAGTAACACCAATGTAACCCACCAGGTCTTCGGGTTTTCTACCAAGTTCACTTTCGACATCATGGCGACAAGCTCAATCTTATTATCATCAACTAAGTTGGCTTGAGCTTTCTTTTTCTTATTCTGATTATGACAACAATATTTGGCATGATGTCCTTGCTTATTACAAACAAAGCAAGTTCCCATGAACTTCTTTACAATTGCATTTTTGTTCTCCTGGGAAGAACTTGAGCTAACATGTTTCCTTTTGTTGGTCTTTTTCACATGTTCTATGACATTAGCTTTGGCTTCCATATTCTAAGCTTTTGCTCATTTCTATGAACCTGGATTATCTTCTTTAATTCTCAGTCGAACACTCAAGTCCTCCAAACTTATCTTTTTTCGCTTATGCTTGAGATAATTCTTAAAATCATTCCATGAACATGGTAGTTTTTCAATCAACGCAGCTACTTGAAATGACTCACTTAACACTAGTCCTTCGATAGCAATCTCATGGAGAATCAACTGAAATTCCTGGACCTGACTGATCACGGTCTTGGAATTCAACATTTTAAAATCTAAAAATTTACCGACCATAAATTTCTTTATGCCGGCATGCTCGGTTCTATATTTTCGATCCAAGGACTCCCACGGCTCTTTTGCTGTCTTCATTGGACTATACATGTTATACAACGAGTTGTCCAGACCATTGAGGATGTAGTTTTTGCATAGAAAGTCCAAGTGCTTCCATGCTTTAACTGAAGCTACAGTTGTAACATCTGTTTGCCCTTCCTCAAGAACCAAGACCTCCTTAGTTAAAAATTTGGCTAAATTGAGGGTTGTTAGGTAGAATAGCATCTTTTGTTGCCACATTTTAAAATCTACCCTATTGAACTTCTTGGGTTTTTCTCCATACGTAGCATGTGGGGGTAGTTGTGCAACTGGCGCACTAGCATTACGGATAATCAGTTCAGCCAGCTATTATACAAAATAACAAGATCAACTTAGTCACATTTTTCTCCATACAAAATAACAGGTAGAATAGCATCTTTTGTTGCCACCTCTTAAAATCCACCCCATTAAACTTCTCGGGTTTTTCTCCATGCGTAGCATGTGATGGTTGCGCAACTGGCACACTTGCATTACGGATACTCAGTTCAGCCAGCTGTTATACAAAATAACATAATCAACTTAGTCATGTTTGAAATACTTGTTTTGAAACAAGTAATCACGTACATAATTTAATATATTAAAAATATAAACTAGATATGAACACCGATATAAACTTAATAATTAGGTTGATTGACAAAACAATTAATAATTTATAATGATATGTATAATTATATTTACGTGGAAATTACCAAAAGCATAAATATCTACAACTAATATAGAGATAATCTAGAAAAAAATAACATGCTCTTTAGTATATGAATAAAGAGAAATCAACAAGAACATATATTGGTTCAACATATAATTACTAAAATAAAAAGATATAACACATATAATAATTATATAATATAAAACTTAGTATTTGACTATCACAATACCAAAACAAACTTGATGGATTTATAAACAAAACATGCATAGTACAGGTTGGAATCAAAAATTAATATAAATATTTCATGACAATAAACCAACACCAAGTGCATCAACAGAGCATATGTCAAATCAAAATTTATAAATACAAAACTTGTAAAACAATCTACTAGTAACAGGCAGTAGGAAATCAATATAAAAAGTGAACACTTATATTTTGATTCCTATTAAATACAAAATTATAATTAGAATCGAAAAATTACAAAAATTAGAAACATAGATATCATGCAGTATTTCAAAACACGAAGACAACGTTTTAGATAGTAAGCAATATATTATACCTTTAACGTCTGAAGTTTTTGGAAAAATTTCATGTGTAAAAGAAAATTAAAGACATTACAAAATACGTAAACTGGTTAAATGATACTAATTTGAATCACAAATGAATTATACAAAATTACATTACCAGAAAAGAAATTTAAAGAATGAATTTTGATCGAGTGAAGGTTTGTAGCCTCTGACCTTAAGACGTTTATTGCCTGTCTAAACATGCTTGACAGATTTTGCAATACGTCTCCAGGCCTCTTCGGTCTCGTTATCGGTCAATAGCACTTTTAAGCGGTAGCACGGTGAACTAAAAGAATGATACGATTTTCTCTCTCGAAAATGATACAACACACAATGTTACAAATTGGATGTAAAGCCTTCATTTTTTCCTTTTGTACCTTATCTTTTTCTTGAAATTTTTCCCATCTTTTTAACCAAAACCATAAAAAGTCATTTTAGGCAATGTACTTAATGCCATAATAGCAATGGACAATAGTTTCAAAACCAAGGCATTAAAGCCATAAAAACTTATGTTTTTATCATTAAAAGAAATAAATTATTTTAAAATTAAAACAATTTCAAGACCATGGCATTAAAGCCATAAAAGCTATGTTTCTATCATTAAAATTATTTTAAAATTAAAATAATTTCAAACCAAGCTACGTTTCAATACTAAAATCTATTCAAAAAAATGAATGCTTGAAACTGTCATGAAATTGTTTTATCAGATGATGATTTAACATTTTCTTCCTCTTCAAGTAGGCAATTTGAGAAACAATTTGTCATTCACCTCATATATCAATTGTGTAAATTAAACTTACACCGTGAATCTCGATATGCATATCACATAAACAACTTCATATATATATACGTATTTCGTATTTATACACTATTAAAATGTTTTTGATATCCAACATATGCTTCCACTGGGAGGCATGCCATTTAATATTGACGTAGGACCCTATCTGCCTGGTGCCACCCTACAACTTGAAAACATATCAATGACATATTTGCACGCCATATGTGGCTACTTCTATATGCTTTCATTGATAAGCATGCCATTATCTCATTAGAACGATATGACATCCAGAAAAACTGCAAAAATACTTTTTTGTACAATATAAACTGAAAATGTTAAATGATGAGTATTGCCACCGCATAATAGGAGAGCTTCACATTGCTGTTCAACACTATGCGAAAGGGTCCCCCGTCAATAAAGTTTTATGTGTAATGATTTGTTTAATATGTATTTTTTTCATTACTGTCATTTGTACAATATGTTCCTTAGTCATTCAAAAACTTTTTGTACAATATAAATACTTTTTTATTTTTTACAATAATATGAGATTTAATATAAAATATTTTTTTATTTTTAAATAGTAATTCATAATTTAATGTAAGATATTTTTATTTTTATTATACATAACATATTTTTATATTACATTTTTAATATTATGTATTATATTATATATGTCTTATATAATATATATTATGTACAATACGTATAATTTATATATATTTTATATAATTTATATATAATTATATTATGTATGACATATATTATTAAATAGTAAATTAATAATTAATAAAAATATTTTTAATATTTTATTATTTTTAAATATTATTTTAATATATATAATTGATATATATATATAATTTATGGGAACCAACTCTCTCTTAAATGCAGAAGAGAAAAGCAACAGCAAAGGAGAAATGAAATTAGAGGTAAAATAATAATTACAGTCTCTTTATTAATAATTCTTATAATTGTTATTTCCTTCTTTTGAATTATTTTTCCTGTTTTTATCCTTTTTTAATAATTATTTTTATATTTCACTTTTTTAGAGTTTTTATGTTGTAGCAAAACAAAAAATATATATGTGTAGGGCATTGAGAACTCACCTTACTAGATGGCGAGTTCTCAATGTGGTACCTTGGGAACTCGCCATACAGTATGGCGAGTTTCCAGCATACCTCCTCCTTACCCCATTTCATGGCGAGTTCTCAGTTCAAAATAAAATTTAGCACATTTCGGGAATTAATTTTAGAATAACGTAAAATAAGAAATAAAAAAATTTTACATTATTCGTGTAAAAAATCTGGTTTTTCCCTCCTTTTTACCACCTTTATCATCTTAAAAAAAGAGAGAGAAAGAGAAAAAGAGAAAAAGAGAAAGAAAAATAGAGAAAAAAAACTCTTGTAATTTATTTTCAAGGAAGATTACTACCTATATTTCTTCATACTCATCTTCTTCATTTCTTTTCTAATTTATTTTCTTTCTTTCTTCATTTTCTTGTTATTTATTTACTTTCAAAGCACTTTTATTCATTATTGCCCATTTACATTCAAAAACAATGTTCCTAATTCATTTACTTAAGTGATTTGCTTGAGCTAAAGGTTTTCAATCCTGTTTTAGTGGCCAAGCTTGAGCAAAATTATTCTTTTAATATTCTTGTTTATTTAATTAATTTGATGTTATATTTATTATAAATTCCATTACTTAAAGCTTGATGTTCCTAAGTTAAGCTTAGGATATGTTTAAGCCTAGGTTGTAAAAACCAATTTTGATGCCAAACTTTAAGCTATAATATTGTTTAAATTTTTTATGCTTATTTTCTTTTTTATTATGTTTAAATTCCATTATTTAAAGCTTTGATGATCCTAAGTTAAGCTTAGAGGATGTCAGGGCCTAGGATGCAAAAAACCAATTTTGCAGCTAAATTTTGAGCTATCATGTTGTTTAAATTATGTTTATGCTTATTTTCTTGTTTATTATGTTTAAATTGCACTACTTAAAGCTTGATAATCTTAAGCCTTTAATGAGGTGAGGTTTGAGCCAATGTTGTAAAAACCATTTTTTTTAAGGCAAACTTTGAGCAAAGTGTTATTTTTAATGTTGGTTAAATTATGCTCATTTATTTTACATTTATTGTTGTTATAATTGTTATTTATATTCATGTTATTTACTTTATTTCTATTTCCCTTTTTATTATTTTATTTTCCATTATTAATTTACTGCATTTTAATTACTTTGTGTTCATTAAATTTAATTTTACTTGCTTTATGTTCCTTATTTACTTTACATTGTTATTTACTTTACCTTATTTCTATTATTATGTTATTTTTTTAAGTTTGTATTGTTTCTTAGTAAAGTTTTTCATTTAAAAGATTTTCCAAAGTGGGTTTAAGCTTTTCCAACCAGGATTTATTAATGTTATTTTTCCATTTCTTTGTTTAAAGGAAAAAATAATTTTAAGGATAATTTTAGGACTTGGCTAGATTCAAAGGAGGACTTTTTGGTCATTTTCAAGTTCAGCATGCATTGTTTGGGCCAAATTCCTAGCCTGGCCAAATTTAGAGGGGTGTCTTTGTAATTTGTTGAAGTCCAACATGCATTCTAAGAGTATTTTGTTCTTTTAGCTAAGTTTAGAATCAAAACCGACTTAATTAGCTTATATCAAGTCCATAACTCAATCCAAGTCCACTACATCAAAATCGAGTCCTTTAGGGTTATGTTAGCACTTTCATGTCGAAACTAAACCTTTAAGGTCATTTTAGTATTCTACACCAAAACTGGGTCCTTAGGGTCATGTTACTACATTCAGCCAAAACCAAATCTTTAGGGTCATTTGAGTTAAAATCAAGCCTTTAGGTTTGGTTTAGTACTTTCTTACCTAAATCGAACCTTTAAGGTCAATTTTGTATTTTTACTTCAATTCTAAACTTTTAGGGTTGTGTTTAGCACTTTTATGTCATAATTGAGTCTTTAGGGTCATTTTTGCCTTTTTCTTTTTCATTCAAACCATATCCTTAAGTCATTTTAGCACTTTCATGTTAAAGCATGTTCATTAAGATCAATTTATTAATTTTACACCAAAAAAGGGTTTTTGGGTCATGCCAGCAACTTTTTATCTCAAAACCAAACCTTTAGGGCTATTTTGTTACTTCTGTGTCAAAGCCAGGCTTTTAAGGTTAAATTAATACTTTCATGTCTAAGTCAAACCTTTAAAATCATCTTTGTATTTTTAGATTAAAACCAAGTCTTTAGGGTTAAGAAAGCATTTTTATGTCAATGCCAACCCATAGGGTCTTTTTATTTTTTATTTTTTTGTTAAAATAGTCCTTAAAAATATTGCCTTTAAGGTTAAATTAACACTTTCATGTCTAAGTCAAACCTTTAAAATCATCTTTATATTTTTAGATCAAAACTAAGTCTTTAGGGTTAAGAAAGCATTTTTGTGTCAATGCCAACCCTTAGGGTCTTTTTAATTTTTTTTTTTGGTTAAAATAGTCCTTAAAAATATTTTTAATATAATACACATTTAAATAAACGATCAGATGGTACTCCAATAGAAGTCCCCAAGACCATTAGCTCTGTTTTATGAATAAAAATTGAATGATATTGATAAATTGAATTAAAAATCAGTAATCTATACAGTTGGAGTAGCATATAAAAATAAAACTAAAAAAAATATCAAATTGATCAAATATTCAATTGAATCGGGTTAAATCAAACAATTTGATACTGAACCAATTTTATCATTTTTTAAAACTATTTTAAATAATTAATTTTTTTTCAAATAATTAGATTTGAACCCTCGTATTCAAGCTAAGAACTTAAACATTAGATCAAGTGGGTGTTTTGGTTAAATATTTATTACATTTAATATTTATTTAATGCTAAAAAATATAGTTTTAAACCTTTAATAAATTGATTAAATCAATAAAAATGATAAGTAAAAAATAAACTTACCCAAGATTAGAATAGGTTTGACCACTTTTCATCCAGTAAAAAAAAAATTACTTATATTTTTAAAAATAATAATATAAAAATATTATTTTAATATTTTTTAAAGAGTAAAACAAATTTATGAACTATAGCTGGCCTTGCTAATTGATTTGATAAGACAATGAAAAAAAGTGCTGCTATATTTTAATGTTTTAATCTTAATTTTAAATAAAATTTTTTAAAAATTATAATTAAAAATTATTTGATATTTAATTTATATTGTAACATGTTAATAATTATTTAATATTTAATAAATTATGATAATATCGTAAATTTATTAATTAATTAAATTATAATTAAATAAAAAATTACTTTAAAAAAATGAAACTCATGAATTCTAAAGCACAGGACGTATATATCAACCAATTAAGTCTAGACGCCTAGACTTGTAACTATTTAAAAAATTGGAAGAATCTCTAAAAAATGCCGCTAAAAACCTGTTTCGCTGTATTGGGCATAAAAAAAAAAAACAATTAATAATATACCTATTTACATATCACGTTTTGGATTTTAAGTTTTTTATTTTTTATTTTCTTTTATTTATTTCATTATCTTTAGTATATTTTTTTTTGTAAGACTTGTAACTAATTGGTTAATAGAGTGACTTTCAATATGTTATTTTAAACGATTTTAAACATATTACATATGCAAATATATGTGGGAAAATAAAATAATCATTATATTAAAATTTAACAACAATGAAAAATATCAAAATCTTACCATTTTATATACTTTCAACTTTATCCTAAAAAATCTCTTTTAGAAGATCTTACAAAATAATCACTGTATCCTTTTAACTAAGGAAAATATTTGACTTTTACCCACAACTCAATCACCTACAAATAAATCAATTTTATGATTTTTTTTTTTGAGAAACATTTCTTTAATATTTGGGAAATAGGGGATTCAAAATCTGCTTTGTGAACATGTACTAACTATTGAGCAAAATGTTCAAGTGTCAATTTTATGATATTATTACCTTAATATAGCTATAATTTTTAAAGCAAATGTTGATTATGGTAAATGTACTTAGTCGATGATGGATTCATCAATAACATGAAGTTAAAGTAATAAGTACAAAATACAATCTTTTTGATAAAATTATTATTTTATTATATATATTACTTTTAATTTTTTAAATAAATCAACAAAAAGGATACTAAAATAAATTCGAGTGTAAATTTATCTCAAACTCTTATATTTTTAGGTTTTTATTCTTTTGAAAGCTCAAATATTTTTAAGTTTAAGCTATTTCAAGCATGAGTCATTTTAAGTTTAAATTTTTTCTAATTCAAATTTTTTATATTTTTATCAAATAAAATTTAAATGAATTTAAATTTTTTTCTAAGTGAGAGCGGGTGTTCATATCCTTATTCAATTTGTCACTTCTAATTTCAAATTAAATTTCATAAAAATCAATTTTATAAAATAATGTTTAAAAAACTATTTTAGGCAAGTAGGCGGTAGGTAGGTAGTTATACACAAGTACATACATGATGATGTATGAACAAAAAAAAGGTACATACATTATGAATGACAGAACACTACTTAAGGTAAAAATAAATAAATAAGCCAAGAATGACGGTACTCAGTAACCAGTTAGAACTTTCTTCCTCTGTATCCAAATATTAACGCCAGGAATACTTGTGAATTTTGCAGAAGTATCACCATTTCGTAATTCATATTATTTCATTTATAAATTATTATTTTAGTCATTTATGTTGGAGTTTTAAAATTTTTAGGAGATTAAAAAATCATAAATGAATTCATGGTATTCATTAGATAAGAGTTGATAATTTTATGAAATTGTGTTATTTATTTAATGTGTATTAAATTTAATAATTCAAATTATTTTATTTATAAATTATTATTTTGTTCATTTATGTTGGAGTTTTAAAATTTTTAGGAAATTAAAAAAATTATAAATGAATTCACAATCTTATTGGTGTATGTCTTTGAACCAATCAGATTGGGATATGAGATAAATGGTCAAATAACTACATATATGTTACTAAGTTGAAGTAACATAGGTTTTCCTTCATATTAGTGACATGATTGATACTCATGCAAATACTAATTGGATGAAGTCCTTGAAGCACAATGGCCTTGTAAAGTTAGTAAATCAGTTATGTTGAAGAGATGTGTTTTTAAAAATGTTCCTAGTCATCCCATTGTCAAGATGGGGCATTGACTATTTTACAAAGACTAGCATATGTTAAGCCTCCATGCATAGGATGCATGCAAACCTTTGATCTCATAAAAGTTGAAGTATAGGAGATACTTGGGGATAGCATATAGGTACTGGTTTTGTGAAAACAAGTTCACTGAACATGATCTAAATGAGAACTCTATTTGGCATAAGTCACTCAAGTGTCTATGAAATATGTTCTTATGTGCTAGTCGTGTATAATAGTCCTCAGACTTGTGATACTAGGTCATATTATACCAGGAGTGTTATGCTTTGATTTCATCACGACCGGGTTCATAATAGGTGGATGCTTATGGTAGGGTAGTTTTGGATATAGCATGAATCATATGGTGGATGAATGAGTGATCCAGACAAGATTCACCACTCTAAGTGACATCAGAGAAATATCTCAATTGTTCTTAACTATAGTTAATTAGAATAAAGTCTCTTGCCATAGCATAATTGGATTATAAAGAATGGTTCCTCATAAACCTATGAACATTAACCATGAGTTGTAAGAACTAATATGGATAAAAGATTGGGTAGACACTACCCCGTGCTCATTCTCAATTTGAGATATACAGTGAAAGGACAATACTTCATTGAAAGGTTGGTTATTAAAAGGTTTTTATAAGGTCACATTGACTCTTCAACATTTGGGTAGTCATAATGAGTTGCTAAATCCCACTCTTGATCTATGAACATAATTAATGGGATTATTTATATGCATTGCTAGCATGTTGGGAACGTAATAGGTAACACACAATAAGGTAGATATGTTGGATTAAATCTGAGATTTAATTAAGTATAACTTAATTAAATAAAAGGTAATTTGAATAAAGAACTTAATTGAAAGGTTCAATTATTAAGGCAAAATTAGATTTTTGAAACCTAGATTTTGTTTTCTAATTAAAGCATTAATAATAATAGCATTGTTTTATTTAAATAATGTCTAAATTGAGACATAAAGTGTAAAGGTGGATAAAAACTAGTTTTAGTTTAAATAGGATTTTAGCTAGATTTGGGATTTGATTTAGAATCAAATATCCTATCTTCATTATTTATTATCTCTTTTAATATTATTATAATATTAATTATTTGATAATTAATATTAAATTAATTCAAATTATTTTTAACTAAATTAAGGATTTTATAGTGATAAAATACATAGGAATGTGTATAGACTAGCTAAATTGTGTTTCCAAATTATTTATTTAATTTTTATAATTATTTGATAATTATATTTATTAAATAAAAATTATTTATTTATTTAGAATAAATAAAATTGAATTAATTGGATTAAATTAAAAAAAAAAACATAAGTTTGGCCTTAAATACCCTAAATTGCACCATACATGGACAAGCTTGTTGGCCTTTTCTTTGGCCCAATTTTAGGACGTATTTCAATCAAGATGGGGAGGAATAGCTGACCATTTAATTGACCTAAAACAACGAGAATAAGTTCAACTTATTTATGGAGTTTTAACTAGGTCAAAACTATTCCATTTTAACTGACTAAGAGTAGGATTGAGCTAGTATATGTAGATATGATGGCCTAAAGGCTTTAGAGAGAATTTTAACCTAATTTTGAGACAGGAAGCTACTGAATATCTTAAGATAATATTTTATAAGATAAAATTTAGTTTTTCTTAAAATATTCTAACCTGAACACAAATGCTAGTTTGCACCATCTTTCTAGGAGATTTTGTGCTTAGCATAAACTTCTTCCATTCTCTCTTCTTGGTTCTAGTTTGATTCAAGATTTAAAGCTTAATCTCTCTTCTTCGTTCTAGTTTGATTCAAGATTTAAAGTTACGTATTGGTTAAGGGCTAATAACCCTTCTAGCTAGCATTGGGGAAACACCAAGCCTAAAAAAGGTTTCAATATCTACCTGTGTGATAATCATTAGAGGCAGGACATGTGTGCTGATTGTGATATTTAGGAATCCCTCAAGAAACCAGTTTCTTGGTGCTTTATTGTTTAGATCTTGACACTTAAACTTAAGGTATCTCCTAATCATATGGATAATTAAATCTTGAATTAAATTTTATTATTTACTACATGTAAGTCCTTCCTTAAAGATCCATAAGGAAATTCGGCTATCTCTATGTTTACTATTTCTGCTGTGTTTATGTTTATGTTTTGATGTTTTTGAAATCCAATACTTGCATGAGGCCGGACTTCGCTAGGAAAAAGTCCCCTTCAAGTGGTATCGTGAGCCTATAAGTTGTGGATTACATGTAGTAAGTATAGGCTAATTCATGGTAATTGAAATTTAGATGTCACATGTATAGATCTATGAAGTTTTGAACCATAAAATTTTGTTAAATAATTTTTATAAATTTTCTTAATTGTGAACAACATGCTTAAAGCGTATATTGATCATTGTTAAAAGGTTTAATAATTAATAAAAATTAGTTTTTATTGATCTAGATCGGTTACACATTTAATTAATGAAACTAGGTTTTTCCTTATGATTTGTGATTTCCCTAGGAATTGTTCTTGATGATTTCTTTGCTGTAAAAATTGATATCTATGATCTAATTTTATGTTAATAAACTTATAAAATCAATTTTGATTTATTTAAGTATGATTTAAAACAAAGAAGCACAATCTTGAATTTTCTTAGTGATGTCGCAGGGCATGGTGTTGTTGGCTAATATTGTATGTGTTCTTGCTTCCAATGCACCTTGAAAGGTTTGCTGCATTTTAGGGGCACAAGTTAATCAAAGAATATATGATTCTTGAATGTATCTTGGTCGCTAAAAATCAAGGCATGTTGATGCCACATCCATGGAAGGTGTATCCATGTGATTTGCAATTTTCATGACAATATTTTGCCATTAAGTTTGCCACTTTGGTTCAAACTTTGGCAGCATCTTGAATGATTCCCAGCATCTAAAATTGGTATATTAACATCCTCCAAAGGTATGGAAAATTGGTCATCATGATTAGGGTTTGCAGCAAGGTGGTGCCATTTCCCAGTTTTTCTTGTAACTTGCAATTTGGAGCAAGAAAGATGCCATCTTGAAGCAGCCTTGAATCAGTTCTTGGCAGCACCTAATCTGATTTTCCAACAGTTGAAAAGAGCCCTAAAACATCATCTAAGGGTGGAAATAAAAGGCTATTGTTGTGGCCAAAAAGGTGGCCAAAATCGAGGGCACTAATTGTTAAAGTTCTATTTCGATTGGAACTAGTTTTATAGTATTTTATAAGATATTAGAAGATAAAAGTTTAACCTAATTTTAAGATAAGAGGCTATTGAATATCTTCAGATAATATTTTATAAGATAAAATTTAGTTTCTGTCAAAAATATTCTAACCTGAACACAAGCCCTAGTTTGCACCATCTTCTTAAGAGATTTTGTGCTTGACACAAACTTCTTCCATTCTCTTTTCTTGGTTCTAGTTTGATTCAAGATTTAAAATTACCTTTTGCTTAAGGGTTGATAACCCTTCTAGCTAGCATTGGAGAACCATCGGGCTTCAAGAAGGTTTCAACACTTATCTGTGTGGATAACTGTTAGAGGCAGAACACGTGCTACTTGTGATCTTTAAGAATCCTTTAAGAAACTAGTTTGTTGGTGCTTTGTTGTTTAGATTTCGACATCTAAACTTATGGTATCTTCTGATCATATGGGTGATAAAATCTTGAATTAAATTTTTATTGTTTACTACATGTAAGTCTCTCCCTAAATATCTATATGGAAGTTCTACTATTTCTATATTTACTATTTTCACTGCGTTTATGTTTATGTTTATATTTTGATGTTTTTGAAGTCCAATACTTGCATGAGGTTGGACTTCACTAGGAAAGAGTTCCTTTTAGATATTTATTAGATAATAGTTGATAATTCTATGAAATAGATTTATTTAATCACATTGTGTATTAAAGTTAGTTAAGTTGTAGAGATTTTTAATTAGATTTTATTAATTTGTAGTTGTTTTTGAATTAGTTTTATTTATGTTCTTTATGATTAAATTATATAATAAGTATTTTTGTGCTTTTGTAGGTGCAAAGCATGAAAAGTTTTTAAAGCGCAATAAAATAATGGAGAAGCAAAGTGGTGCTAACCTGATAGCTTTCTAAATTTATGTTTTCCTTTTACTTGGCACGAATTTCTCCTTCCTAGTTTTTGTTAACTTATAAACATGACATTTTAGGACTTAAATTAAGGTCAGAGATTTTTTATTTTCTAACTTTGTAGAACTTGGTTATTTTAAGATAAGAGCAACCACCAAAGCCTAGAAGTAGCTAATGGAAATTCATGTAGGATTGAAGGCTAAAATCCTGACGTCTCTAAATTTCTCTT
This sequence comes from Adansonia grandidieri, assembly GCA_038382065.1. Taxonomy (NCBI): domain Eukaryota; kingdom Viridiplantae; phylum Streptophyta; class Magnoliopsida; order Malvales; family Malvaceae; genus Adansonia; species Adansonia grandidieri. Next base: position 2,733,213 of record JBBYHK010000001.1, on the reverse strand, counting down.
TCTTACTATTTTATCTTTCATGTATTGTTTATGATAGGAAAATTCTTTTGCTTTGTGTTTTAATTAGTTATCATGAACTAAATTTCTTTTTCTAAGGTTGCAATGAATCTTGACCTGTAGTTTACATTATTTTACTCTCTCTCTCTCTCTCTTTTTTTATTTTAATGATATTTAAGTTGTTTATTTAATCTAGTTTTATTGCTTCTAGTTGCTTAGGCACGATTAGATAAATCTCAATGAACTTAGAAAAAAGGAAATTTTGTGTTTTGAATAAATTGAATACCATATGTTTCAAATTCATTTATTATGATAAGTTGATTTGTATATGAGATACAAATATACTTACGTTCATCTGTACCAATTTAGAGTATAAATTTTATGAGTTTTTCTTTAATTCAGTTTTTAAAGAAATATAGTAAATTGGTTGAGAGGATATTTTTACAAAACTATTGGAAGATATTTATAATAAATTAAAACTCTAAGTTAACAACTCATTATTATTAATTAAGTTAAGAGAATAGGAGATATATAAATGAAATATTGAAGGACATTGTAATCCTAGACTTCTCTTATTGAATAATTAAGTTTTAATTATTATTCTTGCTTGTTATTTTAGTTTGTTTTTACTTTACAATTTTTAATTGTTTGTTTGAATAAGATTAAATTATTTTGATTTTAATAGTTAATAAGTTTGGTGCAATTTCTTGTGTGAGCTATATTCCACTTTTCATTATATTACTTGTGATGAATAGGTGCACTTGTGCGGTAAATCTAACAACAAGAGTAAATCAATATATAATGTCCATTAAATAATATATATATATATATATACTTGATAAATTGGAGATAGGGAAAGGGATAGTTGGAATTAAACCCAAGTTTACATGCCAACTGAAATATATTCCAACTTATAAGGTTAAGAGGTTGTTGGTTAGTACAAAATATTATTATCTAATACATTGATGACAAAAAATTTTTAACTCTATACAAGAGAATTTAAAATGTTAACATGTTTTTTTATGTATATTGTAAACAATAAATTATTTAATTATTTCGTGGATACATAAAAATTGAATGAAAATGTACAAAAAATTTTTCGGTTGACATATGCAATAATAATCTAAAAATAAAATCCCATAAAAGGTATAAATACAAATTAGTTAAAGATATCAGATTTTGTATTTTTTTTTTTAATTTTAGTCAACGCAAAATGCAATCAAACTATTGTTTTAGCTATTTTGTCATAAAGAATTTTAAAAAAAAAAAAGCTTTTTCCTTTGTCCCCATGGTGAATCCATATCTCGAGAATTGACGATATCTATTTAATAATTTGATAATTCTTTTAGAAATACTTGAGACATTTATTAACCTTCTAACTCTATTTGTGATGTTTAAAATTTCCAAATAGATAATTTATCTTCGTTTATTGTTTCTACTAGAAATTTTTTTCATGCTTTGCTGTAGGTTAATTTTCTATTTCCATGTGCTTTGATTTTTAAAATGTCTATATTTCTTTCCATATTATAATTGATATAATTAATTAAACTTCTCAAAAATTTACTTTAATAAAATGAAATGTGAGGTAAAAGATTAAATTAAGAGTTAAACATTTTATTTAACGATAAACATGTGCATGTTCCGTTTTGAAATAATCACTTACCTTTACATGCTTCTTGCCATACCAAAACCTATCATATTTAGCATCCATGGCATCAATAGGAAGTCAAAATATGACAATTTGCATACAACGTGTCCTAGTATTACAAGTTTAGGGACTAGTTACACAGTTAACACAAAAGAACATTTTTATAAACATTTGAATCAAATACCAAATGGAGTTCTTATAATAGATCAATGGACTTGTTCATCTAACAAGCACATACATGATATACCCAAATGTCTCCATACTTTAACCTATGAGATCAACTGTTTACTACTCAAGTTAAAAGGCTTGACATGTTTCAGTCTTTGAGCATTGAGAATGTCTTGTTTAAAGCTATATTGATTAGGAGTAACCTTATCTTCAGATATTTTCAAAATAAGTGAAAGGAATAAGAAATTAATTGATTGAATAATCAAGTAATGGTATATTAGCACAAAAAAAGCTACATGATAGCTTTAGTTAAGTTTCAAACAAAGGAAATTGATTTAAAGATCAATTGGAGAAGCTTTACTATTTATGAGATTCACTTCTCATAAGTTTTGGAGTAGAAAATAAGCTTCTATTATAAATTATACAGAGCAATTTATATACCCATATAAAGACATTCAAATACCAAGTTCTAGAATGTATTCTTTTAAAATTTACAAAGTTGGATCAAAGTCCTCTAAGTCAAGGATTCAAATTCCCTAATTCAAAATTTTAAACTCTATTAATGATATTAGTAAGATGACATGTATTTTTATAAGATATATTAAAAATAATTAAAAATAATTTAACAAAAACTATACTTGTCATAAACTTAATTGAGCTTTTAAAGTTTAAAATTTCACATGTTGTATACAAATTACTAATTATTTTTACTAGTCTAACGTCAATTTGAATAACTCAATAGTTAAACCATTAAACCTAGACTCTGAATAGATCATTATCTGAATTGATTCTAATAACATTGTATTTAATTAAAATTCAAACCTGTAAATAAGTTAACATTGCGAGTATGGGAGATTTTATTATGATTGCTTATACATAAAAGTTTTTATTCATATTAAGTGTTTATTTAGATGAATAGTAAAATTATCTTTTATTAGATTAAAAATAACAATGATGATATAATTAAAAATTATAATAATAATATTAAAATCAATGAAGATAAGTGTGTATAGATGCTTTTGCTCTTGGAATAATATTGTAACTTTAGGCAAGGTCAAGGTGAGCTTGGTTGACGATTCTTCTCATGCTGGGATATTGACTTTACTCTTTGGTGTCCAAATGGCAAATGACAAGGGCTCGAGAAGATAAATGTTGAAAGTGACAGTTTGAGAGCTGTTTATGAACGCGACCATTTGGGAAAGGCGTGGCACTGTCAGGGGTATTTTAGACCCAGTATTTGATTTCAGATTATGTCTTTTTTATTGTATATTAAGAGAGAGACCAATTTGATTGCTCATCTTTTAGCTAAGATTGAGTATACAGTGTGAGAACATAAAGTGTGGTGGAGGTTTTTGCCGTAGTCCTTTTGTAATCTTTAACCCATTCACTTCGTTATAATGAATTCCTTCTTTTCATTAAAAAAATAATGATAAGAAATATGTTTAAATAATAAAATAATCATGATAATGAAATAAAAAAAAATATCATTAAATATATATTTTTAAAAATATGTTAACATATTATTTTATGTATATTTTAATAGTTAAAGTTTTATTTAGTAATTGATATGCATTATTTTTTAAATAATAACTATAATTTTAAGTATTAAAAATTATAAAAATACTTCAAAATATTTAATATTTGAAAAATAATTCTTAAAACTATTATAAATCAATTATTTAGACATATTAAGACGAGACATATCAAATAAAGCTTATGACAAAATATGATATCAATGGAGGCCAGGTCGGGCGGTGTTAATGTACATACAGTAAAATACAGTATAAAGAAGTAAAGAACTGCCATAGAATATTGTTCTGACTGAATAATGGAGTTGACAGTAACGACTCGGAAAAGAAGTAAACATACAGCAAAAATATGAAAAGTGATTTCCATTTCTTTTGGCAACAATTATATATACATATATAAAATAGATTATGATACGAAAATAAAAGAATAATTATAGATATTAAAATTTAAAAATTATATTTTTAAATAATTATAAAAAATAATTGAATTATTTTTTGAAAATATTTTAAGCCAATTTTAAAGGTACCGACCATTTTCAGGATGTATGATGAATATAGATCCTCCCCACAAACTAATACTCCTGATTTTGGATTACATGAAATAATTTGTATTAAACTTTTGAAGCCTCTTAATTTGTTTTCTTTAATTGCGGTTTTAATTACATATATCGGCCTGTTTAAGAAGATAGCTTTAGGATACGACTAGAACCACAAAACTTGTTGTTGGTTGTTGAAGGGTTGAAGAACGTACTTTTCGGAAGAGTTCCCAAAAAAAAAAAAAATCCAAATTATTAATTGTTTCACAATAATTGGCTTCTAAAATTTGACTCTTGTACATAAAACCCATCTAATTTGTAACAGTGCATTCACGTCTTCTGACCGAAGTGACTTTCTTTCTTTGTTCTTTTACTTTGAAGTTTCAAAAGATAAAGAGGTTTGAGATAATTATATATGAATTTTTTAAAAATAATTATTTGATTGTATTATCTTTTTAATTTTGTTTGTAAAATTGAAAAAAAATTAATATTTTTGTATGATATTATTATCCTTTTCTTAATAATATTTAATTGATAAAATAATTTTTATTTAATTTTAAAATAAAAATATTAAATTAAAAAAGCTTTTAGTATATTAAACAGGTTTTTGAAATAAAATATTTTTAAAAATCAATGGATCCTGATCAACTTATGAGCACTTTTCCTAACTATTATCAAATTCAATGCAACAAGTGAAACAAAAGGTAACATAGTACGACCGATGCCAACCCTACAAAAACGTATCTCAATGATTTTAAGATTTGCAAAAGGGTTTAAAATTTTGAATTAAGACAGCCGATAAAAATGATTTTTAATTTGAAAAAATGACTAAATCCTAATTTGACCTAATTTTGTTTGACCAAGTAAAACAATTCAAACTACACCAGCCTAATTCTAAAACGACTACTATTATTTTGAAACCAAATCTTAATTCTTCTTTATGGTATGAAGGTTCCAAAATAGCTTGACCGCCAAAGATCTCGAGTTAATCCACTCGCAATTCATGCAATATCCTTAAAGAATTCGATGTCATGGAGGGCGAACAATTAGCTCGAATGGTATCAATGCTAATTAATTATATATTAACCTAAGTTAAAATAAATAAGACATGTTTCTTCGGTTATGTGATGAAAACTCTCTTAACTATTTCTTTATTTTCTTATGATCCTATCATAGACATCACTTCTTTGTAACCTATTCGAATATAATTAAAGAATAATGATTTACATGTGTCTTGTATTTTAAGTTTATAAATTTTTTTATACAATTATTAAATAAAAATATTTTTATAAGCATTTAAGTAAGTTATCATGTAAAAATTAAATCATTTCAAATTAAAATAATAAAAATAAATAAAGCGAGTGAGATGTAAGTTAAGTTCTTATCATACAATAGAAAAAAAGATAGTTTCCATCATTTTAGCTCTTTCAGTTTTTTATCTTTTAAATTTTTTTTCCTCCCTATTAGTTATTGATCATTGCTTTAAAATCCTTCATGGTATGTAGATACAATTGGGAAAAAAATTTGAGGTTAAGTTTGCGCTAAAAGAAAGGAAATATTTAACAACGGAGGAAGGAGTCGATGGGGGTAGCGTATGGGAGGCTAAGCGCATTTCGGGAGTGCATATGGGGAAGTGTGTCGGCTGGGTGAAGATGTTATCGGGACTGGTGCCCCAACAACGACAACAATAACAAAGATCAACTTCTTTAAATGCAGTAGAGGTAAGGGGCCAAACCTGCACGTGCGACAAGACTTAACACGTACAATAGGTCAAGTGGATGGTACATACAACTACAAAAGTAACTGCAAAAAATGAAAAAAAAAAAAGGCAATAATTTCTTTATGGCTCAGCAGTTTTAATTTTATCGACGCTGTAATAAATATTCCTAATAAACGAAGTTAAAAAATAATTAATTAAAAGCAGCTTTTGCTTCTCTAAATACTGTTTAAAAAATGGTAATAGTAATAGTAAGAAAGAAAAAAACAAGAAAATCCGATGGATTGACAGCACATCCACTGTCTGTCTTATGATTTGAAGACCCCAGACTTGACGTTTGACTTGTCTTTTCACGCTCCTGCCACAGTATTCAGTCTTCACCCCACGCACGCACACGCACACTCTCTCTCTCTCTCTCTCTCTCTCTGCATAACCAGAAGGAGCAGCTTCAGATTCAGCTTCGTACAATTTTTCCACTTTTTGGTTTTTACGACAACTACCCATTTATTATGTTATAATGTACGTACCAAAACATAATAAGTGTTCCACTAAAAATATATTATTTTACTCTTTTTATTATATTTATATATTTATATATATTATAATTTTTTAATATATTAATATATTTTATTGTATAAATTTTAATATATTTAAATATTTTTATCATTTCATAATAATTTTTATATTTTAATTATTTTAAAATATAAATTTTTTTGTATTATATTTGTATTTTTTATATATTATAATTATTTTTAAAGTAATACATATAAATTTTAATACATTAATAATTTTGATTATATAGATTTTAACATATTTATATATATTTATTATTTTTATATTATTTTTTATATCATATCATCTAATAATAATATTATATATCAAATTTAAAATTTTCAAATATTCACTCTTTAGAGGACAAACTGAGTTTGCTTCTTGGGTTGAGGGCATAACCTTTATTTAGCATTATTAGTTTTAAATTGACCTTGATTTTGATATAACAATAACTTATTTTTAATTAGTTGGTATTGAAATGTTTTCAATCTTAGTATTTTTTCTTGAATAATTTGACATACTTTAAAAATTATTGAAATGTTTCAAACTACTTTAATACTAAAAAATATGTTCTTATAACTTGGAATATTTTTAAGATAAATTTTACAAGCACTAAAGCCAAGAAAAAAACTTTTAAAATTAATTTTTTATATAAATGTATCGATACCCTTCATGGTTGTGTCAATACAATGTTTGGCAATAGTTCAAGAACTTTGAAACCCTTGATTGTATTGATACACTATGGATTGCATGACACACTCTTTTAATATATCCATACATTGGCTTGTAATGATCATATCTTTTAAACATTGTATCGATACTGACACTTAAATATTAATATTTTGGTGTAGGTCAAACATAAACATGCATTTATAAAGCTCTCAACGGTCTTTACCAAAGTAATTAATGCCTAAGTCCATAATTCACTTTTAAGTTAGAAATAGAGATTTACAACAGTTCAAGCAATAAGATATACCAAGATTGATCAAGAATTTCACAAGCAAGCTAAAAATTCTTCAAGTTCTTTATTGACATCATATATTATAATCAATTTGTATTCTTCAAATTCATTTGTATCTCTTTTTCTTTGTACTTAAACTCTAACAAATAGCCACTTATTAGAGGCTTTGATTTATTTGCAAACACTTATTCTTTTCACAGGGGATTTATGTGAGATTTAGGGCTGTAAATGAAACAAGCTTGAATGAGCAGACCTTTGTTCACGTTCATAGGTTTGTTTTTGAGTCTGTTTGTGTTTGGTTCATGTTCATCAAGAATTTTAAATTTCTGTTCATGTTTGTTCATTAAGAATTAGGTCAATTCTTGTTCGTTCATTTAAATTAAATGAACTTATTCGTGAACACTAAATGAACATGCTTATGAACATATAGTTGAACAAGTTCGTAAACAATTAAAAATATGTTCATGAACAATACAAAAAAGTATGTTTAATAGTTTTAAATATAAAATAATAGAACATAAATATTATTCATTATAATATAGATAAATAACATACAAAGAATAATATTATTAATTATATTATAATCTAACAATAAACGAGTTTTAGGTAAGCTTTAAACAATTTATTAAACAAGCTTTAAATGATTCATAAACAAACTTGTTTGTGAACATAAATAAATTGAACATACTTTGTTCGTATTATGTTTATTTAATAAATGAGCTTCAAAATCTTGTTTGTGTTCATTTATTTTAGTTAATAAATGAATATAAATGAACAAAAGTCAAATTGTTTATGAGCTGTTCATTAAACGCTCCGCTCATTTACAACCCTAGTGAGATTGAGTGAGATTACCTAAGAATTTGAGTAAAATTCTTAAGGAGATTCAGAAGGTTCTATCTTAGCTATAAAAGATAGTGTTGTAAGGTTATATTTTAGCTTGAAACGTAATATTTTCACTAATGGATTGTGAGAATCACCTTAGTAAGGAAGTGCAAAGAAAAAAGGACATAGCCTCTGAGTACAAAGATCGAACATCTATACATCAACTGCTTGATCTTCTTACTCTAAACTCATTTTTATCTTTATTTGAGTTTAATTTTTTATTAAACTTAATTTTAAGATTGAAATTTTTTAAAAAAAAAAAATCAAATTCATCCCTTCTTGGTTTATTCCTCAATTTGAGCTAAAATTTTATATTCATTCAACACATCCTACATACAATTAACTTTTTGTGCTTTTGCTTCTTTGGATTATAAAATAGATTACTTTATTAAAATGATTATATTAAATAATTTTTTTAATATATTAAAATTCATTAAGTTAATTATCAAATATTACATTTAATAAAAAATTACTATAAATAAATATTTAATTAATTTGCTAAATTTATACTGTAGTATATTCGTTAAACAAATTCTTAAAGGTTTTAAGAAAGATAAATCATTTCAATCCCAAACTACGATTCAAGTATGTAGAATTATAACAACTCTCATAATATATTTGTTATACCTCCTCATAATCTATACGACAAAATAGCCCACTTATTTTGGAGATAAACCTTATCCAAGGATTATGACAGTCTCATGATAATGTCCTAGATAAACTTGATCTTCATCAAGATCTACAGTGTGCTAGATAAATTGATTCTTTACTAAAACTCTATCTCCATAAAGACCCAGATAAGGTGGAATAGTTGGCGAGTCCTATATATAAAGGTAAAAGTGATCTACTTAAAAAAGGACCAAACCCATAGCCTCATTCTGCTTCTTTTTTTTCTTCTTGTTTTTTACTGATTTAAGCATCAGAGTGGCTCCAGAGTACAAAACTTTTGGTGCTCTCTAACCTTTGCTATCTTGTAGATAAGTTGGATGCATATGCTGGTCAACCTTCAAACAATCTTTGCATCAATAATACTGCATACAAATTATTAATATATACACATATGCATACAAATACGCATACCTATCTATATACAATATTTAAAAGTTATGTCTTCATTCATAGTTCTAGGGACAAGCAAATGTGTTTTTTTTTTTTTTTGGGAAGAAAGTGAAAAAGAGAAGGAAAAGGAAAAAAGCAAAGAGAAATAAAGGGAAGAGAAAGAAAGCAAAGAAAGAAAAGGAAAGGAAAAGAAAAAAAAAAGGTGACAAAAGTAAGTGATAAATTTTAAAATAAAAAACTAAAATTATCTTGACATTATTCATATGAATTTTAATTTTTTTCAGATGTCATATAATGATTTATTCTCTATTTTTTAAATATGATCATATTCAATTTGAATTCAAATTTAATCAAAGTCACATAGTTTTGGATGTATTTTAATTTAGATTTAGCCTTATTTTGGTAAATTTTAAAATTTATCATTTATTTATACTCTTTGCTTACTTCATTTAATTTTATGTGCATCTTTAAAAAAATTAGATTAAATACTTGTTTTGATTATTTTAATTGGTAAAAATAAATACAAATGAAACTAAAAATATAACTTTATAAGATAAGATAATTATAAGGATGATTATTTGATGTACTAAAATTAACCCATACTTGTAAATTGCTGCTAAATATTTATATTAAACAATTTTTTATATTTTATTTTATACTTTAAGGTAAAGTATTTAATCCAATTATTTTTCTTATGTTTTAAAGAATATACATTAAACAAAAAAACAAAACCTATAACGAAGTGCGAGATTGTACATTAGTACGTATTTATGTCTATATTATATGGTAATAAATTTATAGATAGACTTGCTAATTAAATTTTATTTTTATTTTTTGTAAATCAAATGAAAAATTAATTTTAGTTGAGTAGTGTGACTTGGCTTTTAAAATTTCAAACATCTGAGTTTAATTTAATATAGAATCAAAATTTTAATAGTTTAGTGCATTTTCTTAATTCCTAAAATGAGGAATGGTGTTTGTCTCTCAATCAAGAGAAAAAAAAAAAGGAAAAGAATTAAAAAGGAAAAAGGTGGAGGAAACACAAATCCTCCCTTAATAATGAAAGCTAAGACTCGTGAAATTTTCCAATTATTTATTACCAAAGATGGATTCTTGAAGAAAGTTAACAGTTTCAAGATGCCAAAATAGGAAACTAACACTAATTAAGGTTTCATAGGATAGCTTAATTAATATTATAAGTCAAGTTGGTAATAAAGCATATTTGACTCAAAGGTTCCTTGGATCATGTACAATCATTTTCTCTCTATTCTTTATTACTACCAAGAATTGAGATTTGTATTATATTGCATTGCTCCCCCAAACAGGAAATCATGATGCTAATTGAAGCTACAATATGAGATAATCATTTCCTTTCTATTTTTTAATATCCATGATTACCAATATGTTTCACATGAATCAAGCAATTTAATATATCTTTAAGAAACAATTACTAGATATTAATTAGCTTTATTGGATGATTCACCCGAATAAATGGTAAAGATGCATTGAGTGTAATTTTATCGGGTGATCTATTATTGGCGTTAATCTTCTTACATAGATTACCATACACCGTACATATAATTAAGGCTCGCAAAACGAGTAAATAAAAAATCATTTTTAATCATAGTGTTTTATTGGTTTTTGGTTTAAATTTTATTATATTTGATTCGATTTTGATCGGGAAAACCAAAGTAATAGTTTTCTAATTTTATCCCATTATCAATCATATCCATGATTATGAGATTGAATACCTTTGCTCCTATATTTTTAAGTATCCACACATATATATAATATAAAGTATTGTTATAATCCATAATATGTGTACATAAATATTTGACTTAGTTAATTTCACTCGAATTAAAAGATTAGATTTAAATTTTTCTCAAATAAAAAAAATAATATGCATGATATGTACTTTTACTTTTTATTCATCCGTGTGTAAAATTTTTTATATACATATAAAATTTATAAAATAAAAAAATTATTGTTATAATTATAGGAACCAACGGAACTCAAGGTTGGATGAATGATCCGTTTGCCTAGTAAATTGGTGAGCGACTCTCATATCCCCTGTACCGGGCGTTTGAGATTAACCGTTAACCATCGTTATATAACTCATAGTTGGTAAAAATAAGCCTATTAAACAGATTGACAGGCATCACCAAAAGTAGAGGTGTCATTTGCTTCTCCTTTTTGTTTGTTGAGGAGTCATTTCAATCTTCTTTTCCCTTTTCTTTTTCAATATTCTTTTTGAGATAGATACATATAGTATATATATTAAAAATTCCTTTTTAGCTTATAAAGTTGTAATATTGGGATTTTCAATTTTAAAATTGCTTTTCTCTTGCTATTGCGGGCATTTACTTTTCTATAATTTTGTCTTTTTGCTCGGTATTATTATTTATTAATGTGCGTTTGTGCAAAAAATGTGTTTCGAGAAACTCATATTAATTTTCATTTATAAAATTAGAATTTAAGAAGTACACTTTATGGGTGAAAAAATAACTTTTAAAAAATTATTATATTTTAGAAGAAAAATATGTTGAAATTTTAAACAATAAAAAACTAGTTTTGTTAAGTGTACAGTTATCTTTTGGTATTGAAATTGGAAAAAAAAAACTTTGGAAAATAGTTATTTAAGTCATTGGTTAATTTTTTTAAGTAGTTATTTTAAAAATTAAAAGACCTAAATACTTAGAATTTTATTTTATTATAATTTTTTTGATTGATTACTTGATTTGGGATACCAATTTAGCAAAGAACTTTATATATACTGAATTATGGCAGACTCACTAAGTGGATAGCTAAGAAAAAATATAAATAAAAAATTATTTTTTAAAAAACTTTAATTAGTGTATAGTTTTTATTTTTTTCTATAGAAGATACAAACTCACTTGAGTTTAGTGAGTTAAAAAAATACCAAACTCAATCACTCCTGTCACATGTAGTATAGAATATAAATGCAATTATTTGTAACAGTGTTAGAATAAGATTGAATTGGTTGAAAACTGTTTGTTAATTGAATTGACTAATTCTCCAATTAGATTTTGATCATCTGGTCCCTATTTTTACTTTTATTTTTTAAATATTGGATGTGAAAAGATTTGAAACTCTAGTACTTAATTTTTAATTAAAACCTTAACCATTTAATTGAATGTTAATTTCTTTTATAATTATCATATTTAATATCAAAACTAATATAACAAAACATGTATATAGCATATTTTGAACCGACTAATTCAACCAAACTGTCCCCTAATAAATTTAAAAAAAAAAATTAAAGAAGATTAAGTTGAGGGCATATAGCCATATTGTATAAATGTAAAATATATAATACAAGAAATACAAGAAATACGCTATAAGATTACGGAATTTAAATTACATGTAATTTAGTATGAAATATGATCTCCTATAGAGATAAAGTATTAATATCCTTTACTTTGTTTGAATTCTAAAATGGCAGATAGAATATTAATATCCTTTGCTCATTTGAATTATGGTAGAAATAACATGAATAACTTGGGACCATGATTTGCACTAACGTATGGACTTTCATTCGACCGGAGAATCAAAGTGGGGCATCATCCGTGAATTAACGTATGTTGTTCGCAGAGGAAGATTAGTGTAAGAGTTGTGGAGGCATGTAAAAAAAAAAAAAAACAAAAAACAAAAGTATAAAAATTGATTGTGACAGCATGTATTTGAGATATTTAATGAAAAATAAAAATCTAGAAAAATAAAAAAAATTAGAAAAGAAAATACAAACCAGAAAAATAAAAAAAATAAAAAAAAAGTTCTTTTGCCTTTTTTCTTTTAATTAGTTGCTTTTTAATTTCATTGATCGTGTATGAACTGACAAATTGTTATCTTTCATTATCCTACTACAAATACGAAAATTATCCACTTGATATCCCTTTGAGCAAGATGAATTATTTTTAAATAAAACCGCGGCTAGTATTACCTCCCACACTAAAGTACAAATACAATATATATATATATATATATATGTATATATAAGAATTATGCATGACAGTCCTTTTCAAGAACAAAGAAAAAAATTCCTTACGTTGCGAGACAAATATGAAGTGAAATGAGTATCAAGAGTTTAGAACTCACTCCATCAAAAGTGGAAGTACGCAAAAGAAAAGAAATTGAAAAAGTGAAAGAAAATGATTTAAAAAAAGTATGAAAAAAGCGAAAGAAAATGATTTAAAAAAGTTTTTTTTTTAAAAAAAGAAAACCCCAAAATTTCATGATTTGCAATAGTGTTTAAAAATCAAATTGTATTGATTGAAAGAAATTAAAAAAGAAAACTATTTGTTAATGTCAATTTTCCAATTAGAGAGAGTTTAGTCAAATTTTATAATTTAATTCATATTTTTTTATTTTCTTTTAAAAAAATTGTATATGAAAAGATTTGAAACTTTAATCCTTAATTTTTATTTAAAACCATAGCCATTTAATTGAATGTTAATTTCTTTTATAATTATCATATCTAATGTTTATATTTATATCTCAAAGCACATAGATATAGCTTGATTAAAGGCGATTCAACCAAACTATCCCCGCAGCAAAATTTTGAAAAACAGAAAAGTCTAAATTGAAGGCATACAATCATATTGTATTATTGTAACATATATAATACAAGAAATACACTATAAGATTACGAAATTTAAATTACAAGTAGTGTTAAGATGGAATTGTAATAATTTAAATAAAATGTACCTCTAGCCATTGTTGATCAAAAACCCAGACTCGCTCCAAATACACAAAGACGAACACTCCGTATAAGCCTTCTAGTCTATATCCTTTTCTTGATAATTACCTTATGATGGTACACAGGCAAATTCCCATAGACTAGACTAGGTACCTATACTAGAAGACTAATTAGAGTTGTATCCTACCATCAAGGAATCTGTATTCTAATTAGTTACTGAATTAGAGT
>JBBYHK010000001.1:2692688-2715627 GCA_038382065.1 Adansonia grandidieri | reverse complement strand
TGATTTCAATAATAAATCATTTTCAACTTTTAATTTTGAAATCATTTTCTTGTGTTTAGAGTTCATTTCCTCAAACTTAACCACAAGATCATCAAAAGCATCTTGTAACTCATCAAATGTATATGAATTTAAATTTAGAGAATTTGAGATTACCTTGGGCTCATCAAGAGCCATGAAACAAAGGTTGCCAATTTGGTCTTTTTTGGAGTCATCATCATTGGAAGAGTCACTATCGCTCCAAGTTGCTACAAATGCCTTTTTTTTTTTTTTCAATAATGGGCAATCGGATTTGACATGCCCCGATTCATTGTAATTGTAGCACACCAACTTATTAACCTTTTTAGATTGGGATGATTTGCCATTATCTATCTTCATGAATTTCTTGAATTACTTGGCAAATATGATCATCTCTATATCTTCACCATTTTCATCATCGTCATCCTCTTCTTCACTTATAAAAGCCTTCAGTGCAACTCGAACTTTTCTTGATTGCTCATTTCCATGATTTATCTTCATTTCGTATGTGAGAAGCGATCCAATAAGCTCATCTAAGGTAAGGAGATTGAGGCCTTTTGACTCCTCAATTGCAGTCACTTTAGCTTCCCATGACTTAGGAAGGCTATTCAACATTCTCTTAACCATCTCCTTGTTGGGATACATCTTTCTGAGACCCTTTAAGCCATTTAAAATATCCGTGAATCTATCGGACATCTCCTTAATGCTTTCCTCTGGTTTCATTTTGAACATCTCATAATCAAGAGTGAGCATACTTATCTTAGACTCCTTAACTTGATTAGTCCCTTCATGTGTGATAGCCAACTTATCCCATATCTCCTTGGCATTATCACACAAAGACACCTTATTGTACTCGTAGGGGCCTAATGCATAAAAAATTGTGTGCATGGCCTTGGCATTGAGTTAAGCCATCTTGGTGTCTTTCTCATCCTATTCCTATTCTTCCTTGGGAACTTCAAGATCACCTATCATCTTTGTTAGGATGAATGGCCTTTCATGATTATCTTCCAAACTTGATAATCATTTGCTTGGACAAATAGCCTCATCATTGTCTTCTAATAAGCATAATCTTCACCGTTGAAGAAAGGAGGCCTTACGATTGAATGTCCTTCTTGGCCTATGCCGAAAATTTCACCACTAGCCATTTTCTTAGTCTTTTGTGGATCTCTACTCAAGGATTTTAAGCCTATAAGAATGAGACACAAGCTCTGATACTAATTGTTAGACCTTTTACGGTGAATGAAATCAAGAGGGGGTGAATTAATTTCTCAAAATTTTAGTAAATTAAAACTTTGATAAATAAAATTGAGAAATCTAAACAATAAACTTTGGAGTGCAAGTTAGTGAATAAAAATAAACAATTAAAGAAAAGGGAAAAAAGAAGCAAACTCAATGATTTATAGAGGTTCAGCCTCAATTGCCTACGTCCTCTACCTCGGCCTCACTTGCCTTGGATTTTCTCAATTCACTAACTTGAATTGTTTACCTTTCAAGGACAAGGTATAACCTTTATATTACCTATCTTTCAAGGCTAAGATAGAAACCTCTACCCCATATCTTTTGTGGCTAAGATATAACGCTCTTTCATTACATTTGAAGGTTAAGTAGAAACCTTCTATTTTTGCAAGGATTTGAATGTAAACAAATAAAACCTCTAAAGGTTACGTGTTTACAAGAATTTTGGCTCAAGGGAAATATGTATCTAATGATACAAAATGAAGAATACAAAAATAGGAAGAATTAATCCTATACAAAGAAAAACTACTTAGCAAAAATGATAGAGAAAATGAAAGGTATGACTCTAAGCATTATCTCTTGGTTCTTCTTATTGTTGAAGGTGTTGGAATGGCTTATTTATAGCTTTGATCATGATTCTAGCCATTGGGAACATTTAGTGAAGGAATATAGCCGTTGGAGCCCTCAAAATATCATTTCTCGTTGTTCCCTGTGCCTTTGTATCGATACAATTAAGTGGGTATCGATACATTGTGTTTAACAATCCAAAATATGATCGTTAAATAGTCCTGTATCGATATAGAAAGATCTATCTCGATACATGAACAGTGCTGTATCGATACAGAATGCTCTGTCTCAATACATGAACAGTGCTGTATCGATACAGAATGC
Organism: Adansonia grandidieri; assembly: GCA_038382065.1. Classification (NCBI taxonomy): domain Eukaryota; kingdom Viridiplantae; phylum Streptophyta; class Magnoliopsida; order Malvales; family Malvaceae; genus Adansonia; species Adansonia grandidieri. The sequence continues at coordinate 2,713,485 of JBBYHK010000001.1, read as the reverse complement.
TCTATCTCGATACATGAACAATGATTTCTACATTTTAAGGTTATTTAGCTACTGCCAAGTATTGTATCATTACATACATATAGTGTATCGATACATTCGCATCAAAATCAATTTTAAAAGGTTTTTCATGATTTAAAACATGTAAAACTTATCTAAAAAATGTTTTATATAAAAATATGTATTAAAAGCACATTTTTGAGTGATTGAAGGAGTTAAAACATTTTCTAGTATTTTTCAAAGTGTTTACTAAATATTTCATGGAAAAATACTAATCTTCAAAATAATTAAATACAAGCTGATTAAGCTTAAGTTTTAGTTATATTAGAACTAAGATTAATTCAAAGCTAATATAGCTAACACATTTATACTTGATATATCCCTAAGATTGGACAACCAATATATTGAAACATCAAATCCATGCTAATCCCCATGTATTGAGGTTAGAATAGATTTAACTTATGGTGGGTTTTACAAAATCAAATTTTAGCCGACATCACACAAATATTATAATAAGCATGTTATGGACTGAAATGTCTAGACATTGTATCATCATCAAGGCGTGACAAACTCAACATCAAAATGGCATTTTAGCAAGCATATCATCATCAAAATGCAAGATATGACAAGGACAACATCACAACATGCAAGATGAACATGATATAACATGAATTATGTTAAAGGCATGGTATAGCAACTCACATCAACATTTCATCGAATAGATCTTAAACTAAAAATGCTTAAAGACATGTATCTTCAAGATATGTTTAAAAATGGAGGTCAAGATGAACATATAATATATCATTAAATATGCCAACAAGACATCAAACTAGCATCCTAATACACGATTAAGAAGATGTATGGCAATGAAAATCATACAATCTCATGCAAGGGGCATGTCAGCATCCTAAAACTATAGAAACAAAGGCCACCAATATTATACTTTAAAAATAAAATATAAATAAATATTCCTTGAAAGCTAATTCCTTTTTGTTTGAGCTACACTTTTCTTGCCTTCAACTTTAAATGACATGGCACACCTAGCTTATTTTTTCTATTTTCATGCCGCCAAGTTGCCTTGCCCTTATTAATTTCTACTTACTTCAGCTGACCTTGGTGATAGTGTTAGTAGCGTGTAGGTGATTTTGAGGCTATGTAAAAGTGAGGTGAATGTTGCTTGGGAGATATGAAAGTGAAATAAAATTGGTGGCTTTGGGTAACGAAAGGGAGAAAGGTAATCAAATTTTTTCAATACTAGGGTGGTGAGGGAATGAAGAAGTTTTTTTTCATGAAAGCCAACCTTTTGGCTTTATAGAAAGCCATTTTGCCCACACCATTCTAGGGCAATGGAGGCACTTTTATCTTTGGGTTGTAAAAAATGATGAGTAATAGTGTACGAGAATGTAATTTCAATTTTTAATTGGTTCAAGTACTAATACTTGAATACCAACTAACCACCAAAGTTCCAAAATGTCCCTTAAATATCAAATTTTGCCATGAAATACCTTACCATCAAGCTAATTAGGTCCTTAAAAGAAATCATCATCCAACCCGATAGGCCCAAAATTAATTCCAATGATAGACATATTGAATCAAAATAATTTTAATAAGGTCCTTCAAGAATTTAAAATATTTGAAAAGATAACCTAATATAATTAAATAAAACAGACTCAAATAAAATAATTAAATATGCACGTGGACTCTATTTTACTTAATGTATATTTTTTATAAGATTTGGCTTTAAATTAAACAATTTATGACCCAATATAGTTAAATAAATTAGGCTCAAATAAACTAATTAGATATGCACATGGGCTCTATTTTATTTAATGTATATTTTCTATAATGCTTAGTCTTAAATTAAATAATTTATGACCCAATATAATTAAACAAAATAGGCTCAAATAAACTAATTAAATATGCACATGAACTCTATTTTATCCAATGTATTTTTTTTTTATAGGCCTTGGTCTTAAATTAAATAATTTATGAACTTACTTTAGCTAGGAATGATGGGGATTGGACATGAGCAAATAAATAACCTCAATGGTGTCTTGAACGATGGCTTCTGATACTCCAAATGTTGGTCCAGACAAAATAAAGTGTTTACAAGCATTTCAAATCTAAATTTACTAAGATGATGCAAAGGAATTTGACTTTAAGATTTCCCCTTAAGATTGTCGTAGAAAAATTTGGATGGTCTACTCAGATTTTAGTAGCTTTCTTATCTAGTAGAGCGAGGCCTAGACATAAAATTTTAACTATTTTGAATCGAGTTGGACCTAAAAATTTATAAAATTTCTAAAAATTTTATCTAAAATCTAACTCAAAACCAATCTTATCTATGAACATATTTATCCTTGACCGCCTTACAAAAATTGCGAACAAATGGCAAGCAAATTAAGTGGAAACATAAAACATTGCCTGCTCATAAAATGGTATATATCATCACCATTATCTGAATGATTAGGAAAGAACCACACTGCCGAATTCTGAGCTTTGTTATCCCACTTATTGAGATAGTTATCATTTTCATTTGTTTGAATATAAATAAACTTAAAGTTTGATTGGCTCAAACCTTATCTCCTCTAATTATTGTACTATGCTCAGCTTTGGAAATTCAATCCTTCAATGATTTGCCAAACAAACCAACTTGTCCCCTCCCACTTTAAGGGTACCTCCATAACTTGATCTAGCACTATGTAGACTGACAAATGAAGCCTGTTTTTTTCGATATATTAAAAAATTGTATTTATACTCTGCTTATATATAAATCTATCGATAAATTAATTGATGCCACCTTATAAAATATTTTTAAAAATAAATACAAATAATTTTAATTTTTTAATAAGATGATATCAATTGATTCATTAACAATTTATTATTAATGCATCAAATATAAATATTCGAAAATTATAATTATAATAAAAAAACTCTTTAATATGCAATAAAAAATCAATAAATAAGTGAAACCAACGACTAACTAAAAGAGGTAAGTATTGTGCGATTTAGTTTGTTTAGGGTAAAACTCAAAGTTTAGGTCTTTTAAACAAGTCGACAAAGAAATTTTTTTCATAATTTAAATATTTTTAAAATAAAAGAACAAAATACTTTGATACTTTATCAATCAAAAAAATATCTATTATTAGATAAAAATATTAATTTGTAAAAACATATCCAAATAATTTTTAAAAAATTATATAAATAATTTTTATTATAATATTTATTTGTAATTTGGTTTTTGATTTGGATTGGTTTACAAGTTTTTCGAAACCAAACCCAAAAGGTTTCACTCTTTAAACCAAATCAAAAAAACTATTTGGCTTACATAAAATCTTGCTTAGCCAATATACAAAAGGACAAAATCCACACATCCGATGGGATTTGAATATGAAATCTAAATATTTTTTAAATCTCGTTATTATCATTAAGATAAAGCTTCATCGACATCATAATAATGATCTTCTAAAAACACATAAAAAAAAAAGATAATTTTGAAATTCAATAAAACCGAGTCAATAAATTAAAGAGAATATAAACTTGACACATTTCTTTTATGTATTAACAATGGAAATAATATATATTTTTTTTTCCTAAAAGAAGATGTAAAAATAATATTTGAGAAAACGGGAAGAAAAGAAAAATATGATGAATCAAAGAATAGATATCGAATATGAATGGTAGTAGCTGTTCACTTGGTGGCATGATGTTTGCACTTTTTTTTTGTAAGTTTACTATTAGTCTGTGTTTGTAGTGTAGGTGCATGCTTGTCATGGCAACGTCCACTATCCATTGTTAAAAGTAGATGCGATAATATTAATTATGATATAATTATATGATATAAAATATAATTTGGTATAAAAAATAACATTAGCATAAATAATGAACGTATCAAAATTTATATAACACTAATTATTAAAGTATTAAAATTTATATAAATACATAACTCTCTTTTTTTTTTATATAATAAGAGAAAGAGATGAAAAATTTAGAATCTAACTCAAACTTATCTACCAACTTTAACTTGTTTTTATAATATATAAAAATATATAAATATATAAACAATTAAATCTTTTGAAAATACGGAGAAAAAGCCTAAAAAGGCTGAAACGCAGCTCCTAAAATCGCCCCATAGGCCATGTCAAGGGACAATATATTGGTTTTGCTTTTGGTTCCTCTCTTTCCTACTTGTTTGAACATTTTTGTTATTTTGGATAAATGACACTTGTTTGAACTTTGAAACCCACCTTTATTTTTTTTATTTATTTATTAATTTATTCACTTGATTTTGAAGCCACCTATTAAATGAAGAGTAGTATTTTACTCAACCATTGGCCTTGCCAAGCATTTCTTCCATGTTAAGTGCTTGTTACAGAGTCTTATTGTTATTTTCGTAAAATATAAACCTAAAAAGGGAAAGGAAAAAAAAAAAAAAAGAAAGAAATTTATACAGTAAGCTTAATTACGGGAGGAAAAGGGAATCATTATTCCCAAGTATGAACCATGAAGTTATCACTTAGATAGCGGGTGCAGAATGCAGATGTATGATTAAAATCAACCGTGAATCTCACTCCCTTGCATGCGTTAATTATAGGCTTGTGTCTACATATCTTCTTTCATTTGGTAAGGAATTAATGAAAATACAATGAAGGCAATGAGGTGAAAAGAGTGTTTTGAAAAATAATTAACAAATAATACAATACGAGAAATAACAACATAATTATATAAACACATCAAAGTATATTTAACAAAAATTATATAATAATATATCAAAATTTATATAAATATATAATATTTTAAATATAATTATAATAGATAAAAGTACAGGAATATACAGATTAACAAGTTGTTTCTAAGTGATATACTATAATATCCTCAAGAGCTTCAGCACATTGTGAAGCAATGAGGCAGTCTAAAATGCCTTACAACCCGATTTAAATGAAGATTTGTATTTAAAACATTGATAATAAATCAAATCATATCATTTTTAAAAAAAATTAAAATAAATATAAATAATTTTATATTAAAAATTTTTAAAAATAAATATAAATGACTATAATCACTATTTTGAAATTTATTTCTGTTGTGTCCACTGCTACTGACTATTGAAAATGCGTACACAATAGCATCACGATACATCATGGCACAAATATGATCATAGTTGTATCTATGATCATGATTAAACTACTATAAATACATCGTTATGATGCAACTACAATAAACACAACAATTGTTTGATAACACAACAATTGCAATAAATCTAACGTTACAATAGCGATAAACACAACAATTGCAATAAATATAATGTTATAATAGAATTATAATAAATGCAACAATTACACAATTATAATAAACACGGCGTTATGATACAATTACCAACAAATACCATAAATAAATGCAACATCTACAATAAACGCATTGCAATAAAAGTCCACGTAGCCTCAATTTAAATCCTTGCTTACAGTATGATCAAATTCATATTTCACTAGGACCTTATTAAATAGTAAATTCAGAGAATATACTCTTAATGTACTTATCCTTCTAATCACGCTGAGCTTATATGCCACACCCTGAGGGTATCAGTGGCGCTTTCCAGCATGTTCCCTAACCCAGATAATGATATGCCCTCTGCTCTTAATGACAGAGTGGCCTCAAATATTTGTGATAGTTAAGGCCGAAACCATTACGCAAAATGGGTTAAACAAAGTTATCGAAGCCCATTACTAATTTGCAACTTTATTTTCCTCATTTTCGCTTTAAGATAACAACTACAGGTTCATGTAAGACAACAGTGATTCAATGCAGTGAAAACACTTCAGAATCATTGAATTATTATGACGGTTAAACCTCGACAAAAACCTAACAACCCTCGTATCTAAGCCAAAAGGCTTCCAACATTGTACTTCTGAATTGAAACATATATATGGAACTGGAACTAATTTAATTAAGAAAAATTACATGTGATCACATTCACAAGGCAGAAGAAAATGCTGCAAATATCTAAGCCCATCTTCAATGCTCACGTATCTCCAATCTACAACCCTCAATATTCCTACGCTCACTTTTTCCACTTTCATATCTGCACCAATACCCACCTTCAAATCCGCAAGTATCCCGCTTCCCACATCGCTGGAACAACACCCTGGACAAGGAAGCTCCTCCCAGAACCACCCTTCCGCCGCCCTGAAACTTAACTTTCCTTGGCAATCCATCATTGTCAATACTGCTTCCCATCCTTTTAACGCCACGTTCCACGTTATGTTCAGCTCTTCTAAAGCTTTGATTCCCCGAAAACGGTCACGGTTTACGTCAATATCGAACTTGAACACTTGGTTTCCTTGGACGTTATTGATCTTGCTGGCGGCTTCTGCTATGGCGATGATGGGAGCTCTCCGGGTGCTGGTGGATAATTCGATGGAAAAGACGAGGTTGTCTAGGGAAAGGCGTGGCTTCGATGGGGGTTTAAGGCGGCGTTTGGAGGCGGCGAGGCCAATAGCGTAGAGTCGGTGATATGGCACTGAAGGATTGGAGATTTTAAGGTTACACAAAGAAGGGAAGCGGGAAGAGCAAAGGGGCTGCCAAACGTGGTCTAGGGACATCGCAAAACACCATGATTTGGAAACGCATGAAGATATGGCCAAGGTTTGAGGATCAAGGTAGTGAGCAACCAAGACAAGTGCTTCCCATGGAGGTAAATTTTCGGGCTTTCTCTCAGACATTTGATTGTTTTCTGCCACTTTCTTCCATCTACGATCCAGACTTTGCTTCCGTTTAGTTATCTCAAGGTCGGGGATTTTATATGGGGGTTCTGCAGTTTAAGTGAGAACTTGTGTGGAGGGCACGTGTTAAGAGAGGGGATGTTGCATGGAAATGAAATTACACGTGAGCTAGGAGAAATAGATTGTAAGGATTACACGTGCATTATCACGACATGCACACGTCTGAGTTAGTCTGAGTGCCATCTTGATTTTTCCAGCAGCAGGGTGTTGCTCAACAATTAGAGCCAATTTCAAGAATATTGACCAGGCCCATGGTTCAAAACTTAGCACGTCATAAAAGGCCACTTCAAGAAGTAGGCCCAATTGTTTGTTTTGACTTTGTGAGCATTGGCAGTATCCTCGCAAAGTCTCAAAGATGACACCTCATGTCACTTTCACTGCTTGATAGTGTATTTAATTTACTGTAATAAAAATATTATTATAATTATATTTTAACACCTGACAATAATATGGTTATTTAGTTCATTGGAATGACTATTTTGTAAAATAGTTATTACAATTTTATTTTGAAAAATTACTAAATATTCATTCTAAGCATCTCATTGAATAGTTATTTTGACTTTAGATGGAATAAAAAATTATTTTAGGAGATTCAAATCCCCTTAAGTAGAATACAACATTTTTTTATTTCACTGAATCAAACTATTGCATATAGCTCTTCCATTCCATTTGATTTATGTTATATTCCATTCTCGAAGAATAGTTATTTCATTATAGCTCTATTCTCACAGAATAGTTATTCTTTTACAGTTCTATTTCATTTTAATAAACTAAACGTAACATGAGAGTTTTTGGGTGTCGATAATTTTTACACGTTTAATTGCTACTCCTACCATTATTGTTTTTCCCTCTTTTGTGGACTAGCTCAAGGGAAGCCTAATCTCTGGTTTATCTGCAACTAATGAAGGAAATTCTATTTTAAAAATAGCGTGACGCATGCGATAATTTAGTAAATCAAAATAAATGTTTAATTATTTAGGTGATATATATATATATTGCAAAATCCCAACAGCTAATTAAAATCTTTCAATCCACCTGCATTCTAATCGTTAATTACATTCAAGATCGTTAAGTTTTTCTCAATTCTTACGGACCAAACCCCCGCGGAAGGGCGCAAGATACTTTCGAAGCTCAGTGAGAAACCTTGTGTCCGCTACCTAATGGAAGCCAAAGCTCATTTCCGATCCCGAATGCGTACGCCACATTGCACAATGGTTAACAATCCAATGTGCCAGTAATATGCAACAACAATGGTTAACAATCCAAAAGCAATGCCTAATTGGCACTGCTTGTTCAATCATTTCCAACCTATCTGCTAAAGCAATATCATCAAAACCATTTTTTCTTTAAGTACCAAGTCCGACACATTTAGAAATATATGGGATCTGACCTTCAAATATATGAGAAAAATTTAAAAGGTTAAACATATCTATACCGAATACATACCCATATCCAACTCTAGCACCCGAGTTTGAATAAAACAAGCCAATCATTTATAGAAATTCATTAATGGTTTTCCTGTTTCCTTTCCATTTATACGGCCATAGGTGCACAATAAATAATTAAAGAGATTTTGTGAGATGATGAAAGATGATTTTTTTTTTTCTCTAAAATTTTACAATTTTTTTACATTTTGTTTTTTCATTTTCTACTAACTAGAAACAAAGACATGGGAACGAACAGGATTGATACAAGAGTTACATAACCTTGCTCTTTACAGATGTTAAAGTTAAACTAACTGGAAAATACAATACTGAGGTGCTTAACAGATTGTAACCTTCATGGCTGTAGAGACTCTTTTCAGTTGGGGCTGCTGGATGCAGCAGGCGCTGCTTTTAGCGTTGGACATTCTTGGCCGGCTTCTCGGCATATTTTGCTGGTTCTGCTGAAGACCTAGGACTTGATTGCATCAAACTCAGATTCTTCATTTGGGTTTCAGCATCCTTCTCAAAGTCTATTTGAATCAATGAGATGGAAAAAATTTAAGTTCAATGATCTACTAACAATTTTCTTATATTTTAAGAAAATCTGTTAACATTCTTAGATACGGAAAACGCAAATAAGTGTCCATTTCCAAACTTTGTAAGCATTTTACGATGTCCAATATAATAGACAGAGCTTATCCGTACCAGCATTAGTCAGTAAAGGAGGTGATGTGCTTTCCATTTCGTAAGACTGGATCAATTCTTCAAACTGAAGATCCATACCAGAGAGATCTTCATCCGCATCAAAGTCAAAGGTATCCGGAAGCAAATCAGCAATGTCAGTGCCATCAAAGCCATCATCCTCTGCATTGTTATAGAAACCATCCTCATCCTGGTGCTGGCTCATCCAATAGTCCCGATACCATGTTGATGTTGTAACCAGTTGCCACCATTCTGGTGAGAAATCCTCCACTTGGCGATAAACAGCAGGAATAAAAAGAGGGGCATTGGGGTTCAACGTTGACCTTCCTCCCGCAACTAAAGCCATTCTATCAATCGTGTTTACTTATCACTTTAATTCTGTATCGCAAATATAAAACAATTTAAACGAAATCAATGAACATATTATTTAAATGAAAAAAAAAAGTTCAATATGATTTAAAAAAAATCAAGATCTATAGACTCAAAATACCAAACTCGACTCTACCATGTTAAAGAACAAAAGCTTAGCAGCTTAAAATGTAAAGAATCAAGATAAAGACATTTTCCACTTCTCTGACTTCACGACTGATTTCAATTAGTAACTTCAAAAGCTCTGATTGATTCGAGAGCAGCCGGAACTAGGAATCAACAAACTAGAAATCCTTAAAAAATGAAAGTGCAAAGAATCCAAAAAATACCAAAATCAAATCATAAACAAAAAACAGTAACCGAGCACTTTCCTGCAAATAAGCATCTTTTCATCAGAAGCCTGTATAATCATTTAAGTATCAATCATTCTCAGCACACGAAGTCAATCTATGTAGAAGATTATAGCCGGTATCTCCAAAAATTGCTTTTCTCGATTCTCATAAGAGATCAGCTGACAGTCATTTCAGTTTAAAGATTTCCACAAAGTTTGACAAACATTTACAGAGATCGGCGATCAGATCACTTACGAAAAAAAAAACCAAAAAGTAAGTCAATAGATCGAAAATAGAAAAAAGACTTCATCAATCCATTCCTTATAAAAACATAAAATTTAAACAATCATAACCTCAAATCATTACTGTCAATTGTTAATCTATCTTTTTAATTTTTGCTATCCCAATTGTTAATCTGTCTAATTATGACAATATATGACACGCGATAGCACAATTATTTAAGCTTAAAGATCTTTAAGATAACATTTCTGTTTGGTTACCGAGAAAATGGATGAACGAAGAACTCACTCCTCATATCTTTAAACGTGCTTCATTCAAATTTTAAGTTTTATATCAATCAATAAATTCAATTCCTTCTCCACTACTTTTCTCCGCCTTATCTTTCACTTTCTTACCAACCAAACAACAGATCAAACAAAAGAACAAAAAAAAAATAAGGAACTTGAAAGATAGATGAAAACTCAAGAGATTCAATTTAATAAGTACCTTTAATCGGCGTAATCGAAAATAATCCCCAATTTCTGTTTTGAATTTTGTGAAAGCTAGGGAAGATGGGCCCTTCATATATATAGGGCGGGTGGACCGGACCGGTTAAGTTCGGATAAGAAAGGATAAGGTTCGGCATATCCGAAGCAAGAACTTCGATAGAATTGAAAATACTAAAATCTGTGTACGGCCAGCGGTGGCGGGCCGCGGGCGGGTGGGTCAACCACCCTTGTCGGCTCTTGGTAGAGACCTGAAACCGTGTTGGCCTTTTGTTGACTTTGACTTTTACTGTTACTTTATACGTTTTCACTTCGACGTTACCATTTTAAAAATCAGTTTTTATATACAGCAATTTTTAACTTTAAAAATAAAAATATATATTATTAGATTGTTATATATTTCATTTTTAATAATTTTTTTAAAATTATAAAAATATTTTTAAGAGGAAAAATAAATTTATATTTTTGAAGAATTATTATAAAATAAAATAAGTAATTTTTTAGATAATTAAAATTTTAAAAATTTATTCTACTTTTTATGTATACTATTTGGGTCATGATTGATGTTATATTCTTATGGTGAATTATTCATTTTATGGGGAATTTATTGAGATTTTATTAATTTCTTTTTCTATAACAACTTTATCTAAAGAAGTAAAAAAAAAAAAAAGGAAAAAAAAAGGAAATGTCCAACGCAAGAATAAATCTTACTAATAATATTAATATATTCCTCTTTCTTTATGCTAATTTTACATGGCCTTCTAGAGCCCCTAGTTGACAGGAAAATCATTTTCCATCCATACGCTTGACCTACATTTATAAAAATTAAAATATTAATTATTATTATTAAATCAATGTTTAATCATCTAATTCCATTGATAAACTTTAAAAAAATTCAATATCTACATAAAAATATAATAATTTTTAATTAATTGTGATAAAAAGTATCTTAATTGATAATATTAGTGTTTTATTTTACTTAATTTAGGATTAAGCATGCTCGATCTGTTGCTTTCTTATCTTCTAATTTTCCAATTTTAACTTGTAAGCCATAAAAAATAAATCTTATGACTGAAAAATAATGAAAAAAATAAATATAATAAGACGTGGAAATTAAAGTCAGAACATGTGATTAATTTAATTTAAATTGAAATTATATGGCGGGTCCCATTCACGTGGATGTTATTGACCTCATACGTTGGGAACAACCTAATCATCAAAAAAGAAAAATTTGATAATTTAATATTTTGAACGGCTGAGATTAAACGATTAAGCACGGGGGTAGGAATGTAGGGCCGTGATTAGGTACTGCAAAAAAGGCAAGCAATCCGCGTATTGCACATGGAATTGTTGGTCGGTAGGGTAAAGACATGATTATTGATTGCTAAATGACACCACGTTTTGTCCTCTTCTAAATCAATCAAATATCTAAAATAAATTATATAAATATAGATATACATACATTTTTATAATGCCATCTCATCTTTATCATTATTTTATTGTTGAATACTATTAAATCTTTTATTAAATATTTTCATCATACTTATTTATTAATCAGATTATATTATAATTTTTAATTTTTAATTTTTTTAAGCTTAAATTTGATCAATTTTAAAATTTATTTTTTATCTATTATATTATTAAAATATATTTTTTATTAATATTTATAAATTTTATAATTAAATTTAAATTATAAATATTATTTTTATTATTAAATAATTATACAAGTTGGATGGAGTTTACTTTGAATTTTCCAAAACTATGTACAGTACCTAACTTGTACAAGTCACGTCAAATGTATAGTCCAACTCGGAGACAAATTTAATTTCTGTTCATTCTATAGTATTATTAAAAATATATATTGATTTAAATTAGGATTATTACTAATTTTGATCGAATAGTTTATCGTTTATAATTATAAACTATAGTAAAAATTTAAAAGGAATTTTTTTAATATACTATAATTAGGAATTTTATTTTTAATATATTATCTAAATCTTATATTTTACATAAATATATAAAAACTAAAGCTTTTAACAAAAATGGAATAAATCCTATGTCAACAACGTAAAATTTTGACATATGTACATTCTAATTAGATGCCATATGTTTTTTTATTTTGACAACCATATTATTAATTTACCATATAATTTCGTGTTTAATTAGTTGATAGTTTTACCAATAGAGAACTTTATTAATTATTTAATTTATAAAAAATCTATGAGATGACATGTGTATCTTTTAATTATTTGATAGTTTGACTAATATAGATATTTATTAATTCGTTAATTTCTATTAATTAGTTAATTTAACATATAATATATACAAATTTTGACTTATAGAGTTTTCTATTAATTAGTTAATAATTCTGTTTTTAATAAGAAAAGCCAAAATTTTCGCCAAAATTTTCACCAAAATTGAAAAAAGTCTTACGTGGATGATCCATATTTTTTAGATGTGAAAGTCTTAAAAAATTGTCATGTGCCAAGTAATTAATTATTTTGATTTTATTTGATTTAAATTTTAAAATATGTCATAACTAGTTTCTTTAACCCGTGCAATGCATGGGATTTATTATTTATATTCATAATTTAAAGTTTTATTTCTTCCATTTCATCCTAATTTGTTTGTTATTTTAAAAAATATATTTTTTTATTTGTTATATATCTCTATGTATATCTATGTATAATATATGACGGGAGTGATTGAATTTAATGTTACTCTTAACTCGCATATTATATTTAGTAAATTGAGTTTATATTTTAAAATTTACTGATGTCATATATATTAATTGTAAATTTATTTTTGTTACAAGACTTTTTTCTAATTTACATCCATGATATCATTAATGTATAGTTTAACATTATTAAAATTTTACACGTATTCGCATATATCACAAAAGCTGATATATATTATTTTATTTCTTTACTTTCTTCATTAGTTTTCTTTCTTTCAATCTCCTTTAATTTTCTTAACAAATATAATAATGTAATTATTTTTTAGTTTTTTTATATACTAATAGAATTTTTTTAATTTCTTAAACAAATTAAAAGATTATCATATATTTTTAATTAAATTTTTATTTGAAATTATATTTTAAGATAATTTGTGACTTTAATAATTTTGCTGTCAAGTTTAAAAATTAACAATAAATGATATAATTTTTTAATATAAAATAGATCTGAGTATAAAAAAATTAGAAAAAAAAATTAAGAATTCACATTGTTAAGGCGACCTAAGTTCTCTCAGATCGCTATTTTATCAGTAAACATTATTTTTGGTCTGTGAACGGTCACTTTATAACTGCTCATATCCCAGGGGTCAATTGTTGTATCCTTTCACCAACTCTATCTCTAAATACAACTTCGATAAAGAGTAGGTTTTGAAGGATAGATAACTTCAAACTCCATGAGTTTAATAGTCATGCAATCTTTACTCGCCCAGAGTTTCAAATCAAGTAAAACTCCTATCAAGACCTATACAAAGGAGTAGCATCAGCACTTCTGAGGTATGAGCTCTTAAAATTCTTTCATTCTCTTTTTGTTCTTCATTCATAGTATTTTTATTGACTTAAGCATCGGAGTGCCCTCTTAGAGCCAAACTCCGAGCCTCTCTCACTTTTGCTGTTTTGCAGGATTCCTCCTTAGCATCTCCATTATTGCATCAACAATTTTGAAATTTTAAATTTAATTATTTAAATGGATAATAATTATTAGATAAAAAATTAGTAATGTAATTTGATTTTCAATCTTGAAATTTAATTATTTAAGTACTAGATAATAAATTTAATCTTAGTTTTAAATTTTAAAGTTTAATAAATTGATAAAATATAGAATAATACATGAACATCTTAAAATCCGATAAAAAAATCAGTTTAAAAATATAATCAAAATAAAACTAATACTATTACAAATATCTATTAACAATAATAAAGTTGATAATATTAAATTTTATGAGTTATACTTATTTATAATTTAACTTATGTGTTGACATTAGAAGATGTCCATGTCAGTAACTATTTTCAAGTAAGCTTGTACTTTATTTTATTATATTATATATGAAATATGATAAATTATATTTATTTCTTTTTACATTTCAATTAATTTACCTTATAAAGTCTTTAAAATTACTATAAATAAAAGTCTTCTAATGAAAAAAATTCATTATATTTATTTATTTCTTAAATATTCAATATCCCCGTAACTAATAATTTTGATTTTATTTGATATATATAGCTTATATTCATATATTTAAAAGTAAAAACTTATTATAAAAGGCAAGAGTTCTGTATTTATTGTTTAAATATTTAGAAGAAAATAAATATAAATAATTAAATCAAAATAAATATTTCTATTTATTTAAAATGCATCAAATTTATAAAAACCAATATCTTTTTGTTAAAAAAACCCATTTGAATAGTCACACCTGAATATCTTAAATTTATGTCATATACCCGTTATTTAATGGTTTCGATTGATGTTATTTAATGGTTTTGATTGATTTTATTTGATTCTGTACAAATTAATTATTAATATTTAATAGCTCAAATCTCTTAATCAATTTTTAATTCTTAATTTGATTTGATTATGATCAAATTTACATTTAATTTTAACAACTTAAATCTCCCTATTAATTTAATTTTTTTAATATTAGACCTTGACACTATAAATATAAGTTGCTTTAAATGGTTAATTGCTTAACTAAAAAAGGCTCGACCAGAAGAAACCATAATATTCGATTATGGTTCTTTACATTTTTTCATAGGCATTCCTATGATATAATGTATAATAGTTGTTTTTATGCAAATTGAGTATTACCAAGGAGTATTTTACCTTTAATTCCCTTTACTAGAATACTACAAGTACTCAATCATAATCAAAAATTATATTGGGGTTTACTAGTTACAAACATAGGCTCCACATAATTTTTTATAGACCTTACACAATATTAAATGTTGATTAATTAATTGTAATATAGTTAGTATTAGTGATATGCTCCTAAGTTTATTTAAATATTTTGATTTCATTGTGCACCTTTCTTTATTTGCAATTTTGTTTGATGCAATACATTGTTATTATTTGCTTTGTATTTTTTTTTTGTATGTTTAACTTTATTAGGTTTTTTTTTTCTTATTTTTTTATATGTAATCGCTTCATATTGTCTTTATCTTATATTAGTGTAATCCCTTTAAAACATTTGTTTGTTTAATGGTTTGCTTCATATATACATATGTCTCATATGAAGTATATATCTTATTGTTTTGTATTTGCTGCTTCATACATAATACTTCATTTTGTTTGTTTGCTTAACGTGAAAAAGTGCCATATGTCTAAATATTTTTTTTAAAAATTTTTTTCGTTTATAATTTATTTATTGATTTTCATATTTTAAGCTATGTTAACATATTTAATGATATTCAATTGTAATTTTATTATAAATAATCATTTCATAGTATGTAATTATATATCCTTGCATGGCATGCATTTAAAACCAGTAAATAGATAAAAAAACCAAAGCTTTTGACAAAAAAGACAATTGCTCTATATAAATGACCTAACTTTTTAACAAATGGATTATCATAAATAATTGTCATGAATCATGTACTTAATTATTTTATATTTGATTTGATTTAAAATTTAAAGTAATAATCATAAATCATACATTTAATTATTTTGGATTTGATTTAGTTAAATTTTAAATATTTTATATAATAAATTCTAATTTTATTACCTTATATATTTCTATTCGATATACTTTTTGACATGTGTATTTGAATATTAAAAATAAAATTTTTTACAAACACTAAATTAATTATATTTATCTTATATCTAATATAAATATATAAAAGTCAAAGTTTTTGATAAAGAGGCAATTGCGCTACATGAATAACCTAACTTTTTGACAAGTAATTGTTATGAATCACATATTTAATTATTTTATATTTCATTTGATTTAAAATTTAAAATAATTATCATGAATCATGCATTTAATTATTTTGGATTTGATTTAATTTAAAATTTAAATATTTCAAACAATAAATTATCATTTTATTATCTTATACATTTCTATTTGACTTGGGTATTTGAATATTATAAAAAAAATATTATAAATATTTGAATATTATAAATTATCATTTTCACTTGGGTATTTGAATATTATAAATATGATTTTTTTACAAACACTAAATTAATTATATTTTTTTTATAAAATTCCAATTTATTTCCCTATGAATTCAATTTGCTTTAAATAATAAAAATTCAAAGTTTATATTACAAAGTAAATTAATTTTAAATATCTTATTTCTATATTACGTCCATATTGATTTAATTGATTACATTTGGCTTTATATTCAACAATAAATATCTATTTTGATTTCGAATTTAGTAAGATTTTATCTTATACTGAAAAAGAAACATAAATAATTTCAAAATTTTAAATCATAACTGAAGAATAAATTAATTTCAAATATTTTGTTTCCATTCGTCATAATAAATATTTAATGTTATCTTTAATGTTTTCATTTCATATATCTTTAGCAATGTCTATAAATTCAGACTTTTTAAATAGAAATGATCTGTGCTCTTTTCAAATATTATTTTTCTTTTTTTTTTCTTTCATACTGTATTATATTTTTATATACATTTATTTATCTTTACTACTATTATATTTTTGTACAAGGTTATCTAACTATATATTTTTTCTTTTTATTTACCTAATTCGTTTAATATCTTAATTAGAAGTAAGCATGGGTTTAAAAAACTTGTTAGCATGTATTGTGCATGCGTACTATGTTAATGTGATCATATCATAGGTTTTGGTCTAATCTTGATGTAATAGATTTTAATTTTCTTTCAATAAGTTTTTATTTCCTTTGAAATCAATAATAATAATAATAAGATTAGGGAGCTGGTACGTTAGACTTGGTAAGAGGAGAGTATATCTCTACATGTGGCATGGGTGAATAAATCGCAAATGCTGTATTTGTGCAATCAGACATATGTAGAATAAACTGTACTCATCTAAAAAAAACAGGCAATAGATGGAAACTTTAACCAGTTCTAATTTGAATAATAGTAAATTAAACCTTCAAGATTAGTATTTTTTTTCCCTATAAAATTAACACATATTGACTTTGTTTTTTTCAATTTTTTTTAAAATTTTGACATTTATTTTTTTATCATTTTTTTAATTAATTAAAATTTACCATATATATAAATTAAATCATTCGACGTTAACTTTGTTTTGATTAAAAATTTTTAATTTTGACATTTATTAACACAAATTTTTATTTGATGTTATATTACCAGAAGTAAATGTTAAAACTTGACTTTTCACCCAAAATTTTTTTTTACTTTAACATGAATACTTTATGTTACCTTTAAATATCATAGTAGACATGGGTGTTAAACTTTCTCCATTAAACCTTTATTTTCTACTTCGTTTGCAATAACTAATAGGTATTAAAATCTTGTCCTTTCATGTTCTATTTTTTTTTTTAACACAAAATAATTTTGTGCCAACTTAATTTATAGTTTTGTAATATAATATGCTGTATACTACCTTGATTGTATATATTTTATATTTTCTTGATTTTTTTGTTGCTTTAATTTTTTCATTCTTTTAATTATAAAGTTATTAGATTTTTTTTTTATTTTTTTATTTCTTTTTGCAGGTGTATTGGCATATCTTACTTTTCTATTAAGAAAATATCTTGCTGTTTGTTAATGGTAAGTAAAAGAATTAGTATGATAAAGAAAGAAGATCAGTATTGATTAATTAATAGACTTAATTTTTTTTCCTCGAAATGCTATTACCAATTAAGTCCTAAGATACCTCCACTTATATGAAAGATAAAATCAATTTTAAATCTATTTATGTTTCATTCTAACTCTTTTATTGATTTAAGCAATTTGAATGATTGAATCAATTAAATAGAGAATAATGACACCACTTAAATAATTGAAAAAATTCACTATTAAGTCTATGTATTATAATAATGGAGTATTGGATTATTTTAGTCTCTTACTATTAGATTAAGTATTTTAATCTGTAAACTTTTTAAATTGTAGCAAACAAAAAAAAAATTAATGGTGTTAAAAAAAACTTTTAAGTATTGACAAAATATTAACGTATCATGCGATGTGAAATTTTATATTGTATACAAAAATAGGTTTGAGTTTAAGGTCGGTTTAAGATTTTTTGTATAAAATTTAAAATTTCATATCACATAACACGTCAGTATTTTATCGATATTTAAATAATTTTTTTAACATTATTAATTATTTTTCTTTATTAACTGTAATTTCAAAAATATAAGAATTAAAATACTAAATTTACGAGTACAAAAACTATAATACTTCCTTTTACCACGGTACAGAGACTTCTAATGAACTTTTACCCTTAAATAACATTTGAAAATCATTGCTTTTGTCAGCTTAGTGTTGTCATTTTTATGCATAGCGATAAGAACTTAGCAATATGGAAGTAAACTAAATTAAATATGCCTCTTTAAACAAATAATTATACTCTATTATCAAGTAAATTTATAAAATTAAAACCCTGAATAACCAAATAATTTATGCATATTACATATACACTATTATGAAATCATTTATACATAAATTAGGATTAATCCTCAACCAATTTCCCCGCTTATTTGGTATTATATTTATATATTGACCATTAGTATTTGAAAATTTTAAACCTGTAATTTATACATTTTAAAGATTTCTTTTGTCTATTCCTTTTTTCAGAACAAATATTTATTTTATGTTCTTATCGTTCAATATTTTTATAGATTTACCGATAACTATGTTGTTTATTTATAAAATGTTGGATTCTTGATTTTAGTTATAAAAATTTAATTTGAGTAGTCTCATTTACAAAAGAAAAAATTAGATGCATTTTTTACAAATAAATTTAGCATTTTATTCTTTAATTTATATTAACATTTGTTAATATAAATTATTTTTAATACTAAAATAAATTTATTGATAGAATTTATTCTTCAATATATATAGTAAAAGTAAATCGTTATTCGTGCATTGCATGGGCATAAATGTAGTTTATTTTAATGAACGAAATAAAGGATAAACTGTAATAATTTAAATAAAACATACCTCTAGCCATTGTTGATCAAGAACCCAGACTCACTCCAAATACACAAAGACGAACACCTCGTATAAGCTTTCTAGTCTATATTTTTTTCTTGATAATTACCTTATGATGGTGCACAGGCAATTTACATAGACTAGACTAGGGATCTATACTAGAAGACTAATTAGAGTTGTATCATACCATCAAAGAATCTGTATTCTAATTAATTGTTGAAGTAGAGTTTAACTCTTATCACTAGAGTAGTTAAATTGAATAGGATTTACTTTATAATCTCACCTTAATAATTTGATTTAATTATCTTGGTCCATTTATTATCATGTGAGCCACATAAAGTCCAACATTCTCGCACTTGGCCCATATGATAAACCAATAACTCAAATAGGTGATAATTAAATCCAAAACTTTAACATGGCCATAAGTTACTCTAGTTTGACTTCCACTCAATTAAAGATTTCACATAGCACGAATCATGGCGGTAGCATTCTAAAATGAATATTCCCTTCCATGTATTACAATGCATGATCATCCCTAAAAGAGCACTTTATGAGATAATACTTTACGAATGAATTTACTTTAATCATTCAGGGTCCACTTGACATGTAAACTTTACGTGCACAAACTGAAACATGTCCATAAACTCTAAGAATGTGAAATTAACATAATTAAAGAAGCCAAAATACATCCTGACAACATTTAATTAGCCCTATATGATCCACATGAATTGTAACTATTTTGAAGACAATGTTTAGTCATGGGATCGGCCATTATTAAATCTGTACTGATGTGTTGGATATCCACTTCTCGCTTCTTTTAGAGTCTCTAACAACAAGCTACTTTATATCTAGTTACTTTTTACAACTCCCACTTTTATCATTCTTAGAAAAGCATACTGCATAAAAGTTGTCATAATAGATCTTTAATGGCCTCATTGATAACTCTCACACTAGAGATTAAATATCTTAACTTTATTGCCTGTGATATTACTTTATAATTCCTTTAACAGTTTTTAAAGTCCAAGGCCAGAAATACTTTAATATTTTTCAAGCACTTCTACTATAAACTTTATGTCAATTTTCGTGTAAACTTGATATATAAGGCTCACAATACTATATGCATATTTAATGCCTTTCATATTCTCTTTTTTCAAATTATTTGGAGATATTGACTTAGATTGAAATATCTCCTTCACAATTTGTACCCTTATAGGTGAATAGCTTTGCATTCTAATTTTTCCTAAACTATCTTGATATAGGCTTTCTGAGATAGACTTAATGTTTTTTTCAAACCTATCTCTATGAATCTTTATGCTTATGACATATGAAGTTTCACTTAAATTCTTCATATCAAGTTTT
>JBBYHK010000001.1:2637536-2658324 GCA_038382065.1 Adansonia grandidieri | reverse complement strand
TTTTACTACAATCAATGATTAGTAACAATTATATAATTAATAAATATATCATTATATCAAGTAATAGATGTTTTGAAAAAAGAAAATATTTAAATGCAAATTTTACATTTACATTTACATTTTATTACCCTGTAATTGTAATTTTTCAATTCAAATCACTACAAATGTTTAAAGGTTTTGTGCCTGTTGGTTGTCCATCATGTTCTATTGGAATGGTGAAGTAGCTATTGCATCCGAGCGACAAGTGAGGAAATTAACACCCATGCCCCTTGAGTTAAATCGAAAGGCAATTTGGAGTGTACTCATGTCCTTCGTGATGGGGACATGTGAATAAAAAGATCGGAAGAAAATCAACTCTCCTGGCCCCCTCTTAATTCAAATAAAACAAAAAGTACAGCATCTTACAAGGCTTGAGAGCCTTATCCAATAGATAGCACTTTTTAGAGTCAAAAGCCTTTTTGATAATGCTATTGCTATTGCTAGCTGCCAATTGTTACGACAAGCAACATCAGACAACTGAGTGGCCAAATTTTACAAGACCACTACCTTTAAGAAATGCCAACAGAAAGAAATGATATAATACTGGAAACCATCTCGAATATTTTCTGCTAGCTATAGTGAGCTCTCAGGATCCGGAAGGAATCAATTCTGTTGAAGATTTATAGCATCAGCAGATGCATGTGTCACCATTTTGTGAAGCCGAAGTGTGCTTGGGGGGGAATGGCAAAATCTTTCCTTTTACATCATGCGAACATATCTTTTTTGGATTGAGGAGCGTGATGATCTCAAAACAAAAGGACTTCAGAAAGTGAAGTATTGTAGGACACTTAGAATGACAGGTGACAACATTAGTTCTCGCTTTCCTGACATCGGCACGTTCGTCCAGTTTCAAGGTGAAGACGCTCGAATGCAACTTTTGGCCTGTTTTCAGATTTAGAATAATAATAATTGTACAAACTTCAACATCTCAGTCCCAAACATTACTCCTCTTTTTCTGCAATCCAATCCACTCAACAGTAAACAAATAAATTGACGTCTCTTAGGTTTTGTTTTGTTTGATAATGCTTTTACTTTTTTTTTTTTTTCATAATTTTAATTTCATACGATAAAAGATAACAAAGTTATTTTCATTTCTAATGAAAATCGAGAATTCATTCGAGTATTACTCGTTTTCGTAAATTACAATTTAACATTTTAAGATTTTAAAATTAAAAATTTTCATGTAATTAGTGTTAAAATTTTGTAACTCTCTCTACTAGGTATAGTGCTAGAATTTTGAGTTAAATATTCATTTTGTTGGATTTCTTTGTAAAGAAGATTTACGCAAAAAATTATTTGCAAAAGTATTTTTGGAAAGTAATTTCTTTGTCGGACTTCTAAGTTTGCATTATAATACTGGGTCATATATTTTTAGATATTAATTTTGTAGAATTAGATCTGCAGATATCCCATTTCATGCCATGTTTGAATGTCCTACTTGATTAAAAATGCTTGCATGATGTTTTGTTCTTGTGCCAAAATTTGTTTTTCCAAAACCCCCTAAGTTAAGTCCATATTAACTTCAAATAAATGGAGATTAATTTGGATCTAATATTTTCCATCAATTAATTTTCCAATCTTAGGAAAAAATTAAGGTCTTCTTTGAATTCAAAGTTAAATGAGCTTAAATATTTTAAGTTTCAAAAAAAATATGTCTTTAAAATTTTCTTAAGTTGTTTCTACCATAGCCTTACATCTAATGTCTTTTAATTGTAACATGGTTAACTAGCTATTTCATCACCCTAAACAACTTCACGATTGTCCAAATGAGCTTGTGAAGCTATTGTCATTGACCTATTTCATCAGAGACATTCAAATGCTTGTAATCCAAGTCTAACTCTAGGAAACCCAAACCAAAAATTCATTTGTTTTCAGAATTGGTAGCATTGTGCCCTTAATATGAAAAGTCATTTTCAAACCCTAAATGATTTTCCTACATTTTTCTTATAAAGGGCATCTAATTACCTTTCCAACAATATCTTATTTTCCCTCAGATCATGCTAGATGAGGGAGTTACGATTTTTCAAACTTTTGCTATCTGAAACTCCAGGAATTAGCAATTAACTTTCTGCTTGGGTCATTTTAACCCCTCAGATGAATTTTCTAGAATTTTTCCTAAAAATTACATAAAATTTTCTTTCTTGAAAGGTATCATTCATGATTTAAAGATTCTAAATGTGGCTGAAGTGATTTTTAAAAATTCATTGCACCCTTTTCCCCTACATGTGTCACTAATATTTTATCAAGCCTAACTTCAAAAATTATCTCCTCCTACAAAGCAATTTTTTAGGATTTTTGAAATATTTTTATATTAATCTTAGTCGAGTTACCTTTCTAACAGTACCTCACTCGACCCCTAGGAACTTCGGATTAGTTCAAAATTAAATTTAAAAGGCAAATAGTGTTATGTTGTCCCTTATTTTTGGTATTGATCAAAATTAATTGATTTCCCTAAATTCCTTCTCTAAGGCATTTGAATGCCTCTAAATGAGTCCGATCAACCCCCGTCAAGTCCAAAGATGTGTCTTAACCCTTTTTAGGCTCAGACCAAGGCATAAACATCTTTCGAATTTTATCATCCTTATTTTTATCAATTCCTACCTTTTCATATAAAAAATTGCCAATGTTGTAAAAAAAAGTCAAAAATCTCATCTTGCCAAGAAATTATCAAATTTTTGTCAATTCAAGTCTTTTTTTCTTATCTTTTCAAAACTTTTCGAAAATCAAATTTTCTCTCTCTAAGAGTTCTGTGGATTTGTTTTAAAATCCAAACTTGGTTTTCACGCCTCAATCAACCAACGATTCCAGATATGTCTAAAAAATTATTAATTTAGTTATTTCTAAATACTATGACAATTACGAAATACATCTCGATTGAACCTTCTTTTTTCCCTTTTTTTTGCGATTTATTTTACGTAATATTATTTTATTTTTCTTATATCTTACCAACATGTTTCCCTTCATGGTGTTCAGTTTGCATTTATATTTCCAAATCGTTTTCGAAAATCACAAAAGTAATGTTTTGTGTCAGTGTCCTTCAATGCTTGACACAAAATATTTAGTTTTCAAAATTAAATCTGAAGACCATTTTTGTTAAAAAAATCTTTATGTTTCTCAGCTTTATGGAACGCATATAGGATTAAAATTTTCATTTAAACCTAGATTTATTTCTTTATACAAACTCATGCATAAAAAGGATTATGTCAAAAGTAATGATAAGTTAAAACTAAGGAGATCGAAATCAATATAAGACATGACTAGATGGTACCGATTCAGGGCATTGTGAGGGTGCTAATCCTTCCCTAAGCATAATCGATTTCCAAGCCTAACCATCGAATATCTGGACCACCAAACCTTGGAATCGTTTATTCAAGTCTCATAACTTAGAATATCGATTTTAATAGGCATCTGATCATACCTAGCCAAAATGATCAATGGCTACTCCAAGTGTCGACCATTTCGTGGTGGCTAACCAAGATTGGTTAGATAAGTGATTTGTACGATGGTCTCCCCTATGATCAAGAGTAAAAAATCCATACTTTCTCGTACCTATCATGTCAAAAGAAAGAGTCTCTGTTAACAGGACACTTTCTTGTTGAGAATTTTATCATTTCCTTTGCACACTAAGTTGTGTTTCCTACTTCGCGAGATTTCGTGGGGCATGTTATGATAAGAATAATTCAACTTTCCATAAAGAACTTAATAATATTTTTTAAAATGCTCTCTTTTTGGGATCAGCTAGTTATAAATTCCATTATAAGAAATATTAGTGTTGATAATATTATTATGTTTTGCTTATGTAAACAAAGATATCACAGGTCAAGTCGGATAGGGTTCAAATAATATTTTGTTTTGCTTGCTTAAGCTTGGCTTGGCTAGACCAAGGCCAAGTTCATTTCATCATTTTGAAATATTAAAATATTTTGTAACTTTGGGATGAACAATTCTGTGTTTGAGAACAAAGAACCTAGTGCTATTGCAGTTTGAATTTTGGTTAGGGTTTCTAAAAAAAAATTCGTTACTACTTTGGATTTTAATTTGGTAAAAGTATTTAGGCTTGATGTTTAATTATCTTAAGAAAAACCAGTTTTGTTGGAGCGAGGAATACAAAAAAAATTGAGAACATAAGAGACAAAACTTTTACTATCTTTCACACATTCTTAAAAATTAAGAAATATACGACATGGTGATGTGGTTGCAAAAAAAAGTACTAAGATAGAAGAATAGGTTTAAAAGTACAAAGATTAAGAAATAAGATTTTAAATCACAATCCTTTGGTGAAAATCTCTATAAAAGGTTTTTTTGATTGGGCAAAGAAACATTGTAAGCAAGTAAAAGAGGATGTTGTAGGGAGATTGGCGGAGAGGAAGATTAGAGCAGACCTTGGAGAATAAGTGTAGTGACAGGTGGTGGTGATGAAGGCTATAAGTTGCTAAAGGTGGCAAAGGTTACAATAGTTGTAGAAATAGTAGAGAAAAGTTGCACTGAAATCTAGATAGCCAAAAGTTAGTCTGACTATTAAAAGATCTAAAATGAAGCTTCCATACCTTTATTTATAACCTCTCCAAGAAAGTTACTAAGAGCAATTACAAAAGAAGAGTGAGAAGTTACCCAAGCAATGGATTGGAGTAGAGGTTCTTGGAAGTTACACTCTAACAAGTGTTTAGGCAACAAGCTATGAATGATGGTTACATCTACATTTAGAGTGCACTACCTGTTAAGTGGGAAAAAAAGAGCAATTATGTCTAGAAAAAGGTTAAGAAGTAGACTTCTTAATAGTCTCTATATCTAAGCCTCCAAACCATACTCTTTAAAACATCACATGTTAGAGTATGCTTTTGAATGAATAAGGATGGGTCATGGATATAAGTTAATTAATCGTATACCATCATTAATTCAATTAAAATGACACAAAGTTTTCCTTTATATTAATGTTACATTAACTATCATGGAACCACTAATTGGATGAAGCCCATGGAACTTAAAAGGCTTTACAAAGGAATTGCAAAGTGTTGGACTTATGAGATCATTATGCATAAGAGCCAACTTCTTAAAAATGCTTCTAGTCATCATATTGTTAAGATAGCGAATTGACAATGCTCAATGACTAGCTCATGTTATGCCTTTTTACCTATGAAATAAACAATCGATCTCATAGGTTGAAGTATGCAAGATACTTGGGATGGCATAGGTGTGCTTGCTTGGAAAAAAGTTCATTAAATATGGCTTGTATGATAACTCCATTTGGTATTAGTCACTCAAATATCTGCGGAATATGTTCTCAGGTGCCAGCCATGCAAATATTCTTTAAACTTGTGATAATAGGCCATCTCTTATGGGAATTATCATACATAGAAATCATCACGAATAGGTTCACTTTGATGGATGCCAAAAGAAGAGTGGTTTTGGTTATGGCATAGAGCATGTGGAGGTGAATGAGTGATCCAAAGAGGATTCACCACTCTTAATGAAATCAGAGACATATCTTAACTATTTTTAACTATGGTTAATAGGATTAAAATGTTTGGCCAAACTACGATGAATTATGCAAAATTATTTTTTATAGATTCATAATCATCAACCATGAGTGGTAAGAACTGATATAGATTAAGCATAGGTAGACATTGCTCTATGCTCCTACTTAATGCAAGATATTTGGTGAAAGGACCAAATTACACTGATAAACTGGTTATTGGAAGGATTCTATTAGGTCAAATTGACAATTCAACATTTAAGTAGTCATGATTGGTTGCTAGATCTCACTTCTCACTTTTGATCTATGAACATAATTAACAAGATTAATTATATTCATTGCCAACATGTTGGGAACCTAATGAGTCACACACAATAAGATGAATTTATTAAATTAAATCCAAGATTTAATTAAGTCTGACTTAACTAAATAAAAAGTATTATTTAAGGAGGATGTAATTGAATTAATTCAATTAAGTATTATTTAAGATGTGAATTAGATTTGTTAAATCTAATTAGAGATGTTTTCATATACTAGGAAAGATATGAATGTCTTATCAAGTTAAAGTTTACAAGTAAGCATAACAATAGGGTTGTCTTGGTTTTGGGTTAGAAAATTATTTACAGCAAGTTAAATAATTATTTGATAATTATCTTACATGAATTAAAATTATTTTAATTAGGTAAGGAAATTAATTAAGACTTGTATATTCTTAATGTAAAAAAAGGTTGGCCCAAAGCTTTAATTATTAAGTCTAATTGGCTTTATTTTAAACAAAACTTATTTGGACTTAATCAATGGTTAGTTACAAATATGATAGCCTGATTGATGTGGGATTAAGACAAGATATTAACTAGTTATTATTTAGGCCGTATCTTAAATGCAATAGTTAAAAGAATTTACCTAGATCCTTATGAAAACACTAAGTTTAGTGCCAATAATAGGCTTAACTTGGCCTAATTTTGAATGTATAAATGGGCTATTAGAAGAGTACAACTCAATAAACACATTAAAATCCTAAACAACCAAAATCTTATAAACTTTAAGGCAAAAATTGGTGCAACCTTCCTCCAAGTCTACTAGTTTGCACCATTTACTTAGGTTGAGATCTAAAAGCATTCTTGATTTTAGAAAAAGATAGCAAACAGTTCCTTGGCACTTGTGAGAGTAGTCATCGATCGTAAAAGGCAAGAAACCATCATTGCCACCTCTTTATAGCTTTCTTGCAATGCTATCTGACTTACCTGTGACATCTTTGAACTATTCTTAGTTGTGTGAGAGAGAAAAGGATTGTATATTACCTTTTGGTTAAGGTTTCTCGAGCCTTCTAGCTAGCGCCAAAAATTGCTAGACCTTATGAAGAATCCAACTACCATTTATGTAGATCATCGTTAAAGGCAGGACATGTGTACTCTTTGTGATTTTAGAAAATTCTTTTAAGAAGCCTACCCATAGATCCTAAGGCATTTTTTGGATTTTGAATTATTCCAGATTATAACATTTGTGAGTAAGATAATCATTAATCAAATGAGTGATTAGATTTTTGAAATTAAATATTAGTAATAGATGCAAAAGAACTCCTAAAGATCCTAAAGAAAGTCCAGATATTTCTATGATTTTGTTTCCACTGTGTTTTATTGTTTACTTTAACGATATGCTCATATGCATGAGGTCAAACTAATCCCAAATCTTAAGATGTAATCTTGACTTCTTAAGTGTGGAGAAAACCTAAGAATCTTGCTAACCTTTTGAGATTAGCTCTATGGTTTTCATATACTTATAGAGCACCATAGGAATGTAATCTTTGAGTAGTAGAGCACTAGACAATTGGAGTTTTGGGTATACTTGTCAAGAAGTGCTACATTAAGGAATGTTGTGCCAAGTAGTGTTACTGCCCGATAGCACTGTTGTCAATAAGCATTGTGCCAGGCAGTGTTATTGTTAGATAGTATTGCTGCTACGGAGTGCTATACAAGGTAGCAATGTGCTAGGGAACACTACTATAAAGGAGCACAGTGTAAGTAAGTAATGTGCTAGGGAACAATATTGGTAGAGAATGTTATGCAAAGGTTCATTGTGTATGAGAGTTGTGGTTTCATCATACGTTATTGACCAAAAATAGACATCCACATCCTTTACATGAGAAGTTTTTTGAAAAAAAAAATTCTCATGCGTTAACAAGTAAATAAATAATTGTCCATGATGTGCCATCCAAAAAACAGGGCACATCTGACTTAAAAATATTAGCGGGGAGAGAAAAAGAAGTGTTTTTTTAGTTTTGGCATGGCAGTGATCATCGAAACGAATTGTTCATCCAACAATTCCCATATAGCTATTATGAAGTAGATAAGTAATTGGAGTCACCACCGATCATTTAGGTTAGGTGTGATCGAACACCTATAATGCCGATTACTTTAAATTTTGAAAGCTCTTTTTTAAACGGATTGATTTTAAGGTCTGTGTGAAAACCAGAACCGATAGTTATGTTCAGAGATGGTTATGCATGGGAAAAGATTAACACTCCCGCAATGCCCTAAACCAGTACCATCTAGCCATATGTTATTTAGGATATGTTTTCGTAGTTTTAATTTGTTATCATTTAGGTAAAATCCTCTAAATGAAAAAAAAAATCATAAAGTAAGAAAATTAGGTTTTGTACAAATTTAGAGTTCACTATGCACTCTAAAGGCTAAGCATGTAGTTTTTTTAAATGATTTTCTAGTTTAATTTTGCTAAAAGATATTTTAGATTAGGCACCCGAAGTCCTAACCTGAAATATTGCCTTAATTACTTTTTAAAAATATTTAACAAAAATTCATGAATGCATTATCATCATCGACAAAGGAAAGACGTTAGTAACAACACATAAAAAATAAATATCACATGAAATAACAATAAACAAGAAAAAGGTCTATCGAGAATGTATCTTTAAGTTGTCATCGATTATCTAAGAATAATTGATTGACGATTTAGAGACGAGCTAGGAGTCGAAGGGTGATTAAGCCACAAAAACCAAGGGTAGGGAATCCAAGAAAATCTAGGAGAGAAAAAATCTTTCCTAAGGGTGATTCTTTAGATTTTTTGACAATGAGGTTGGAAAATCTAAGTTGGTGAAAATTACTGAAAAATTTGGTAATTATGAAAAATATATATAATTTTTTGGTGTTTTTGGGTAAAAAAGTGGAATTTTATTTAAAATTAAAGGAATTTCTAATAAAACTCAAATTGATATTTTCTAAAAATATGTCGCTTGAACCAAGCCTAAGATGACTCATGCATGACTCACAACCTTCCTATGACATAAACCGAACTTGTCTTGAGGCATTTGAGCACCTTGGAGGAGTAGGAAGATAGAGATCATGACTTGTGCTAGGTGTTGGAAATATAGGAGAAGTTCACACTATCAGGCCCTCCAAATTTATTCCCGACTTAAACAGATCCCAAATAAGGCAAATGGGTTTTTATTGGAAAAGTAACTTAATGAGGTTATATCTAAAAATAGTGAGAAGTTCTTAGAAAATCATTTCAATGAAATTTTTTTTAAAGTAACAATGACAGTAATAACAAAGAAATTGGTACAGCAATCTTTGAAAAATCACTCCAAGTTTGATTGGACCATAAAAGTCACCAATGATATACAATTGAAAAAATAATTTGATGTAGTTTAAGGAAAAATATTAAGAAATTCAAGAAAAAGCCTTTGGTGGGTCAAAAATAGTATCTCATGGTTATTGGTCATTGATTTTAGGGTTTTAAAAAGTTCACGATCAAAAAATCATAACTTTCTCATACAAATTCCAAAAAAGCCAAACAAGAGCTTGTAAGAAAGCTATTTCAAAGTTATTTTTAGGGGAAAAATCCTCAAAAAATTCTAGAAAATCATGATGGGCACAAATTCTTCTTTTCAATTAGATCTAATATTGTTGCTAATGGCTAAAGACAGAAGAATTTTAGTTTTTGGTTACCTAGGTGCAAATTGCGATTTGAACATTGAAAATGCTTACTTTCGAGGGTCTATAACAAGAGGTTAATGAGCCCATCACAAGTCCCTAAAAAAGGGGGCACCCGAATGCCTTGCTAACCACATTTGGATCGGTTAGAAAAACTGAAAGGGCCACTGAGCATTTGAAAGCTCTTTGGCTCTTTTCCGTTACAGAGAGGCTTTACTTGGTCATAGTTATGCAATGAAAATTCCATTTCAAAAAGGCTGTAATAGCCTTTAAACAGTGGCTATTTTCCCCATAAATCAACCACAATCAACCAAGCATAACACAAGAACAAGGCTCAGCATTTGTTAGTTTAAGAAATAAATTAAGGAGGTTTAAAATAGGATTTTTATGGCCTTTTACAGCCATGAATCCAAGAATTTAGGACCTTGATTTGCCACAGGTTTGATAATATCAAATGGTGAAAACATAAGCCAGAGTTAATCCAATGTTTTAGATTAATCATTACTCATCTTAGGGGTTTTTAGGAAAAATAGATTTACCACTCAAAGAAAACAAATTTCATGAACATAAATGCATCAACATAGCATCAAATCACCAAGATATAACATGGAATACAAGTAGATGCATTTCATCAAACATGTGCTAAACTAAAAATATTAAATGGCATAAATAGGCTATGACTTGTATGATGAAGATAAATATAGCATGGATCATGCTAAAATCATTCAAAACATGAAGCAAGGAACAACATCATATTATAATGGGCTAGGCCAAAAATAAAGATGGAAATTAGGGGGATCACTTAAACACATCAAAACATCTAAAATCATGAAAGGGCAAAGTAAGATGCATGTGATCTTAGAGAGGTCATGGCTAACTAAAAAGCTCACTAAAATGGCATGTTCATGAAACAAAAAAAAAAAAAAAGAAATAACAAGAGGAGAAAGAAGATTATACCTAGAAGCTTTAGATTTCTTTTTGCTTTCCTTTTTTTTTTCTAGCTTTTCCCTTTGCTTTTTTCTTTTTCCCTTTCCCTGAATTTTAGTAGAGTTTTTCATTATGAGAATAGAAGAAAGTGTGAGTGTGAGTATGGGTGAAAAAAATAATGAAAATAAGGTTAATAACCCTCCCTTTGGTCGGCCTTCATTGACAGTCTAAAGGAACATTTTTATTTTTTCAATAAAAAATCAGTCTCTAGTACTTGCTATGTGTTTTCAACATTCTATTAACTAAGGACATCATTCTTAGAAGTAAAAAAAACCTTCCTATTAGCCAACAAGGTACTCATCAATTAAAAATAACAAATTTGCTATTTTTTTATGGTCATTTTACCCTTTTCCAATTTTAATTATCACCTAAATTGTCTTAACAATCCTATCATCTTTTTATTATTGGGCCTCTTCTAATTGAATTGAAAATGTGACATTGGTATTTAAATGAAATAAAGCAAAAAAAAAAGATTAAATGGGTAAATGGACCTAATTTCATTTAAAATAAATCCACCACGGTATGGTTTCAAATTATGAAATTATTGGACCAATGATTATGCACAAAATTATGGACACAAAGTATGGAGATTTCAAAGCAAAATGGCTCAACTTTTCCAAAAAATTCTAAAAGTATCGATACAATCAATGATGTATCAATAGATTAGCCGAATGTATGATACATTAATGCATGTATCGATACATTAGTGTCCAAAAAATCAATTTAGGTACTACTAGGCTCTTGTATCGATAGCTAAAATTTGAATATTTTGAACATTAAAGCCAATGTACCGATACCTTAGGGTAAGGTACCGATACCTTAGGGTAAGTTATCGATACATTAGGTAGATTTTATATGTTTTGCTTGATTTTGGTTCCCTAATCACTCTAACTTATCATAGGATGATAAATATTAGATCTAAGCATGGGCAAATGTCCTTGACAATGTCTTGAGATGCTTGCATGGAGGCCCGGATAAAGTTAAATTTCTACAATAATAGATGAAATAATTATAATATGAGAGTATTATGAAATTAATCTCACAATATCGATATGAAATTTACAAATCATCTTATAATGGAGTAAAAAAGAATAAAATAAATAAATAAATAAATATTAAATAATTCTTTAAAATAACCATGTGATACGAGATGCATTCATTAAAATTAAATAAGTTAAAATATTATACCTCGTGGGATACATTCCACTAAGTGATAGGCTTACCTCAAGAGATGCATCTCCGACGAAGAGAGTGCATCCCATGTTTGGTACATGAAAATCATTAAAGCTAACATGATAATGGAACTTTATGAAGGCAAGTATATATAAATATATATGGAAATCATTAAAAGCCAACGTGAAAGAATATGAAAATAATTATTCATGCTTGTTAAAATCAATAAGCAAATTATGCGGCAATGTTCTCATAGCCGCGACAACTTTCTAGCTGTCTATCAACACTGGCATCATCATCATCATCATCATCATCATAATAATAACAATAACAACCATAATAATAATAATAATAATAAACTTTCCTAAGAGGTATTCTACTCGACACATGGTGGGTAGGAAACCCTTTAAGTTTTTTTGTCTTTAGCTTTCTAAAATTTGTTTTAAGTTTTAATTTTATTTTTCAATTATATATTTTATTGTCAATTCGCATAACGATTCAATTTAAAATCCCTACTCAACTCATTTAGGAAAAAAGACAAAATGAATTTATTTTTTAGTTTTTTAAATTCAGATTTTAATTTTATTTCTGATTCTATTTTAAAATAATCTATGTTAAATGGTTGGTCGGGATAGGAACTTACGGGTCAATTTAATTTTGAATCTAACTCGCTCGAGAAAAAAATTATCATTTTATTAATTAAATTTAGGTTTTTATTTGATTTTTAAATGATGTATTTAAAAGAGTTAATAATCATACTATAACTTGTGGGTTGATTTAGAATCTATACCTAACTAGCTTAAAAAAAGAAATTATTTTAGATTTTTTAGATTTATGTTTTTTTATTTTTATTTAATTTTTAAATCATGTACTTAAAAAGGTTGGTTCACACGCTGACTCGCATGTCAATTTAGTATTCATACTCGAGCCATTCATTAAAAAGTTTTAAAATAAATTTATTTATTTTGATTTTTAAATAATATACTTAAAGGTGTTGATCCTTGTGTTAAATCCCGTGTTGATTTAGGATTCATACCTTACCCGTTTAGTAAAAAAATTTTAAAATAAATTTATTTATTTTATTTTTAAATAATATATTTAAAGAGATTGACCTATATGTTAACTCTTGGATCAATTTAAAATTCGTACTTGATTTTAAATACAAAATTTAAATAAAAATGATTGTTTAATAAAATTTAATTTAAGACTAGTTTTTATTAATAATTAAAAATTATAAAAGAATTAAAACCTTATGAAGTAATGAGCTTTTTCAGCCGGCATGTTTCGACCATATACTTTATCCCGATTACAATGAGTATTCTAGAGAATAAGCCCAAATTATGTTAGTCACTACCACACTTATATAGGTGAGATTATCAAGGATTCTTCTGTAACTCTATATCCCACATAAACAAGCTATAGACTTCATTAAGAGTATAAACATACTCAACTTGTATTACTATTATAGGATATATACACGGGATCATAGAGGGAATTATTTTATATTATATATGCATGTCATTCAAATCACTATGATTTATTTTAGGCTTATATATAAAAAAGCCCTTAAACAATAAAAAAAAAATCAATTAAGCCACTATCATTTTTTATAATCAATCAAGCCTTCAAACTTTTATTTCTTACTAATTTAGCCTTTTTATTAATGAAAACCATAACTGTTGATATAGACCGTGGTTGTTGAAAAAAATTGACCTTTACGATTTTCATTAAACAAACGGTTTAATTCATGAGAAATAAAAGTTTGAGGCCCTTATTGATTGCAAAAAAGATAAGGGCTTAATTAAATAAATCAACATGAACATTGAAAAAAGGGACATTGGTCATGCTTGGTGTAAACACCAAATTTTCTCTGGGTTTTTAACATAATTTCAAGCAAGTCTTAGTTTAATCATTCGATTTTATTTAGAATCATTCATTATAAGAAATAGTTCAATTAATTAGGCCTAATTTATGTAAATTTGAACTTGTTTGACTTGAGTTATAATTAAGCTTGATAGCCCAAGTAAACTAAAAACACCAATAAAAAAAAAAGAATGGCTACCATGCTTAGCACGGTTGCAACTCTTCCCCTATAAAGCCAACAATGGAAACCCCTACGATTAATTTTAATCCCTAAACCACTAATAGCTTAAGCAGCCTTTAAGGCTTTTTTTTTTTTTATGAATAAAATCATCAAAGAAAAACACAACAAGAAGAGGTTGGAAACAAAACAGAAAAAATTCAAGTTCAAAAAATGGAGAAAAAAATCTAAAAAACTTCTCAACAACCTAAAAGAGAAAAACTAACAAAAATCTTCAACCTATTCCATCGTTACTACCAAACCCTAAATTTAAATATAAAATGAACACAAATAAAATTAACAAAAAATCACAAAAATACTAAGAGATTGAAATAGTAATTTTTAGTTAAAGAGGTTCTGATGTGTTTCTTTAGGATCCCAACAATGGAAAGGGTAATAAGGAGGGGAAGGACATTCTAGGATTTGGGAGCAATATAACGATGGACAGTGGTTGGATGTAAGGTAAAAGTTTTGCACTTCTCTTGTAGATTTAGAAAATTTTAAAAAGATTTATGAAAAACTAACCCTTTAGATATGGAAAGAAAATGTCAAAAAGTCTAGGAGTAAAGCTTGAGGGCAAATAACTACTGACAAGTGATGACTAGCAACATACTAGTGATTGAAGAACATGACTAGCGATCAATTTCTGGAAAGTTTTAGAGCCACTGGGCTTAGCGAAGAATAAGGGGAAGGAAGATAAAAGACAAAAAAAAAAAGAGAAAAAAAAGAATGAAGAAAGAATAAAGAAAGAATGAAAGAAAAGATAAAGGAATAGCCTTGGATTCAAACCCAAGCCACACTAATTCTTATGTGGGTCAAGTGTGATCTATGCATTGACTCGTGGGTCAATCTAGGTTCGCATCTAACCTAATTTCTTTAAAAAATATTAAAATAGGGCAGCCACTTAAAGCAGCTCAGGAACGACCTACACGCTTGACCAATTTTCTGATACAAAATGACAAAAAAAAAGTAGAAAAAAGAAAGAAAGAAAGAAAAAAGTTTTTTAAATTATAAAACAAATATGAAATTATACAACAATGATGATAAAATTATTATATCAAAAAATTGTAAAAATGTTAATTTTATATTTTGCTAAATAAGGCAATGTTTTGTTATTAAAATAATCTATGGACCTTCGACTGGGTTTGCTAAAGGGGGCTCCATTGACTATAATTAATAACGAGACATCCTTCTTA
Source organism: Adansonia grandidieri (assembly GCA_038382065.1). NCBI lineage: Eukaryota > Viridiplantae > Streptophyta > Magnoliopsida > Malvales > Malvaceae > Adansonia > Adansonia grandidieri. The sequence goes on along the minus strand of JBBYHK010000001.1, from coordinate 2,643,426 downwards.
AAATGGGATGAGTATGATAATTTTTAAAGTAGTCATAATAATAATAACAAAAACTTTCATGCTTTGTCAGGTTTTATACTTTGTCAGGTTTTGCTAGTGGTATGGAAGACTTTTCTACTAATAAATTTTGATTCATAGTAAAAATAAATAAAAATTTATTTTAAGAAAGGGATTATTTTTAGATACCAAAAATAAAATCCACTTTAGTCGAGATCTAAGATAACACATGATTAATAGGTATCGATTAATGAGCGTTGTGGGGCTACTAATCCTTAGCCACATGTAACCTACTTATGAGCCCTACATTTTCTTTGGTTTTTAAAGTAGACATTAAAATAAGTCTTTTTAAAAAAATAACTTTTTAAAAATTTAAAAAGAGGGACTTGTTTTAGTTGGTCCAATCACATCCAACCCCAAAAAGATCGATAATGACTTCAGTTTTTTGGCTATTTCGTAATGGCTATACAAAAAAGTCAGACAAGTGATTTGCTCCAATGATCTAACCCTATTTCAAAGAAAAATATTTTTCCAAGTAGAATATGTTGGGATTCGCATTTTGACACGTTGCGACAACTTGGCGACTCCATTAGAGATTTACAATCTAGCCTAAAATTAATCACTTATTAACTAAACTTTCGATATTAATCAGTATTTAATTAATTACCTATTTTTCATAATAAGAAAATTTTAGAAAAGTCTTCAATGAATTTATAGGAAATTTTGTTGATTTCTTAATTAATATTTATTTTAATTGTTCCATAAACTATTGGGATTTTTAAATTATTTTAGTCATAAAATAAAAAGTAAAAGGTTTCTTTGTTTCCCTTCATACGCTACGTATATGCATTTGCATTCTATGAGCTTTATATCAAGATCTGTCCTTTTAAATGGGAGTAAATTAGCTAAGTTCTCATGATTGATCCTCTATATAGTCTAGCAAAACACCTTCAAGAACAAATTACCTATGCCTTTCTGATTGATCTTCCATATGGGCTAGAGGAATGCACCTACCTAAATCAAATCTTTTCTGCCAAAGGTATGCGATAGGCAAGGATTGGGGTGCCTCAGTAGTCTTTATCGGATGAAAAAGTGATTCAAGGATTTTTTTTAGAATAAAATTGAACTATATATAATGATTTGTAGGTGCCAACCTAGGTTGAGGCATGCTAAACTTTTGTTAGAAATTACCGAAACTAGGAACATGTGGAGGACACTTCTCATCTTTTACTGCTAGTTTTAAATGCACGTGTTACATTGAAGGCATAATATGCGAATGTCTTTTTCCCCATAATATGTTTGATTTTCACCCTGTATATGGTATGATGCTGTAATAGATATCACAAGTGGTCAGGTACATCGTTATGCTATCCATTTGATGAAACATATTTGGGCGATGATGTGTGAGTATCTTGATGCCCGCTATAAGATCGGTTTCTACCCAAAAGTGTTGTGGCACATTAATGACTATCAAAAGTAGTTTGCTATCCAATTAACGGCATGGCATTTTTGTAAACTGAGACATGATGAACGAGATCATGTTCTCTCATTGCGTGGTGTAAAATTGTTTCATTGCGTGATAGATTTTACACCTTAAAGTCTTCGTAACGTCTTGATAGAAATCAAAGATTATTTAGGGCAAGCCCTTATGCCAGCTTACTGATAATAGGTCGGGCCATAATGGAAAAACATTATCATTGTAATGTGCTCCTTATTATGAACCTTGTTTTGAAGCCATATGGCTTAGCAAATTAGGCAATCAAATGACCTTTGATCCTTTTAAGGTGACATAATCAGCCCCTAACTCTAAGGCAATCTTATATTTGCATCCCTATGTTTTCTCATGCTCCTATTTCATGCATTTTGAATGACTTTCTTCTAGATTATTCTATCCTTTTTATTTTAAATATGCCATTAAGTTATTACAAACTTGCAATAGAAATTTCTTACCCTAGAAATGTCTAAATTACTTTTATTCCTTAGCCAAAATCGAAAGTAAACTTAGGCCACATTTAATCATGAAATTCGACCACGGTAATATTCTAGACCAAAATTGTCTTTTGATTCCCCTTGTCCAATTAATCTCTGTTTGATTTTCCTAAAATCTCTTTTGACTGTTTCTCTTGTGGTTTTAATGTTCCCCAAATGGTATTCTTCCAAATAATGTGGATTTGCTTGTCCCAGGCCCCTTAAATTAGCCTCCCAAGAATTTTTCTATAATGATCATTAATTTGTCCTTATTATCCGCCATTGATATCCTCTCCATACTTACTTTCATGTTGGTGAAGTTAATTTTAGATTTACGACCTTCTGGCTTTTCCAAGTTAGTATCCTAAAAGTTTCACTTATTTACCATGTTGAAAATGGCATTAGAAATTTGACTCTATAATTTATTCAGATGGTTTCAGGTATAATAATTCTGATAAGTGCATATATTCCAAATGTATAGAAAACTATGGAGTGATTATTTGTCTTTATGTGGAAGACTTACTTATTTTTAGAACAAACTAGGAAGGTGTTCATGAAACTAAGGAGTATCTAACTTCATATTTTAAGATGAAAGATCTAAATGAAGTAGATATTATTTTAGGTATCAAATTACAAAGACACAATGTGGGCTTTAAATCAAGCTAATCTTATTACATTAAGTAAGTATTGGAGAAATTTGAACATCTTAGGTTTAATGATTTCAATACTTAATATGATTTAACTTCAAGTTAATTGAGAATTCTAGAAAGATAATAGCTCAATCAGAGTATGCTAATTCCATAGGGATTCTAATGTATACAATGCATTACATAAGACCAAATGTTGCATTTGTTGTGTGCAAATTGTCAAGGTTTACAAATAAATCTAATACAAACCATTGGAATTATTCTATAGTGGTTATCCCATTGTACTAAAAGGATATTCAGATATAAGTTGGATCACAAGTCTTAAAAACAACAAATCAACTTCAGTTTGGATTTTATCATTGATGGTGGAGTTATTAGTTGAGCTTTCAAAAAGCAAACTTGCATTTCTCATTAAAAATGGAGGCTGAATTTATAACTTTGGTAGCTACAGGAAAATAAGAGAAATTGTAAAAAAATCTTTTATTAGATATTAGATTATGGCTATGACCTATGTCGGCGATTTTCATATTTTGCAATAGTGAATCTACCATGCCTCGAGCTGATAACAAGGTTTATCATAAAAAGTCTAGACACATTAACTTAAGAAATGAGTAAGGAAATTAATAGGAGATATTACAATCACAACACCTATGTTAGGTTAAGTAATAATTTAGCAGATCCATTAACAAAAGGTCTATCAAAAGTCCTAGTTACTGCTACTAAAATGAGACTAAAATCTCTATTAAAATAGTCATTAGTGATGGGAACCCCACTTTATTCTAACAAAAGTTAGATTCAAGGTTTAAAAAGTAAAAACAAGTTACTTTAATGAATAGGCACTAAAAAACTAAAGTTTAAGGTTGAAAACTTAATAGATCAATAATTATATTATTATAGAATTCTACCTACTTGATTATAATAGCGGTACCACTTCTAACAAGAGTTTAAGGGTTGACTTTTGTAAATATACATGAAGCCAGGATAAGTTTATGGCCATAATAGTGCTAAAGCAATATGAAGCCTCTTATTCAAAATTTAAATACAATTGTGTGACTTTTCCAATGGATAGCCACTTAATACTTTGCTGGAAATTTGATAAGTTTACACTAATAGGAGGTTTAAAGCTAATGATATCTTTCTTTTATGCATTACCATATAGTTTATATTAATGTTTTGGAATTAGTAATCCAGTAGAGGATTATTGTAATTGTTATAGTAGATCACAAATATTTATAATCATCTAATAACTACTTTGAACGAAAAGATACATAGCCACTATTTGGATGAAATGATATAGTTGTTGGATGAAAAAGTGCAACCTTAAAAGCCAATAGTTGGTATGGTTTGTCAAAATACTTCTTAATTGAGATATATTTCTTTAATTGTATTTTTTGGTAGTCTATATATATCAACCTCAATTGTTAAAATATTCATTAAAAAATATTATCTTTAATTAGAAAGAATAAAAGGTAAGGGAGTTCTTTAATATTACTAATTACAAAACTTAGCCTAGTTGTATCTTAGGAATGTTGTTGTCTAAACCCATTAATAAATTTTGTGAGGGAGCAAATAACTCTCTAAAAGAACGATTCATCACGCTTTGAAGTCTTGACTCTAATTTTATTTTTGTCTACCCATCTACATCATTTTCTTAACATAAAGTACATAAACACAATATAAATACACAAATTATCAAATCTACTATTAAAGATTCCTTTTGCGTTTAAAGATTTTTAAAAGTTTTATTACTTGAAAGGTTCATTGAATTTGCTTCTTTTGGGTCTTTAGCAATGGCATGTGGATCTATTAATGAGGGACATAGTATGGTAATGACTTGGTGGTGTGCAGCTGTTGCTTAAATCTTAACTGCACTTGGTCGTCCACGTTTAAAATGATCTAGCAAGCTGGATAATGTGCACTCCAGAGAAAAACACCAATGTGAGAGCAGTACAATAAATTTAATAATTTGAGATATGATAAAAGAATAACATAAATATAATATACTTTAAAAATATAAAAACAATAACATAAATATCATATAATACATTTAAATAAATTAAAAACTATGATTAATATATTTATTTTATATATATACATATATATTTTTGGATATGTTCATGTCTAAAGATTTGGGAGGGTATGTTAATAATAGAAGGTGACGTGATGTAATGAATAAGGAACAATGATTGGGGTTATGAAGGGAAAAGAATGGGGTTCGGTGGGGTAAAATTTCTGGAACTGGCTGTCTATCATGACATTTACAGATATAGCTAACCCTTTAATAGCTTGGAAAACTATTGGTCATTTAATTATAAAATCCCCGAATGTTTCATTTAGTGGCAGCAGGCCATTGGTAGGGTAGAAGATATATATTACCTCCTTTTCGTTCTTCGTTCGTTGCAACAACCCCTTCCTTCTACATCGCAATTCAGCAGCTCCTATACATTTCTATTAATCAAATGTTTAGTGATACTAACTAAAATGGTATTTAAAAAAAAATTAATTGTTAAATTATTTTTGAATTAATAAAAATAATATATTAATATAATTATTTTTAAATCAATACTTATAGATATCTGGACCCACCACTTAGTCAATAGGAGATCCCAGTTCTTTTCTTTTGTTTTCCACTTATTAATTGTCAATTCAGACTTCTAAGTTGTAATCCATCCAGCTGGATGTTAGGCTGAAAACCCCTTTAGGCTTTAATTACTAGTCCTTCATCCTTAGCGGGACAACGTTGATTCATGGTAGGAACCAGCCGAATATCTGCTATTTTAAAATATTCGTGTTTAAAAGTTTAATTAATTTTTGTAAAATTTAAATTTATTATTATTTGATTAAGTATTAATATACAAATTTAAATTTAAATTAAATAGTATCTTTTTTCAGGTGAATCTATCAATATCGAAATTTATTAAGTCATCTTTCCACCAAAATAAAAATATAATTAAATTTTAAATTCACTCATGACTATTGACTAACAACAAATAACTTCCAAAAACAAAAAACAAAAAAAAAATAACTTAAATAATAAATAAAATCAATTTGGATAATCATTTATTAAATGATTTTATATTTAATTAGATGTGATGATTCAATTTTTAAATACAGTTTGAATATATATAATTTAATTTTATTATAGCAATATCTAAAATTGGTTCACATGATACAATTTTTATCAACAAGGGCAGCTTGCCGGTTGCCGAGGTTTGAACTTCTCAACAAATATAAAACTTTTCATTTTTACAAACCAAATTTGGATATCCATGAATTGC
>JBBYHK010000001.1:2617413-2628591 GCA_038382065.1 Adansonia grandidieri | reverse complement strand
TTATATATCAAAACTGACATATACTGGCTAGTATGGCTAGTACCGATACGGTACTGATAACACTGAATAAAACACTAAAGAAAACACCAACAGAAGACAACATTTTCAAAAAAAGAGAGAAAAAAATTAACTAAGCAAAACAAAAAAAATATCACTATGTTCTTTGAGGGACAAGAGAAGAAACTCACTTGGAGTTCTTGTGGTTTTTTCAGCTACTCGGTTTTTTTTTTTAAGCTTCTCCGATCGCCTGTTTTCCCCTTCTTGAGCTAGCCTTCCCTCCTTTTTATTTCCTCCAAAAATCAACCTATTTTTACTCAGCTCATATGATTTTTCCCCACTTCCCGTCGTTGTGTCCTTTTGGTTTTAACGAACCCCAAAAAAATCGTTCACACTGAGCCTATTTTCTTTTTTAATTAGGAGATAGGCTTTGAAAAATTAGATCAAAGTTTTAAATATAATATTTTTATTAATTATATTAATATATGGCTATATGATAATTTAATTTTTTTTAATAAATAAATTTCACTTGAAAATCAAATCATTATAATAAATTATATGAAATATGAAATAAAATGACACGAAATATGACATATAGGTAACTTGAGAAAATAATTAAAGTACAACGTGATAAGAAAAATAATATGAACATAACACGAATGCACCAATATATGTGAAAGCTTAAATAAATTTATAATAGTTTAGATACAAAAATAACACGAACACATACAAACATAATTTTTTTTAAAATTAAATCACTATAATAAATTATGTAAAATATGTTATAAATTGAAACACAGTTAAACCTGACACCAACACACAAAATTTGCTTTAAACTGAATCATAATGACAAGATATAGATGAATTGAGATACAATACCAAAAAAAAGAAGAAAACTAATTAAAATGCAACAAAAAAAATAACATTAACAAAATATGAATTCTCATAAATGTGTCAAAATATATAAAAAATGAATCGTTAACGTGTAAAAGTTTATATAAAATTATAACGTAAGAAAAATAATACAACATAAGAAAAATAATTAAAATATAATACAAAAAATATTCTTGATACAAGTACAGAAACACATTAAAATGTAAATAAAATGAATTATTAGCACTTAAAATTTAAATAAATTTATAATTTTTTAAATATACAAAAAAATGAAATACAAATACACAAGTTTTTTCTCTCTATTTTATTTTATTTTCTTTCCTTTCGATTTTTCTTTCTTAAAAGAAATGAAAAATTCTAAAATCAACCTTATAAATCCACTTATTGTCTAAGCCTTGGAACAACTTTTATATGCAGTTATGGATGATTGTTCTTATGTTTTTATTTTTTTTCTTCACCTTAATTAGTTGTCCGGCCAGCTTTTTCCTTTTTTTTTTTTCATGCTTCTCCGTAAAAAAATGTCTACTCATCCCAAATTTTCCCTTTTTACTAGATTCCCCTCGTCTCCTTGTGAAAGATTCCGTATGAAAGATGGCATAATTCCTTGTCTTTTGCCAGGTAATAATTGGTCAAACTGTCTCGATGATCATGAAAACGGGAGAAGGGAACCCACCGCAATTAAAAACACTGAAAATGGAATTTATTAAATGCAAAAAATGAGAGAAAGAAACCCAATAAAAGCATTTGAAAGCCCCCCATTGACAAGCCAGAAGAAAATAGAAACAGCCCTTCTCCAATTTGCCATGGCGGCCATGATTTCCAGTGACATTTACTATTACCTTCAATTTTCGATTTGGTTCATCGTTGCTCTCCTTGTCCACTTTTTCATCAAAACATTACTGAAGCCTTCTGGCTCCCTAGTCCCAGACCCACCGAGCCCACCTGGACTTCCTTTCATCGGTCACCTCCATCTAGTCAGCTCAGTCCTGCCCGAATCTTTCCAAGCCCTGGCTCGACGCTATGGCCCTCTCATGCGGATCCGTATGGGTGCATCAACTTGCGTTATTGTATCCAATGCCACGGTTGCAAAAGAAGTCTTCAAAACCCAAGATCTGAGTTTTTCTTCCAGACCCGAATTTGGTTCCTCAGAATACTTCATCTACAGAGGCTCAAGGTTCATCCTGGCTCAATACGGTGACTACTGGCGTTTCATGAAGAAACTTTGCATGACAAGGCTGTTGTCTGTCCCTCAACTAGAAAAGTTCACCGATATCCGAGAGCAAGAGAAGGTTAAGCTCGTAGAATCTGTGATGAAGTGTTGCAAGGAAGGGAAGCCCTGTGATTTGAGCAGCGAGTTCACTACCCTGACGAACAATATTATCTGTAAAATGGCAATGAGTACACGTTGTTCGGGGAGCGAAAAGGATGCTGCAGAGATTCAGGAGCTGGTTCGGACTTGTATGGAGCTTTCAGGGAAGATTAGTGTAGGAGACGTGCTAGGTCCTTTGAAGATACTGGATTTCTCTGGGAACGGGAAGAAGCTTAAGGCGGCGTTGCTGAAGTATGATAACTTAGTGGAGAGGATCATTAAGGAACATGAAGAGGAGGCAATGAAGAGTTATGAAGAAGATCAAAGGAAGGATTTGTTGGATATATTGTTGGACGTTTACAGAGATCCAACTGCTGAAGTGAAGATTTCCATGAACGACATCAAGTCTTTCTTGCTGGTAAGTTCTTGCTTGGATTAGCTTCTGTCTGCTATAGCTAGGCCTAGGTTGTAAGCATTAAGAAAACAAATTACTTGCAATATTTGAATTGAAGTTGAATGTTGCTATTGAATTTGACTAGATTGGAGTTTGTTGTTTAAAGTGTTTTGGCTAAAGCGTTATTGGCACACCGTAAAAACTTCTATAAGCCACACAATTTTACGTTAATTAAGTCCGACATATGTACTTTAATTTTTCCGAAACAAATTGTTTATCTAATTGATGCTTAATTAATGTGCAAAACAGGACTTATTCATGGCCGGTACGCATACATCCTCATCGACCATGCAATGGGCAATGGGGGAGCTCGTAAACCACCCAAAAGCTTTTCAAAAGCTTAGAGATGAAATCAATTCGGTTGTAGGACCTAACAGGCTAGTCACAGAATCAGACGTCCCAAATCTTCCTTACCTCCGTGCGGTCATAAAAGAAACTCTAAGGCTTTATCCTCCCTTGATCATTAGGGAATGCACTGAAGATTGCAAGGTTAATGGCTTCATAGTGAAGGCCAAGACCCGAGTGCTAGTCAATGCCTATGCTGTGATGAGGGACCCTGATTCGTGGACAAATCCTAATGAATTCAATCCTGAAAGGTTCCTGGAAAACTCTGACGAGGGCATTGGAGAGCATCAAATGGAATTCAAGGGTCAGAACCTTCGGTACGTTCCTTTTGGAGGCGGTAGGAGAGGATGCCCCGGAGCCTCCCTTGCCATGATGGTGATGCATGTAGCTGTAGGATCCTTGGTTCAGTGCTTTGATTGGGAGGTAAAGGATGGGGAGAAAGTTGATTTAAGCCTAGGGTCAGGGTTCGCTCCAGAAATGGCTCGCCCACTTGTGTGTTACCCTATTGCACGTTTTAATCCCTTTTGAACAACACCATTAGAAACATCGAAACAGATATTAGTTGGAGCGTTGTGTTAGGGAATTAGTATTTCTTTAAAAATATGTACTTAGGTTACGTTTGAAAATTTAAATTTAGATTTAAATTTAAATTTAAAATTTTAAATTTTAAATTTTAAATTTTGATTTTCAAATTGATAAATTTAATTTTTATTTTTGGATAATTGAGATTTGAATCTAAATATAAATAAAAATTAATTCTCACTTTATAAAAAATAAAACAGCAATGAAAAAATAATTTATAAATTCTCATTTTTTAAAAAAATTTAAATTCTCAAATTTAGCTGCTCAAAATTGATATTTTTTATTCATCATCCAAACATAAAGTTTAAATTTGTAAATTTAAATCCAAAATTTTCACTCGTATCCATGTTTGCAACCGGAACTTAAGTACACACTTTGAAAGAAACACTAATTCCCAAACACGATGCTCAAAGTACTGCACAATAAAAAACAAACCTTTTTCCCCTCTCACAAATCTCAAAGATAATTTAAAAAATTAAAAAATCTATTTTCACCCTCTTGTACTTAAATGTTTTAATAAAATTTTTTTTATTATAACATTTATATTTTTTATACTTTTATTCTGTCAATTACAATTTAATTCTGTAAAATCATTATTACCTTTGGAATCGATAAAACAACCTTCCTCCTTGCTCTTTTTTTGTTTTTTTTTTTAATTTTAAATCAAATATTTCTCTGATTCTCTAAATTCAAACTTTAATTTAAATTTTTTTTAATATTTGATTGTAATGATAAATATTTCTCTTCTATAAATTTATCGAAATGGTAAATATTTCACAAATATTTCTCTTCTCTAAAACTATTGGGATGGAAATTTTGTTCCTCTACCTCTTCCTGCCTCTTCTTGCTTTGCAGCTGTAGCTTAATCTTTTTTATATCATCCATTTAAATATATATATATATATATATAGATATATATACACTTACCTTTGGAATTTCGAATTGCTTTATTATTATTATTATTGTTGTTACTCTTTTTTTGACCGAATGTATGCCTGAGCCTGGGCTTTGCAACGGCTTTATAATTTTGCTTCAAGTCTTGAAATTATTGAATTGATTGTAATTTTAAAATCTCAAGTACTTAAATTAAATTAGTAATTTTTCATATACATATATATTTATTGTGAAATTTTATTTTGAAAAATTATAATTAATTTTTTGAATGAAGTTTTATCAAAAGTACCTATGTCTAAATGGTTTTTATTTATGACGTAATTTTTTTTTTTTGAAAAGCCAAAACAAATTTCAAGTCTATGCAAAGTCCAAAAAGTTGAATTCTTAAGTGAACTGACGACTGGATCCCGTACCATCAACCCCCCGTATTTTCCACATGCTTCAGTTTTTGTCTCAGTATATTGGTGGAGTTGATAGGATTGATCGCCTCCCATGGTTTAACAATTTATAATTTTGATACTATAATTAAAGGATCAATTTCTTGCCCGCAAAGATCGATTAAAATAATTAGATTAGAAATTTCTTAAATAGAATTTAAAATTTTAGATAATAGATTGTTTTAAATTTCAGTTTAATTGAATTAAGTTTTAATTGTTTAGTTAAAAAGATGGAGTTTTAAATATTTTAGATTTAGGATTTCATCAAAATGAGAGAAAGAAGATGAAGAATAAGTAAGTATTTTCGGTATAAAATTATTATTTAAGATTAAATCTAACGATATTATCTTTTGTTTGTCATAACGGTTAAAATATAAAAGATTTAGTGTAAAAAAATAAAAAAAAATTAAAAATCATATAAGTCAAAGCAGAATAGGTGAAAGTGAACTTCTTCCTTTAAAAAAATAACAATATGTATTTTCAAATTTTCTATAGGATAAGAGATATAGATTTTATCACGTACAAAACTCAAATGATTGAAACTTGGAGACTTTACCAATTTCTTAATAGGCCGTTAAAAATATGGATTTGAACTAAAAATTTAGTTTTGATTTATAAATTTAAATTTTTTATTTGGATATAAAATAAAAATTAAATTTGAATTCGGATAAATTTAAAATTATTTTTGAACAGCCCAAATCTAAAATTTGAAATTCTCTTTGAAAGTGAGAATTTACAAAATCACTTCTTTATTATTATACTATTTGAGTATTAATTTTCATTTAAATCTAAATTAAAATTTTAATTATCCAAATAAAAAATATTAAATCCATGAATTTGAAAATAATAAATTTCAAACTAAAATTTTAAAATTAAAATTAAAATCTAAGTTTAAATTTAAATAAATAAACATAAAACTTAACTAAATTTTTAAAATCAATTAAGTTAAAGGTAAAATAAATATTAAAAAATAAATATTGTTTATAGTACTAAGGATAATATGTTATAAGAATACCAAGGATAGTGGCATAACCAGGGGTTTTTCAACACTCAAACTCCAGTTAGGCATATTTTAAAATTGAGACTGACAACTTTATAGAGGAGGTTACTCTATTCTCAAGTATTGTTTTCATTTTGGTTTTCAATTTGTTCCCTAATTTGATAGATTGATAGCAAGTTATATTGTCAACGCTTCATATATGGTTCCATCATCGAAAACCCTCTCTTGCAACCCTCACTGGTGTAGCTGCAATTTCCTACTCTTCTAGAAAGATTCAGTATTTGGTCCTTAATTTGCTAAAGAAAAGAAATGCTACAAAATGGTCTGAATCTCTCTTTCTCTGAAGTTTCTTTGCAACCAAACAGCCCTCAAAGTCAAATTATAAACACATATTCTTTCTTTTTTATTTTACGAAAGTAAATGCGGATTTAGCATTTTTTTTTTTTTAAATCCTCCATCTGGATGGACAAGTATTGCGTAGATTTGCAAAAAAAGAAAGGTGGATTATGGAAATACTATTATTTCAGTTCGTCGAAATATTGCCTCGTGCATTTGAAGTTTGAAATTAATTTTATTTGTTGTAAAAGGGTAAAAGAATGTTGCTCTTTATCTTGATTTATTATCGATGAGCAAAATCAATCAGTTGATGGGGTTGCTAAAAAGATTTTATATTAATCAAAATGCCTCAATTTTTGTGTACGTTTTAAATAATGAAAAATATCTATTTCATGAAAAGAGAATATACATGATAAGAAACCTATTTATTTTCGTTGAGAAATTTATAAGAGGCAAATTCCAGCTTAAGGCTTTGATTGGTAGGGAATTTAGAAAGATGAAAAATTAGAAGAGTAAAAAATAAAAAGAGAAAAATTTATTTTTTTCTATTAGTATACTTCGTAAAAAAGATAAAAAATAAAAATAAAAATAAAAAAATATTTTTTTATTGCTTAATATGATTAAAAAATAAAAAAATTATATTATTTTACTATTATATTTATTAAAAATTAAAATAAAAAATAAAATTTTATAAATTATAAATAATTTTATAAATATATTAATATGACACACCTCAAATACTTACTTTTTTTTATCCATTCCTCCATTTTTTCATCTCTCTATTCATACTTCTACCGTTTTATCCAATGAAGCACGCCCTACAAGACAAAGTAAGTTTAGCCAATGAAAAAGGTTTAGGCTTTGTTGTACAGCAGTTTTGAAAAATGAATTGCATTTTCTACGGTTTGTTTGGCAGAAAGAATATTGATTCATCAATAAAAATGCAGTTTTTTTCTTTTTTCAAAAAAGAAATTGTCTTTTCCTTTCGCTAAGGAAAGATAATTTTAAGAAAAGAGCTTTCATGAATAAAATTACTCATCAATTCGTGAACTTAATTTAATTTAAATCAAGATTTGTAATAATTTAGATAAAAAAATTATTCAAACATTATTGAAAGAATTAATATAAAAAATTTAACATTACAGCTTTTAATATTTTATTTTCAATATTATTAAACATACATATATATAATTTTATAATTATAATACTATATTATTACTTTATAATAAATAAGAAATTATTAATGTAACCAATATTGTTTTGTTATTTTAATAAAAATATTATTTTATATAACAATATTATTATTTTAATAATAAATTTTAACATTATCAATATCTTAAATTTTATATAGTATTTTTTATATATTTTATTGAAAAGCTTTTTCGTATAACTATTTTGATAATACATGTATATAAATTATATTTTATGAAGATTTAAAATAAATGTTTTATAGAACAAAAATATTATTATTTTAATAGTACAAATATTTATAGAAATAATATTTTAATAATTATTAGAATATTTTAAATATTAATACAATTAATGTTTTAAAATAAATAATAATTTTTATATACTTAATATTAGTATAATATTTTATTATCTAATAATATTGTTAAAAATATTATTATTTCAAATATTAATATTAAAATTAATATTTTAATAATAAATATTTTTAATATATAAGTCAATATTACTATTTCAAAATTATAAGTAACGTTTTGGTTATAATTATATTAATATAAATAATATTATAATAATAATTTAGTAATTATTTTATTAATATGAATGTCAATTTAATAGTAATTATGTTAATTGAAATATTATTTAAAGAGTAATTAGATTAATAAAAATAATATTTTTAATATTTATATAAATATTTCAATTGAAAAAAATAATTATTTTATGAAATACTTTTACAAAATATTAATGCAGGCTGTGGGGTTCGAACCCACGCGTCCTTATGTACAGAAGATCTTAAGTCTTCCCCCTTAACCTCTCGGGCAAACCTGCTGATGTGTTAGAGTGGTGCCTAAAACATTTTAAAATATAAATTTCAATTCTATAGAATTTTGCCATGAAAAATATTATAGTACTACATTTAAAAAATTATGCATCCAATTAAAAAGCACATCTAATTAATTAACATTATTTTTAAATTCAAGTATTGAGGGTATAAATTGCGAGACTTTTACGTTTTTTCGTGTGCAAAGTTAGACCATTTCACCTTCAAATGCTTAATTTAATTTCTCTTAAAAAAAAAAAAGTTATATTCAGTTTTTCTTTTAAAAACGGTAAAAGAATTTGGACTGTTAAAAAGTTTAATTAACTTTTGGTTGCAATTTTTTTTCATTAATCTCGGGTTAAGAAAACCCAATCTAGGGGAAAAAAAATCTATGGTGGTTCCACTATAGTAGTCGTTAATGATATAGTATATACATATTACAATTACTATTCAAAGGAGATTAAGAGCAATTGCTGATATAAGTTTTGAGATATTTATTATTTGAATCTATATTACTTCACAGATAATCAGATTGAGATATCTAAATCTTTATTTGGATCTATTTTAATTTTGTGGATAATGAATTCGTTTATAAAATATAAAAATTTATGCTCACGAAAAAATTAAACTTTGGCTTGTAAAATTAATTACCAAGGATTTTATAAAATGAAGGAATCCTGAATTTTGAAATAATATACGACTAAAATTAAATTATATCAAGTATCATAAAATATAATAATAATTTTAAAAATTTTCCCAAAATTAAATTTAATAATTAATTATGTTGAATATCTTTAAATTGATTTTTGTTTAATTTTATATTTTTATTTTAAAAAATTGATTGGAAAAATTCTAATATTTAATGAATTCAAATATTTAAATTCAGATTCAGATAATAATACTTAGATTTAATGCAAATAATAAATAAATTTAGATTTTATAACAATATGCGCATTCATATCCAAATACTACCAAAAAAATATATAGATATTCGACTTGTTACCATGGTACCATCCTCAACTTTGATGAATGTTTATTGCTAATGAATTATTTACAATGATTTTGTTGCAAGTTAAATAGAAGTGCAGCCATTAAATAATTTATAAACTATAACTTTACCTTCATATTCTCTAACAGAGAGGACTGTGATTATAATTGAGAAAATAATTTTGTATATAATATGAAAATACGATACGAATACAACATATGTAATAAATATGAAAATAATATAATAACTATAATATGACAACTTTAAATGAGTGAAATATATATGTAATCTATACACTTTTAGCAAAGCTTCATTTTTCATTCATGAATTTTAAAAGTTATATTTATCATTCACAACTTTTACTAATATTTTATTTTCATCCAATACCTTTAAAATTGCATTTTATTTATCCATAACTTTTCATATTATATTTACTATCTATAACTTTTAAAACTATATTTATCATTCGTTAACTTTAAAAAATTTTATCATCCATTCAATTTTTAGTCAAAAGTAAAAAGGCAAAAATTAACAAATTATCCATTTTGTCATATGATAGAGGTCATGTACCAATTTTTATTAGATTCATACAAATCATTTAAAAAAAATTATATTGCATGCATATACTTTACATTTAATGCACTGAATTTTTATGAAATAAGCTTATTTTTTGAAAAATTAGTTCAAACTTAACTATCAATTTTTTAAAAATCAATATTTTCAATCAATTTTTTTCAAATTATATAAGAGAAACATATTTATTATTTCTCCTATTTTTTTTTGTCAAATAAAGATAAATTTTTATTTTGAGAAGTATATTAGATATAGATTATATAGAGCATAAAAATAATTTCTCATCTTTCAAAAATGATTTTTGAAAAGAATTTTTTAAATTAATTTATGCATTAATTTTTTAATTTTTTCAAATTATTAATATCTTTTTTATTTTTAACCTAAAAAAATTTTGTTCAAACAAAATAAATGTGTTATTTTTTTCAAACAAATAATTTGTTGAATATCAATGGGCCAAAGTGTGTATAAATATGAAATACGTATCCCAATATGTTGGTTGTCATACATAGATATACAATGCAAAAGACGTAGTACGATTAATATCCATGGTGAATGAGAAATTATTCTCATAATGCTCACTTGAAGAGAAAAAAATTTAGTTGTTGGTGTTGGGTAAGGCTGCAATCGAGTGAAGCCCAAATAATGAGAAGATTGAGCTCATGCTTGACTCGAAATTGATGACTTGAGCTTGATCAAATACTATTTTTTTTTAGCTCAAGCTCAACTAGAGATAAAATTAAACTATTTGAACTTGGCCTATTTGCTCAATTTACAAACAATTTTCTCATACACTAGGAACAAGAACTTGACATCTACACTCCCTTGGACTAGTGAATCTAAAACTATAAGATATATGTATGAAAATAGAAGGGAAGTCAAGAAACCAACAGCCCTTTACAAAAATTTTGAATCAATAAATTTATCAGTAGTAAATACCAGTTGGAAAAGATTTGAGCCCTCAAAGATCATATCAGGTTGCTAGACATTAGTATGCATGGCTGGTGAAATAATCGTTGAAGGAACTCATGTGGAATAATGTAAATTTGGGTGAAGTCTTGGGAATCTATTCATCCACTTTATCGAGTAAACTTCTGATTTCTTGGGCTTTCATCTCTGCCAATTTCAGCTTTCTCAAGTTCTTATCTGTTAATGCAAATCTCTTCTTTTCTATTTTCGTCTCTGATTTTACTACCTTAACCTTTGGCCTCTGCAAATTCTAAAACAAAGAGAATGAAAAAGGCAAAAGGAGAAACGAATAGAGAAATAGGATTTAGGGTTTTTAGGTGTATATATTAAGGGTAATATTGTAAATTAATAATATAAAAATAATAAAACAAAAAGCTCGATTAGATTCGTGAGTTACTCGA